>JAGFNQ010007658.1:21095-53826 GCA_024364735.1 Boesenbergia rotunda | reverse complement strand
CGAGTCGGCTTGGTTAGACCGAGTTATTCGGAGGAGAACCGATCTTCGCTTGTCGACAGGATCACCTTCCTGCAATCCAAACTTTTCAATGAACCGCCAAATTGTTACAACTCCTATTGATATTTTGATACGTTGTCAGATTAATTTAAGTTCAGTTTTAATTGTGATTGAATATATGTGTCTAGGTGTATTAGAATTAAAGAATACATATGTACCTGATGATTAATAAGTATCGGAGGTGACAAAGCCTTGGTAGAAGACGTAAGCAAGTGGAAAAGGTTGATACGGGAAAAGAATCGACTGGTTCATTACATCCAATGTACGAGAAGCTACAGAAAAGTATTTCAGTGAAGGGCTCAATGCATCCGAGTAATGAGAAGATGAAAGAAAGACTTTTCAAGGTGATCAAAACTAGGTCTAGGCGACCTAGCTAGTGTCCAAACAATCGGAGGTCAAGTACAAAAGTTGATCATGTATGATTGAAATCAATGTTAAAAGGGGGAGGTAAATAGCGTTAAAAATTTAAATAATGAGCATATGGTAATAAAGCAGTTGAATCAATTTAAGTTTAACAGAAATACATTAAACTTAGACTAATTCAATCAAGTAAAACAAAAGTAATAAAAACATGCAATGGATTTAGTATGCAATTATCAACCAAACTAGAAATATAAACACGTAACAAATATAAAATGTGATCATTATTTTGAATTTCTCTTAGGTGAAAAACCTTACAGAAGAATAATCTAAAAAATTTAAGCATAATAAAACAAATTAAGGCAATACTAAACTAAATAAAAATATTATAACTCTGGGTGTTGTCAATATAAAAAAAATGAAGCGTGCATCGCAACACAAAAGGTGAAGAAGCACTTAGAAAATGAGAATAAGAGTGAATTCTATATTGATGCATGATTTTCAAGCTCTATCTCGAAACTCCTTATATAGGACTCCTCCGGTCACCTGTAGCCATCTTGGTCACCCATAGAGGTGCTGACATGGCTGTAATATTTATTCGTAAGATAACGTTAACGAAACTCTCTGATCACCCGTACACCCTCCAATCACCTGAGTAGAGGTTAAACTTCATCTTGACAGCCTTGTTCAGATTACTGATAATGATGTCTCCCAGTCACTTCGAAGTTGCTCTGGTCGCCCGTATGCTCTGGTCACCTCAACCCAGCTACAATTGCCTAGACCATCCGAAACCCCTTCTTTGAGAGTAATCACCAGCCAGTCGCCCCCAAATTCCATCTAGTTGTCTACAATCATCAAACATGCTTCCCTACAATTATTACACGTAATGAGTATGATATAGAATGTAAAGTTACTCGCACTTACATGACTAGATTTGGCCTGTCTAGTTTAGTTTTGCCTAGCGATCAATCTCTAGCTGATTCCACACACTTAAACTTGTGTTAAGCAATCAACTTCCAGCTAAATTCCATACACTTTGACTTTTTGGCAAGCAATCAACTTTTAGCTTATTCCATACACTTGAACTTGATTCACCTAGCGTCCAACTAGGAATTTTGTTGTTGGGTCTCCAACCAAGACATAGCTTATGCCTAATTCCCAATTAGAGTTTTTAGATGCCAAGATCCACTAAAACTTAATCACTGTCTGGTTCACAACTAGGACTTTTAACACCTGTCAAGTGTTCTATACTTACAAACTTGACACAACTGATTAGATCATAATTAATCTAACTTTAACTTTTATTATATATTAAAACTCTATATTATATGTTATGCTCTCAACACTAATAGACCATATTCTAGGTGACCAGATCGCAATCTAGGAGCCCAGAAACCAATTGCTGAATCATCCAACCCCATTGTCGAAATGAATCAAAATAGTCATGTCAACAGCCTCCAAGCAACGGAAGGAGTTGAGTCATCTAGAGATGTTATTATGTTGTTCTCGAAGAGGATAAAACCTAAAGCCATGCTAGTAATGATCTACTCAATCAGAAGGTATCACATCAGCACAATAGTCATATCGAGATGGAATGGATTGAAGCTCAAAAAACCAATCAACACACTTGAATTTTATTGTTTCTATTCTTCTTTATCTTTACGATCTATATTTGTGCTCAAATGTTGTAAGAGACTTATCTACCTCTGGATCATTTCCGAAGAGGAGATCACAGTGTAGGACCGATGCATGTGATGGGGAGGGCGGGTGAATCATGTATCTTATAAAAACTAGTTTTTTGGTTTTAGGAAATCGAGTGTCCAGTAGACATTTAAGTAAGACAAATAAAAAACAAGATGAAAGAACACAAGCAATTTTTACTTGGTTCGAAGCCTTTGACGACTTCTACTCCAAGGCCCAGGTCTCTTAGACCTTTTTGATGAGCAATGGACTAAATCTCTCTATTAAAAAACTCTCAGTAGAGTGGTCGATTACTAACACGTAGAAAAATCCTTGGTATCAAAAAACCCCCGGTAGACCTTTCCTTTTGTATGTACAATAGAATATGCATAAAATAAAATTGTTACCAACACAAAGAAAATAATCCGGTCGAGCTCGGTGTTGGTGTTGATCTTCCTACAGTAGTTAAGCATTGAGCAGTAGTAGAGCCACAACATGAAGACGAAGTCACAGAATGATCTTTGTAGCTCGTAGAGAAGTTGTGTATGAAATTCTGGCTGAATCACCCTTTTAAAGAGTCTTGAGGACGCTTCACTCCTCGATCAGATGCGTAAACTGTGCATTTTATCATCTGAAGGTGCCCTCACTTTCATTTGAGATGCCTCAAGTAGATCTGAGGCGCCTGAAGTCAATCTGAGGCACCTCCAATTTACTATTTGACATAGCAATCTTTAGAGACCATAACTTTTGATTCTAAACTCGGAATCAGACTTTGTCAGTGGCCACACATCTACAATTCGAAAGCTCAACATATGTCTCTACAACACAAAGTTAGAAAAATATATAAATGAATAGTTTATATATGTTTATGAGTTAGATCTTGTCTTTCCTAGACCAAGATCTAGTTATAGTCTCAATATAGACATCTGAAATGACTCTAACTTGAACCGGGCCTATAATCCCATACTCATCCTCACTGGATCTTCTCATCCAGTGACTTACCTTACTTACCATTTGCAACTTATTCAGCTTCTTAACCCACCGGGTCTTCTTGCAAGATGTCCATTTGGACTTCAGCTGACTATCAGGTCTCGCAGATTCAGTTGGATTTCATGTCAGGAATCAACCTACCTAAATTTCAGCTAGTTGTCAGCCCTACAGACCCAATTGAACTTCCTGTCAGTATCAACTTCCCTAGACTTCGGTCTAGTGTCAAGTCTTAAGCCTGTTGATCCTATATACTTTGTAAAATGGTTAGAAATACACAATATCTAACTTAACTATTTGTCATATATCAAAACTGAGTTTGATCATTAGTTCAAACTGCACCAACAATCTTTCCATTTTTGATGTAATAACAACCTAGGTTAAAATTAGAAAAAATATGCAAAACATGGATAAGAGAAAACTAATATTACAATGATGTTCATTCACTTAAGCCTTTGTTTGATTTTAGGGTTTTAAATTTTCTAAGTTTTATCCACCCTTAGTCTCCTCCTTTGTCATTCATCAAAAAAAAATATATATAAAGATAGGCAAACTATTTAAAACACCAAACTTAAGATAATCAAAAAAATAAAGAATAAGTTTAGGATGCCAGATCTATTTTAGGGAGAAACACAATTTTCCAAAAACATTTTAAAACTAATTCAAAGCATTGTTTTCTAAGAAAAATTGTTCGACAGATAAGTTTTCAACATATTTTGAAAGATAGATAGATTTTTCATAATTTTTTTAAAGGCCTTTATCAAAAATATTATTCAAAGCTAAATTTCTAAGGCACTTTAAAATATAAATCTGAGGTATTTTCAAAATAATTTTCAGGCATTTTCAAAAAAAATATTTCTAAGGGATTTTCATAGATATTTTTTTAAAATAAATTTCTAAGGCAGGCGTAGTTGAGCAGTAGTAAAGTCGCAGCATGAAGACAGAGTCATAGAATGATCGTAATAGCTTGTAGAGAAGTTGCGTATGAAATTCTGGTCGAATCCTCCTTTTAAAGAGTCTTGAGGGTGTCTCCATCCTCAACGAAGGCATCTCCCTCCTCAATGTTGATCAGATGCGTAAATTAAATTTTGTCCTCTTGAAGGTGCCCTTAATTCCATCTGAGGTGCCTCAAGTCGATCTGAGGTGCCTTAAATCGATCTAAGGAATCTCAGTTCCAATCTGAGACGCCTCTAATCCACTATTTGTCATAGCAATCTTTCGGAGGCTATAATTTTTTATTCTGAAATCAAAATTAAGCTCTATCAGCGGTCACACATCCAGAATTTAAAGATTTATGTATGTCGCTACAACATAGAGTTAAAAAATGTATGTATAAATAATTTATATATATTTATGAGTTAGATCCTATCTTCTTAAGACCCGAATTTAGTCATGATCTAAACTTAGACATTCGAAATGAATCTAAGTTGGATTGCGCCTATAATTATACTGGGGACTCATCCTCACTGGATCTCTCTCCTCCAGTGATTTAACTTATTATTTGTAGACTTACTCAACTTCTTGACCCACTAGGTGTTATATTCGGCTAAATAAATAGATGAGAAAATTTCGAAATAATTTTTGGGTTTTCGGACCCATGGTTGAGGTTCAATGGGCTTTAGGTGCAAGAAACCCGTACTCTGATGAAGCTAAAGAGTCAAACCCAAATTTTAGAGGAATAAAGTGGATACAAACCAAAGATATGGAATTAGGTTTGTAATTAACTGAATGGCGGGGGGGGGGGGGGGGGCGGATTGCAAAAAATGTCACTCGCTTAAACTCCTCTCTTCTTCACCCGCGGCCCAGAAGAACTTGATGCCCTTCTCCTCTCTTCTCCTTTTCTCACAGCCATCGCCCGCAACCATACCACCCGAGCCTCTCCATCTCCTTCTTCCTCTCCTTCAGAGCATTTCGCCACCCGACCGTTAGAGATGCCCATCGTCAGTCACTCCTCCTCCCTGGTAGGTCGCGAATCTCTCGCTAGGGTTCTGGCAGCTGATATTAGATCGTGCGGTTCGTCTCTCGATTGAAGGTGAGTCTACAAGGGATACTGCTATTTTCCCCCCCTTTTGATTGATCCGTGTTGGATCGGTGACTTGGGCTTTGTTTGGTTCAAGGTCATGGCTCATTGTTGATCCCTGAGCGAGGAAAGGGGAGGGGGGCACTGAGCTGAGGATTGAGTTCGCTGGAGCAGGATGCGTGGGGATTCCTATTGGATTTTTGGCTGATCGCATTTGTTTGGGCTGCAAAACTAGGTAAGGATCATATCTAAGATTTTCTCTTGGATGAACTGTGTTAGAATCTTGAATTCTAGTATGTGCTCGATTTATTTTTCTCTGAATGGTGGATCTCGGATTTCATTCTGATCTGGATTTGGTTTTCTTTATCTTGGTTAGCTCTGTTGGTGTTGTGTTATACCATGAGTTGGTTTTGATCTGTTTGTTGTGGAAAGTTTTGGAATGAGGATCATATTGGGGTTTTTGAAGTTGAATTTGAATTGGGTAGCTTCTGATTTGTTTGGTGTTGGCTTGGAGCGGTGAGAAATTCTGTTTGGATCTTAGCCAAGAACATCTTGATTAGTATCTCGGTTTGATTTGTTTTCTTGGGGATTAGATCTGAGTTTTCCTATGGTTTCTTTTTGGATGATCACTTGGGTAGCTTTGCTTTCCCTTACCATGTGGATCAGTGTGGGGAGTTCGTGTTCTATTTTGGAATTAGATCAGTTTGTGTGATATGGAAAGGGATGTTTGAATGTTGGCTTCCAACTAGGTTGCTTCTATTTCCTCCTGTGTAGAAGAGTATGTATCAATTTTTGTGCTTGGCGTGGAATTGGTTTTGGAGGTGTAGCTTGGATTTTTATTTGCTGTCCTGTCGTGTGCCACCTTAGAGCATGGAAGGTGATCCTTTGGGTTAACCTAAACCTGAACCTAATTCTAATCTAGCAAGGGCTAACCATTTAATTAAATGTAATCAAATGAACTACAATGATTAGGATAAACCTAGTACGAGTTGGGGATTCCTTAAGTTAGTCAGTATTCGTGTCAATAACTTATTAAATATATGCCCTTTGATACAGGACATTGATTCGGTTTATTGCTACAAATTATTGGACGAGGGGTTCTCTTCGCCTATGAATTCTTCTATTGGAGACAGATACTTCTTGCTTGTCTTCTTTAGTTCCACTTTTCTTTATGCATGACCTGCTTATGTTTGTTGCAATAGGTTTTATTATCTTATATCTGCTACCGTTGTTATCCAGCTTAATACTTATTGCTTGATCTTTAAGATAATCTAATTCCTGTCTATACAGTCTCTATATTTGACATCTGATTCTGTATAGTATTCATATATGCATGTGTACGTATATATAGTAGCATGTCGCTTTATATCTGCATAGATTGATTTCTAGTTATACTTGCATATGTGCCTTGATGTATGATAGTTAAGTTATGATACATGTGTTCGACTTGTGCATGTTAGGTTGAGTTATGTATGATGACCTGGTGGGTGTTGCATGTGTTAGAATCATGCACCATCCCTGCACTATTGCATGCTAGCGATCATCAGCTCCCTTGTGGTCTAAGTCTGTCGCCCGTTACATGATCTGTACACACAACCACTTATGGGTTAGTGGATACCATTGGGTGTGTGCAGTTGCTCTGTGCTGCTTTGCTTGGCTGCTCATGGTAATGATTCCAGAGCGTGGTAGCAGGCAGGGATCCCTCCTTATTCCAGTGATCAGAGGAGATGAGAGCGATGCTCCCTCATATAACATGGGATAGGAAGGTGGTCCTCCGCTAGCATCCTGTCTAGTATATCACTAAGGAGCAGTGATGGCAGAGTGTGTGCAATTGTCATAGTCCTACCCACTCGGCCGACACATATGACATGTCTTGGTGGCTTGATTGACGTCAGGGGTGACACATGTCATTGCATCATATGCATATGATGCATTATGCATTTGATTGTGCTTGTTGTATTTGTTTGTTGCATATGTTTGACATGCATATACAGGAGATATTATGTATTTGGTTAGATGACCCTGCACCTGCTCGTATGATATGAACTTTTTATGATCAGGATAGGCTGATTTCTGGTATGTATATTTATTCAGTATTTTGTTATGTATATTTTGATCTCCTTGAAATGTATCTGTTGGTTCTTTATAGCTTGTACAACTATTTATTTTGTCATGCATATCTATCTCTATAGCCGCAGAGTCCACTTGGACTCACCACCCATTACCCTATTTTTGGTTTCAGGTTGATTGGACGCCAGGAGAGCCCAGTTACCAGTTCCAGGTCCCGACGACTCGACTTTGGGTTTTCTACTTGTTTATGTTTCTAGTATAACATATTTCATACACTGTATTTTGCTTTTCCATCGTAGTCTTGTATTTGTGTTGTATTATATGCATTGATTATATTTTTGAGTCCTTTGTTGGGACTTTATGCTATGTGTTTTGTTGCGCACCTACCCGGATGACAGATCAAGTAAGTCCTATGGGATTTTAGTGTTATGGATGCATTTCTTTTATATGCTCCGGCTGAGATTGATCGTTATTTCTTTATTTGAGGCCAGAGGTCATATATATTGTATGGGTGTTTGTATAAATATTCTAAATTATCCGCCGTAAAGGGAGATGTTGTCCGATTGTATACTGAACTAGCATCTTCTCCTCCAGGGCGTGACACTAGGTTTCTTGCTAGATGCTCTATCTGAATCGGCTGTCAGGTCCCATGGACCCAAATGACTTCATGTCAGGAATCAACCAACCTAGACATCAACTAGTTCAGGCCCTACGAACCCAACTGGACTTCCTGCTAGGTGTCAACCTACCTGGGCTTCAGTCTAGTGTCAGATTTTAAGTCTTTCAATTATGCATACTTGGTAAAAAGGTTAGAAACATACAACATCTAACCTTAATCATTTATCATATATCAAAACCTGAATTAATCATTAATGCAAACTGCACCAGTATATAGTGGGCGTACCTTCATAGTTCTTTGACTAGCAACTCGAGGATTGCAAATCGAGGAAAACTCTGAGCCTCTTTCTTTGATGTTATGTTTGTTTTCATTTAATTAGTGTGCATCATTTCTAAGTAGTTAGCAAGAGAAAGATCATTAATTTTTGTTGGTCACTATTCACCCTCCCCTCGAGCATCGAACCAATTTTGTAGCATTAACACATGGTATTAGAGTTAAACTGCTCAAAAGGATTAACCGTAGACTAAGCAACTAGATTGGGAGAAATGACTAGATCAAGCATTCATCCACCGAAGTTTGTGGGCGAATTCACCACATCGAAAAAAATGGAGATATTCTTTAAAATAAATTTTGAAATCATGTTATGTATTAAGTATGATTTTGAAGTGCATGCCCAAGATTGAAGATGGAGAAGAACTCAAGGAATAGAGATAGAACAAAAGGCAACGAGATGAGTTCATGGCTAATGGTAAAATAGGATTCCATTTGCTAAGCATTTTACCAGTACAAGAACTAAATAATATCGACACTTGGTCAATCTACCAAAGAACTATAAGAAAAATTCCTAGAGCTCCATGAAGACACCTCAGAAGCAAAGCAGCCAGACACGACCTCCTAAGAGGTAAACAAAGCAACCTCCGATTAGAAAAGGAAGAAAAGGTATCACAATTACATGGTAGGTTTAAGGACATCTTAACAAATCTCCACAATCTCGAAGAAATAGTGTCTAATCGAGACACCTTGAGATATGCTTTAAATCAGAGACGGGGCCAGAAATTTAGTATTAGAGGGGCGAAAAATATATGTTTACGTTGAAAGGGGGTGATCATGTCATTGCCCGCTATTTACCCTCTATTCATCCCTTATTTTTATACCTCTACATCTATCACACTAAAATATCGAGGGGGTGGGGGTGACCGCCACCATCGCCCCTGGCTTCGTCCCTACTTTAAATGATTTCAGCACACTCAGGAATGGATGCCCATAGTAAACTTGTACTATATTTCAAAAAACTTCGAAGTAAGTAATTTAGAAGATTCCTTCGCTAAAATGGAATTATACGAGTCTAGATATGCATTATGAAAGAAAAGAGAAGACGAATCACAAAGCTCTAAAAGTAAAGTAGAGCAAGTCAGATTCGAAGTCACTAATGGAAGGAGATGAACACTTGTCATCGTAAAAGGGGAGGTAAAATTAGATTTTCAGAAACTCTTGTCATCATAAAAGGGAAGGAAAATGAAAATTAGGTATAAATGGGGGAGTGAGAATTATTTAAATTACCCATATTATAATTATTTTATTGTGATTTACTCTAATTAAACTTAGTTTGACAAACATAAAAAAAAGGAGTATGTTAGAATCCCAATTGGTATTTTGATGTATTGTCAAATGAGTTTAAGTGTACAATAACATAAGAAAACACACATGTACTGATTGCTAAGGAGCATGGGAGATAGCAAAGCCTTGGTAGAAGATACAACGAGGGAAAATGATAGCATGGAAAAGGTGTCGCACGGGTTTGGTGCATCTGAGATACGAGAAGTTACAGAATAATACTTCGGTGAAGCGAGAAGGGTGCATGGGTAGTGAGCTGAAAGGGTTTGGTGCATCTAAGGGATGAGAAACTGAAAGAAAAATGGTCTTAGTGATTGGAACTGGGTAATGTTGACCAAAGTATATCACTCGGACGACCAAAGAAGATGAGCTCGACAAATGGTCAAGTATAAAAGTTGACCATATTCTAGGTGATTGAAAGCAATCCCGGCAATAGAAATCTGATCGCCGAGTCATCTAGACCATGGGTGGATCCAGGGGCTATAGAGGGTTGAAGCCCTAGCAAGATTCTTTGGAAAAGAGGAGCTATGAAGGTTGCGGTGGGACTGATTGTTCTCACCCTCACCGAGCGAAGAGTCCCAGCTGTGAGAGATGAGTCATGACTAGCCTTTAGGGAAATGGGAAAGAAGAAGCTTTTGGGAAATGGGGAAGAAGAAGCTTTTGTTCTCATTTTCTTCGTTCCACTAACTCATTATAAAAAAAAAGTCATCTTATTAACTTTGCAATCAGCAGGATGTAGCCCGAACCCAAGTGTTAACCAATACTTCAATAAGCAATAGTCTAATAATAATTTTGTAATTTATTAATTTAGTATTTTATCATTTTTATGATGTTGAATTAAATTTTTATTATTAAATATATTTATTATATTCTAAAAAAACTCAGTTAACCCTTGCCAGAAATTATCTCTGGATCCACCCCTGATCCAGACCTGTTGTCGAATTGTCAGAACAACTACGTCAGCAGCTTTCAAGCGACCAAAATGAGCTGAGATATCCAGATTCATTATCAAGCCATTACCGAAGTGAATAAAGCATGAAGCCGTGCCAGTATTGATCCAGTCGACCGAAAGATGTCACGTCAACCTAATAGTCAAATCGAGATGGTATCTAACTTAAACTCGAATAATCAATCAACACACTCGAATTCATTGTTTCTATTCTTCATTAGAGTACCCATAGTGGGAGCTCCTTCAGAGCTCCCACCGCCACTGTGGCAACCCTTAAGGAGACCCCTTCCACAAGAGCAGCTTCGCATAGGCGGAGCAACTCCTTTGTGTTTTTTTTAGATATTAAAAAAATCAAGTCTAATGGCTAATTAGCCGTTGTGCACAATGTTAAATTTTAATTTTTAATTTTTAAAAAAATCTATATATACATTTCATTCTTTCATTTTTTTCATTCAATTTATCATTCTCCTCCCTCTCAATTTCTTCTTGCTTCCTTTCATTCTCTATTTGTATTCGAGATGGATGAAAATTTCAATACTTCTTTTACAAATTTTTTGAATTCTTCAAATAGAAGAAAATCAATTTCTCAAAATACTCGCATTCCTCCTAATGTCTAATATCCTCAATTTTTCTCTCACACACAATACCCTCTAAATTTTTAAAGCATATCACATGCTCTACAATATCCTTCACATTTCTCAAATTCCCAAAGTTATCAAAAAAAATTCGATGAATCCAAGTAATGCCACCCCAACTCCATTTGGTATATATCCACGCCAAGATTGATCAGCCATGGGCAGCCAATTTGGGATACCTTCTCTGCCTTATGTATTTTCTCCTCCTCAACCATCATTCATACTTTCGAATGAATCAAAAAGGGCTACTATCAACCTATCTATCAATGATAAAGAATCTCTGATGCCATCATCCGTTCCAACAACTCAGTTGCCACTGCACTCATCACAAGAAGAGCGTGAAGTTGAACAAGAGATAGATGATCTGAAACGAAGATTTTAGTCTGTCGATGAATACGTGATCCTTACGAAGTTATGGGCAATTATCAACATCGACACAGTTATTGGTAATGACCAGAAGGATCAAGCTTTTTGGAAACGTATAACTGATTACTACAACAAGCATCGACCTACTAGAACTTTGACGAGAAGCTATCAACGACTAAAATCACATTACTATCATTTTGTGCCAATGGTAAATGAATTTTCTACAATCTATAATAATTTGTATACTCATCGTCAAAGTGGTTGCAGTGATGAGAATGTGTTGGAGAACACGCTGAATATGTAGAAAGCCAACAACAAAAATAAAAAAATTCAGGTATATACATGTATGGAGGGTTCTCAGAGAATATGAGAAATATGCTCCACAATCAGTTACTCGTGACTCTAATAAGAAGGCAAGAACATCCGATTCAGGAGGAACACTTCAGCATCAAATCCAAATACAAGTATTGATGTGGATGACTCTGAGGTCTGCATTCGTCCGATAGGACAAAAGGCAATAAAGAAGAAGGGTAAATCCAAAGTCAAAGAGGGTGATACAATTGAACAAAATATCAACAAATAATGGTAAGATATTAAAGCATATCAGATGCAAAAAATGGCTATACGAGAAGCCGAGATCTTTCATAAGGATTATAAAATTCTCATTAAGGATATTAGTGATATGACGCCAGGATAACTTTATATACATGAGAAAATGATTGAAAAAATTAAAGAGAGATGTGGTCTGGTGTAGATGTGTTAAATTTATTTTTTTATTTTATGTATCGTAATATTTATGTAATGTTTTTAATTATTAATGTTATTCAATTATAGTAATTTATGAATTTAAATTTTATAAAATTTTAATTATATATAATGTAAAATATGGAAGTGAGATAAAAAAAATATATAGTGAAAAAGCACGGACCCGTGAAGAGTTGTTAAGAGATTTTTTTTTTTGATAGTGAAGAGATATATGAGATTTTTACTTTTTGACATGGCGTATATGTGGCAATGAAGAGCTCCCGGAGAACTCCAACTATTGTGGATATTCTTATCTTTAATATCTACATTTGTGCTTAATTGGTATAAAACATTTCTCCGCCTTTGTATCATTTCCGAATTGAAAATCATAATGGACTACCATTATAGTTCTTAACTAGCAACACAAAAATTATAAATTAAATTTAAATCTTAGCTTCTTTGATATTACTTTTATATTAATTTAATTAGTATTTTCTTGTTAAATGAGTTAACAAGAGAAAAATCATTAATTTTTATAGGACACCCATTGTAGTCCTAATGGGGCATTGATGGAATAAAATGATGAAAATTGACTATGACAATCGTCAGTAGATGTTGATGCAGGGCAAAAAATGACATATATATGATGAGATATTTTTCCCTTCGCTTATCCTTTTTCTTTACGCAAAAATATTAACCTGATCTCATGGAGCACTTCTTATAAGCATCAAATGTATTTTTTAATTCTTTTAAAACTTAAAATTTAAAATTTAAGATTTAAATTTTAAATTTATCTTGTGAGTCTCAAGAGTATTTATTTATTATTTATTATTTTTTAAATTTAAGTTTTAGAATTATATTATAATATTTAAATAATTTTTTTTAAAAAATACCAATGACTGTCAAACTTCATATATTTTTCCTAAAAATTCCCACTATAATAATCAATATGAAAAGTTTAGTAATTAGGTTATTTAAATTGTTAATACACTAGATTTTTTTTAATGAGATGACAATTCTAAGACCGTTTAGATGGTATCCATAAACGCTTTTTAATTTATTTCAAAGTTTTACTAAATTAAATTAATCATCTTAAAAATTAATTCGTTCAGAAAATTAAATATCTACATTATCTAAATAAAAGGAATCTGAAAATCCAACCGCCAGATTAATAAAAATAAATAAATAATATGAACTATAGACACAAAATAATTATTTTTAATTTTAATTTTATTTATTTTAATTAAAATAAAAAAGAGAGAAAAAACAAAGTTCGGTCAAATTTGGGTACGTCGGTTCAACTTCCCGTTCTATTCCGTCGCATTATTATAATCCTTTTGTTCCATCGGCGTCCTCTTCTTCGGAATCGTCGCCCCAGCACGTACTCTAGCGACTCGCTTCGTGGATCTCCTCTCAAGAGGCCTCCACCACGGCGCCGCCCTCCTAATCCTCGTCCCCGTTTACGAACTCGGCTTTCCTTCTCGATTCTTCCGCAAAAGGTGCGATCTTTTTTCTTCTGCTCGTTCTCACTCTTTCGTTGCTCTTCAAATTTTCGACTTGTGATCGAATAGTGACCCCTGATTGATTTTCTGGATGGGTTATGGCTTATTAGTGATAGATCGGATCGAACAAATGCCAGAAGAAGACCTGATCGAGCTCAAGTTCCGGCTGTACGATGGATCCGACATCGGTCCGATCTGTTACTCCTCTTCTTCCACCGTCGCCATGCTCAAGGAAAGGATAATCGCAGACTGGCCGCGAGGTAGGAGTTTGCCTTGTAATTTTTCTTCTGAAATTTATTTCACAAAATCAAAGTCTTTGTGTGTGTATTTCACAAAGTATTTACTTATTTTTCCAGTCTGTTCCTTTTTCACCCAATCTCGAAATCTCGAGGGCATGTCTCACGACTGATTTAGACGTATTGTGTAAATAGAAAATAAACAAATATTAGTAGTTAGATTTCAATACGCATAATATCATATCGTTGCTCCTAAAGCTATCTCCTCTTCGGGCATTCCTTTCGTACCCTGTTCTCTCTTCCCTTTCCCCTCCTTGCCTCTTCCCTTTTCCCTCCTTGCCCATGTCTTCGAATGAAAGAAGGGGAAGAAGATGGAAGATGAATGAAACTTACACGTGGAGAAGAAGCCCTAGCGAAAGCAGAAGCTAGTAGACAGAAGCGGGATACACAAGCTCTGATAATCAACAATGCAAGAAGACGGAAGGACGCTTTCGCCTCCCCTTTTTATAGAGAAGAAGTCGTCCTCGTGCGGACAATAAAGGCACGGCACGTGGACGGTGATGACTACCCATCTCGAGGCATCGCCCCTCTTTATGACCGTCGTTTGGTATGACCCTGTGACGCGTATCAGAAGGAGATCACGAAGAAAAAATCTGGCCACGTGGCAATGTCATACTCGTTGAAATGTTCCCTCGCCATTAAGATACCTCATATTCTTTTAATGAGTGATGGATAGCTATCATTGTCGGGCCTCGGAACTCTCAGGGACTTTTGGATTAATTCAAAGGACCACCTCGGGCCAAAGGACGAATGTTTTGATTCCTCGGACCCGACAAGTCGCCAAGAGAGAAGGGATGGTAATATGAGCCTACAGATACTTAGTTTTCCCTCATTGTACCATCAGCCTAATCAGTCAGCACACTTTTTTCGATTGGACTTGAAGAGGGGGACTTGTAATAGGGATGAATATCCCGGGGTGAACACGTGCCCCGGTGAAGCAACATGGTAGGGCCCACCGAACCAGAGCTCCGAGGTCAGACCGAGACTATCTCGGTAAAATAGATTAGAGCCCCGAGGTCAGACCAGCAATCGGGCTCCCGAGACTACCTTGGGAGAATGGAAGAAGACCCTCGAGGTCAGATCGAGAATCGGGCTCCCGAGACTATCTCAGGAAAATGAATGAAGGCCCTGAGGTCAACTCGGGGGATGAGACTCGGAGACTGACTCGGGAGACTGGAGCCCAAAGATCAACATTGGAGTCAGAAAGCCCACTACAAGTAGTCGTTCCTCTTTCCAGAACAGAAAAATCATCGGATAATTATTGTCCGCAACACACTGTAATTAAGGTTTTCATGATCGCAGCGGTCGTTACCAAAAGATAGGATATCTATCAAGTAACCGATGATTAAGAGACGTGGAGGAGAATGTGGGGATATGTGTGACCAAGACCTCAGGTATATAAGATATCTCGGCCTCCAGATAAGGGGGTAAGCTTTCTGAACTGATAGCAAATTTAATTCCTCATTGTCCTCCGGAAAAGATAAAAAGTTCTGACTTGAGTGTCAGAGAGGGATCCATCGGAAAATCTTCCGGTGCGTTCCCTTTAACGCTCGTGTTAATCTCGCAGGGGTGGACATCTTCTCCCTGTCACTGTCGTCGTGGGTTGCGCTTTGGTGACTCACCATTTCTGTCGTTCGCTTCCGGAACAGGTACCATTCTGATGCATGTTTACTATGTTCGAATTGAACTATACCTTTGAAATAATTTCTTTTGTTTGAGTTCATGGCGTATGGCTTACAATCTATGCCTCCTTTGATTACATGCCCTTTTTTATTCCTCTCATTGTGCTAAGGTCCCGTAGTTGTTGGCTATTTATTGTATGCATGTGAGGCCCAATGGTAGATCTTCTATCACAGAAGGAGCCTTTTCCAATCCTCGATCACGCTTAGGATTAAGTATGCTCTCGAATTAATTGTCACCACTCGACTAGATAGGAGCCTTTTCCAATCCTCGATCACGCTTAGGATTAAGTATGCTCTCGAATTAATTGTCACCACTCGACTAGATGAGAAAATCGACCTATAACCTTTTGTACCCAACCATTCCCTCAATAGGTTTAAGTCGAAGTTGATAGTAGTTCGTCCATATAAGCTTACAAATCCCTTCATTAGTATCAGAACCTTTTCCGTCGTTAAATGCTTTTAAAATCAACTTAAATTACATAAACTACTGTTTTCAATGTACAGTTTGCAAATCTCCACCATACAAACAAAACTTCAGATGAACTGGCACATATTTCTATCAAGTATCAAGGTGACCGCATTTACTGTTTTCAGTGGTGGAGCTTGTATAGGTTCTTTTTTTTATATACATAAATGCCTGATGGACCCAATTTAGCTAATAAAAGTTGTCACGAATGTAGATCCATCAGAATTTAGAATTTATAAAAGTGCTGAAACCCTTTTTGCAATCAAAGAAGAAAAGTGTAGTAAAGGGGCCACAGGTCGTATTTTTCCAAGGGCTAGTTCAAGTTGTGTGATTCAAACTCGCGTTTATGTGTCGTTAATGTTTTTGGGTTTTCGAATAAAATTTGGGGTTTGGATTCGAATAGACAAGGAAAGGCACTAGAAAGAAATGACAAGGAAATGAAACTCAACTAAGAAACTAACCAAGGAAATGGTAGCTAAAGAATTTAAATGATAAAAAAAAACTAATCAAACAATTTCACTTCAGTCGGGAAAGAAGAACAATCTGAAATTAGGTGCACGCTCAATGCAAAGTAAATGAACTAGGGAACACTTGATACACAAGAGATGAAAGAAATCAATGTGCCAAAATGGTACTAAGTACCAAAGCTGTGATTAAAGATTCCGAATTGAAACTTACTCACTTTAGATTGGAAAACAAGCTAATAGTGAAGTGCTAATCATGAATTAAAGCATGAAGTCAATCTTGAAAGCAGCGAAATACTGAAATGACTTAAAACAACTCTTGTAAGAAGGAATTCAGCACAGTGAATGCAGAAATTCAGAAATGGAAATCAGATTTCATAACATGGAAGAAGAATTTCAGAAATGGAAGCAATATCCTAATGCAAAGCAATAGAGAAGGTTAAACTGAGAAGAACTAGTGTATGCTTGACTCTAATTCCAGAAATTACCAGCTTCAAACTTTGGAAATGAACTCAATAGCAGAAATTAGAAATGACTCAATAGATTGCTGAACAGAAATGCAGAAATCCAAATTGATTACTATGCGAATATTACAATTTCAAAGTGAATTCAAGAGAAAACAATTAAACTCATTTGACACAAGAATTAGGACGTTAAATTTGAAACTGATACAAAGGAGAGACAATGATACGCACTGCTGAAAAGAAATTCAGAACTGAAAGACTGATACGCAAAAACAGAGACAACAATTCAGATTTGAAACCTAGTTCAGAAATGAATCTATGCTGAGTAAACTGATCTAATTTCAATCATTCATTACTCAATCAACTTAACTAACTAGCATTCAAATTTAGAAAGCTTCCAACTACAAAAACCGATCCAATCAAGCTAATGCAGAATTTTAGAACTATAGCAGAAACATCAACTGAAGGACTGATACATGACTGGCACACAACAATTAAACTATGAAATGGACTGCAATTAAAAGAAATTTGTTCACTAAACAAGACTCTTAATTATCTACTTGCAGGTTGCAACCTAATTACAGCTGGAAAAACTCAGAAAATGAAACTACAGCAGCTAAATCGAGTGCAGAACAGAAATGAAGTGCTGAACAGAAATTACAACTCGGAAAACAAAAGAAATGCACTTAAACTAAGCCTCGACCAATCCTTGATTCAAAACCACCTTGTTCGTCACGCAAGGGCAAGCCAAGAACCCCTTAAACTCGCAAATCAGTGGAAGAATGACTCAAACTTCAGATCTGCTCCCAGATTGCACCAAACTGGAATGATCCAATCGATTTCCACGATCTCGCGATTCCAAGGGTGGATGATGATTTGATGCTGATCAAAGAATACCAGAGGACCCTCCAGTAAGCTTCAATTGCAGAAATTGGCACGCGATCGTGATTGAATCGATCAAATTGCAGAAACTGCTGAAACCCTCACGCAACTCTGCTCCAAGGCACTTCTGAGCTTAAATCTCCGCTGAAACCCTCTTCCAAAGATCCAGATCTTGCTTCAGGATCGAGATCGAGTTGGCCACGCCTCTGATGGAAGAAATTTGGAAGAAAACCATGAAGAAATGAAGAAGAACGAGGAAGAACTCAGCTGAAGAATGAGGTCGCGACCCAGATCTGAACAAAGAATGTCGTTTAAGTAGTTAAAGCAACGGACGGCTGATATTGATCCCGCTTCATCCAACGGTGGATCTTCGTCCGATTTGATTCAAAATTTCCAGATCTCAATCAAAGGTCCAGATCATCCTTGTGGTAGCTTGGATCTGCCAGATCTTCAACGGATGATCCAGATCACCTTGATCTTTGTATGGATGGTCTAGAACACTCCGATCATGATCCAACGGCTAGATGGTCTCTGATTTAGCTAGAACTCTCAGATCTTGATCTGATCACTTGATTAGCCTTAAACCCAACTCGGATTGATCAGAAGTTCTCAGATAGTCTAGATCTAACCGTTCTTGCATCGGACGGTCCAAATGAGTCAATCCTTGATCATTTGATCTAGTCTATTTTTGATCCAACATTTGACCCAACCTGACCTAGGTCCATGATCCCTTCAAGCCTACAAGAGTAGATCACAAATTTAGTGACAAAACAACTCAAAAATATCAAAATTTGCAATTAAGTCCAAAAAGAATACAAATCCTAGAACCTAGGGTAAATCCACAATTACACAAGTAAAATATGGGTCAAACACAGATTTAAACATATAAAATGATCAACAAAATGACACTTATCAATGCCACACATAAATAGTCCCCTTTTTGTCAGATACTATACATGCTGTGAATGGTAGCAGAAGGCTCTGGTGTTTTTCTTCCTCGCTGGCAGCCAAAACTGTATTTTAAATATTATAAATATTAGGTTGTTAGCCTTATTCAATTAGTGTGTTAAGTATGGATATCCTGTTGTGTTTGACAATGATATTGAATGAAGTGTATGTTAAAATCATGTTCCTTTTCTAAGTGGGCCAAAGAACCTATGTGCCAAAAAATTCATAGCAGCAATGGATGATTTTGCAAGAGCATTCGTCACGACAGACAAGAAAAAATTTGCTCCCAGTGCATGAATACAACAATAGGCAAGTTGGGCGAGAGGCAGAGAAATACCTGCCTAGTTCAGCTATGGGGCAAGCTAATAGAGTTTGCCTTTGTCCAGGTTAAGTTTTATTCTGAATGGAGTTTGCTTTATTTACCCCTCTAGTAGGGAAAGAAGAATGAGTTCATAAAATTGATCTTCTGTTAATTCCTGAAAATCCTGATCACTACTATATTTGATCACTCACATGAGATTTCCTACTCAAGATGGGCGCCTTTTTGCCATCTTGAGTAGGAAATCTCATGTGAGGCATGAATTATCTGGCGACACTACATATTTTACACGTTATTGTAACTCTAGATGCATTTATCTATTTAAATAGGTTGGTGATAAATTAAAATTAATATCTTTTGTTAACTTTACAACGTACGTTCATTTTAAAATTTGTTTCTCTCTTCACGCGGTCCAACTTGATGATTTTGTTGTCGACTATCCTTGTGCTGTAGATAAGAAGATTGTTCCGAAGGTGGCTAATGATGTGAAACTAATAAGTTCCGGCAAAGTGTTAGAGAACAACAAGACCATTGCACAATGCAGATCCCCTTTTGGTGAAATTCCTGCAGGGATTATCACCATGCATGTCGTCGTCCAACAATCCTCGTCTAAAATTAAAACGGGTGAGTTGGATTTTCCAGTAAGTAGTTTTCCACAATTTTGAAAATTCCACGGTTTTATACGGATTTTACGGAACAATGGCAAGAGTGCGTAGTTGGTTTTATAATACAATTCAAGAATCTTTAGATTTCAATTTTGTGTTCTGCTTATTCATTTTGATTCTCCCACCAGAAAAGAAGATTGAGGAATTGCCGAAGAAGACTTTCTGCTCTTGTTCGATATTGTAGAACGAGCCATTTGTAGCCCGCCAACAAAAGACGTTCTTTGCTTGAAGGCAGCTGCCATCTCTTTACTCTGTAAGCTTTTTCACAATTTTTGTGTACGTACGTTTGCTATTTCTACCAAAGCAGTTAGATCTGCATTCTACACCACGCAAAGAAAGTGCCCCGGAAGAAAAAGTGGGTTAATTTGTCTCAAAGGTAAGGTACCTTTGCTGTCTCCTAGTTTAGTACAATTCTTCTTGTTTGTAATTCAACAAGATATTCATAAAAATTCAAAATCAAATCATGTCGATCTGTGTTTATCGGCATTATACTCACATCACATGCCTTGTCGGCATCTCATCGACCTACAACGCCGGCGACGTCACTTCCAATGCTTAACCATATTGAACACGCTAGAGGAAAGGTACGTGCACGCCCCTCCTTGCTTCTGCCGCCGCCCATGTCGCCACATGGCCGGGTGCCACGCCCACCTCCACAACTGGCCAGCACATCACGACGCGACTACACAACAACCGTCACCACCACCTATTCATTTCCCTTCTCTATATCTTGTTCGCTGCCCTCCTCCTCCACCTCCATTTCCATCTGCGTTTCGGTCGGTCGGAGAATTGTTCGGATATATGGCGGATTGGGGGCCGGTGGTGATCGCGGTGGTGCTGTTCGTGGTGCTCTCGCCGGGGCTTCTGTTCCAGATGCCGGCGGGGAACGGGCGGGTGGTGGCGTTCGGCAACTTGCAGACGAGCGGCCTCTCCATACTCGTCCACACCGTCATCTACTTCGCCCTCGTCACCATCTTCCTCATCGCCATCGGCGTTCACATCTACACTGGCTAACTGATCGATCAGTGTTTTTTTTTATATCGAAGTTAATTATCGTGAAATCTATGTGAATTATTCTGGCATGGTATGCTCTTTTGGATTGCTCAGTTCGTCGACATACCGGCGAGATCTGTGTGTATATTTCTGTGATTGATGATAGATGTAGGCGGATGACGTTAGATGTCGGTTACAAGGGATTCGGTCGATCGGTCAGGTTAAGGAGGATGAAGTCGAAGGAGACCTAGTAGGGTTTGTTTAGGTGGGCTGAAGTGAAACTGAGGAGAAGGAGAGAATTTGTTTTATTAATTTTTTACATTTCTTTTTCTATATTTGAAACCCTTAAAGGTGATTAAAGACGATTTCTTAGGGAATACGGATAAAATAAATTATAAAAATTATTAATATGGATGATTTATTTTATTAGGGAAAATAAAAAAGATAAATTATGAGAATTATTAATTTGAATGTTATAGTTAACTTTTGGGACGAATATATTAATTTTATCATATTTTAATTTTTAAATATTAAGACAATAATATCACATACTAATTATCGGATATAGACTCTTAGATCATCTTCAATTAATTTTCAAAATATCAAATATAATGTTCAAATAATACTATTTTATCCCAACTCATATATCAAATATCACGCACCAAAAATGGTGCAGGGGGAGTCCAAGAATTTTTTTCTTTTAAATTTTATTATATTATTAATAAAATCAAATATAATATAATTATTAAATATTTATATGATTAAATATAATAAATAAAAATTAATTTATAATTATTATTTAGTATCATATTATTATTTTATTATGTATTTTGTAAAAATTTAATTTATTAAAATTTTTATTATACATTTATTTAATATATTTTAATTATAATTATCAATTATATCACTAATTTTATAATAAAATATTAAAAATTTTGATATACATAAATAAAAAATACATCACTCATTGTAATGAGAGATATAAATGTACGTTGCAAATGAAATATTATTTGATATTAGAATTGGATATTTTAATGTAAAAATTATATTAAACAGGATGGGAATTAAAATAGTATTTAATATTGGAATTGGATATTTTAATGTGAAATTATATTAAATATGATGTGTCTAATTGAAGATAATTTTAATTTTTAGATGTGTCTAATTGAAGATAATTTTAATTTTTTGGATGTTTCATATCAATAGTCACGGATAAATAATCAATTTAGTTCTCACGAAATAAATTAATGATTTACATATAAATATTATTGACCAATAAATAATCAATTTAGTTCTCATAGAATAAATTGATGATTTATATATGAATATTATCATCTTGAGATATGAGATTTAAAATTTTACAAAGTCAGTATATCTATTCTTCTCACGTATTAATCACAGTATCATCAAGATTAATAATCTTCGTGATTTATCTTTCAATAATTTTATATTTTGTTTATTTAAATTATTTTAAAAATAAAATAATCAAATTTTGAAATTAAAATGGAATTGATTTATGAAAATAAGTGGAGGGAGCCCGAGTAGCCTTAGTACACACTGTTCCCCCTCCTCCCAAGTCCCACCCAAATTGACAAATAGATTTAATAATCCATCCATTTATTTATTTAAAAAATATATAATCCATATATAAGGTATAAATTTCGATGAGTCGAATTCGATTGAAATAAAAACTTTACAAAAGATTTTAATTCGAATCCGAACTTGAACATAATTTGATATTCCTAAATTCGAATTCGAATTCGAACATAATTTAATATTCTTAAATTCGAATTTAGATAACCTAACTAATTAGATTAAAAATATTTTTTAATTATTTTTTCTATAATTCTTCATCTTAATACAATATTTCATCATTATCAAATTAACATTAATATTAATATAGATAAAATTTTTAATTTTTAAAATAAAATTTAATTTAATTTTTAAAAAATATATTAAATCTTAAATTCAAGTCAATTCAGGTTAATCCGAATCTAATCCAAAAACCTCTCAATTTGAATCTATTTCGAATTCAAACTTTTCTAATTTGAATCTGATTTTTTTCAAGTCGATTCAGATCAAATTAACGGGTCGAGTTCATTTTAACATCCCTATCCATAGATAAGGCTATTTTATATAAAATCCTAAGGCATCCACGGTGATAGGTGATAGAATTTGAGTTTTCTCCTAATCACATGAATTTTAGAAACAAAATAAGAACTCGAAAGAGAAAACACAAGATATATGAGCATGGATCTATTATTTCATCGAATCATGACATAACAAAAATAAAAATATAAATCGAATGACAAGGAACCTGATTGAAGAGTCATTATCCTTGTCGTAGCATCATTGGCTTGATCCCTGTAGAAGAAGTTGCAGCAGATAGAAAAAGGAGGATCTTCTAAGGGGCTTAGGATTGCCGACGCCATAAAGTTTCTTGTCAATGTGGAACAACAAAACAAGGTCAAGATGGATCACCTAAACCCTTGGGGAACTCCCTTTTATATAGAAATCCAATCTGTAATAACAGATTGATCTAAAGAGTTCTATACATTAAACTCACATCTAATAATCCGAAACCCAATAAACATAAGTTAGATCACTTTAAAGGCTCAGATTGTATTTACATGTGTAACTTACAAATAAGCCTACCAAATAGGGATAATAATATCCAACAATCTCCCACTTGGATTATATGTAAGTTGTATGTTAAATACAAGTAAAATTTTAGTTGATATCAAACTTTATGGGTACAAGATACCCTTATAAACAATTTGGTCCTTTAACTTCATTGGTATAAGACTAAAGAGGTCATAGCTACTGTATATTATCGTAACAAGCCCAAACAGTAATTACAATACCAATGTCATCAATGACATAGATAAAGATGTCGATGTATAGAGTGGAAATTACATGAAATGTGATCAGTACATGTCAATTTTCAACTGGTCCAAAGTGACTCAAAAGAGTCTAATCATATTTGCAAATACCTTATGCTAAACTGCAATAGTAAATCAGGATCCAAACTTTATAATTCCAAAAGGAATCTATATCATATTTACAAACACCAAATGCTAAACAGCAGCAATAAATCATGATATTATATTCAGAGTGTCAAACAAACATATGAATTTCCATTAATATTTTGAACCTTAAGTACGTACAATAATCAAAATAAAATGTTTGTCTTTATTAATATAGAGCAATAAAATAAATACAGACTCTCACTAGATGATTTCTTCTCCCATAAGAAGAACTCCCATATCCACAACATGTGTATGAAACACCATAGGCACCAAGCCTTTGGTGAGTGATCGACCAACATAGAATCTGTGCCGATGTGTTTTACCATAATCTGACGACTCTGAACTCTCTTTTAACCACTAGAAATTTGATGTCGATGTGCCTGGACTTCGACGATTTACAATTGTTCTTGACATAAAGTTCTGCAGCTTTATTATCACAGTAGATCCTCAGTGGCTTGTCAATGCCATCAACGATATGCAATGCTGTGATGAAGTTCCACAGCCAAATCCCGTGATTGGATGCTTCATAGTATACTACCAATTCCGCCTCCATAGTAGAAGTGGCTACTAGCGTCTGCTTGACGCTCTTCCAAGATATAGCCCCTCCAGCAAGCATGAAGATATAGCCTGAAGTGGACCTCCTGCTATCCAAGCATCCAGCAAAATCGAAGTCTGAATAACCAATCACCTCCAAGTGATCTGACCTCCGATACGTGAGCATGTGTCTTTAGTTCTTTGCAAATATCGCATTACTCTTTTAATTGCTTTCCAATGCGATGATCCTGAGTTATTAACATATCTACCTAACATCCCAACTATAAATGTTATATCTCATCGAGTGCAAACTTATGCATACATGAGACTTCCCACTGCCGACTCATATGAGAATGGTTTCATCTCCTTTATTTCAAGTTCAAGTCATGGACACTACTGCAAATTGAATTTGTCACCTCTTGACATAGGTGTGTCACTAGGTGTACAGTTCTGCATGTCATACCTTATAAGCACCTTCTCAATATTGGCATGTTGTGAAAGTCTAAGAATGCCTCTTGAACGATCACACAGATCTGAGTGCCCAGAACAAAAGATGTTTTACCAAGATCTTTCATTTCAAATTTATTAGATAGAAATGACTTGGTTTCATACAGCAAACCCTTATTATTGCTCGCAAGCAATATATCATCCACGTACAAAATAAGTATAATAAACTTGCTCCCACTGAACTTAACATATATGCACTGATCAATGGGGTTCTCTTTAAATCCAAATGAGATAACCCCTTAACGGGATGCCTATTTTAAACTATAAAAGGACTTCTTTAATCTATAAACTAAGTGTTTTGAGTTTGAGGACTCAAAGTTCTCCAGTTGCATCATATATATAGACTCCTCTATGTCTCCATTGAGGAATGCAGTTTTTACGTCTATTTGATGTAGCTCGAAATCAAAATGAGCTACAAATGTCATGATTGCCCTAAGGGAGTCTTTCGTCGACATAGGTGAGAAAGTCTCCTTATAATCAATGTTGGTAACAAGATAAGCCTTATACCTTTCGATATTTCCCTTCAAATCCCGCTTGATTTTAAATATTCATTTACAACCAACAGGTTTCAAACCTTTAAAAAATTTGACAAGTTCTCAAATGTCATTGTCTGCCATAGACTTCAACTCTTCTTGCATGGTGTTAATCCACCTTTCAGGGTTACAACATTGTTTGATTTCTTGGAAAGATATAGGATCACTTTCCAACCCTATATCAAAATCATGCTCTTGGAGATAAATATAGTCACAAGAATTCGTGCTTCTCCGTTCCCTTATGGATCGCCTTAAAGGCACTTGTGTTTGAGGTGGTTGAGGTACTTGCTCATCAATATGAGGTAATACTTTAATTTCAGCGGTAGGCTCCTCCAATTGTATTGGAAATGTTATGGGAATATCTTGGTTCACAATGCTCACTAGATATACAATATCCATAATGTGTTGTATGGTAGTCATACCGCTACTGATCGGACTAGTAGTGACCATAGGAGGATCGCTAACATTTTTCTCACAAAGATACTTCCCGTTTCGAAGAAGGATCTATTAGAGGGATCATAAAATTTATACCCCTTTGATTTCTCAGAGTAACCTATAAAATCGTAGCTAATAGTTCTTGAGTCCAGTTTCCTTTCATTAGGCTTGTAAGGCCTAGCCTCAGCTAGATAACCCCAGACATGTAAATGCCTAATGTTAGGCTTCCTACCCGTCCACATCTCGAATGGGGTTTTAGTTACTATCTTACGAGATACTCTATTGATTAGGTAAACTGCAATCTTGAGTCATCACCCCACAAAGATTCTGGTAGAGAAGCGAAAGCTATCATACTTCTCACTGTAGGGTTTTTCGGGCCGCGAAAACCGCTTTTTCGCGTCGCAGAAACCCCGAAAGTCCCAATAGAAAGGATCCGAGCGAAGAAAACCATTTCAAAAATTTACGAGTGCTCGTTTACATGCTTCAAAACCGATCTACAACCTAGATCTATTAGAGAAGGGAAAAACTACCTTCGATGCGTGCCCCGCAATTCCCGCTCGCTCCTCGATTGGTGTCGGATCTCAAGGATGCAAAGTAGCAACCCTCTAGAAGTATCCACACAAGCAAGAGAGTGAAGAGGAGAGCCCAAAAGTATGCTAGCACTTGCTTGGGGTCTCGGCCATTAGAGAGGAGAGGGAGAGCAAAAACCAAAAACTAAGTTGGGAGAAAAATCAATCACCCACAAAAATCTCATCTTGTGTGTATAAGTGGCCGGCCACTTAATTGCCATTATTGGCCATTAAGTGGCCGGCCACCATCTTAGGTAACCCCTCATTTGAATTCAAAATTCAAATGGGGAGGTTACTTAGCCTTGATGATGATGCCAAGTCATCACTTGGTCAAGTCAAGGTGATGTGGCTTGAGTCAAGTCAAACTTGCCTCTTATGGACTTTCCATATTTAGCCAAAGTCAAACTTTGACTTCATTATTCTCCCATGATTAGATTCATCCAACACTTGGATCAAACTCGAGTCCAACTCAAGTTGTCTAATTTGAGTCAAGTCAAACTTGCCTTTTATGGACTTTCCATATTTAGCCAAAGTCAAACTTTGACTTCTTTATTCTCCCATGATTAGATTCATCCAACACTTGGATCAAACTCGAGTCCAACTCAAGTTGTCTAATTTGAGTCAAGTCAAACTTGCCTTTTATGGACTTTCCATATTTAGCCAAAGTCAAACTTTGACTTCATTATTCTCCCATGATTAGATTCATCCAACACTTGGATCAAACTCGAGTCCAACTCAAGTTGTCTAATTTGAGTCAAGTCAAACTTGCCTTTTATGGACTTTCCATATTTAGCCAAAGTCAAACTTTGACTTCATTACTCTTGGTCCATCATATGGACTTATTCTCCATCTATTGCTCTATGTGTGTGACCCTATAGGTTCTTGTAACATTGGCAATGCCCTTAAACCTATTTAAGGACATAAGCAATGAGAGGTATCTAGCAACACATCATTGCTACCCAAGTTACAAGAATGTCGAGATCCGACATCACCATTGTGACTAATAATTGTGACCATCATAATATGTGACAACGTCCTTCTATCCTCGATATCTAGATTGATCTTTCATGAGGCATAGACCGTGTCATCCTCAAATCAATCTATGTGTCTTGAACTCCAAATAGACTCACTATAATCAAATAAGCTCAATATCTCATATTGCCTTATTTGGGCATGGCCATGCACTTAGTGATCTCACTCTATCAAGACTATGATATCTCTCCTGTCATATAGGAGGGATAGATCCAATCTACATCACTCACATCCCTCCGCATAATTTGTTACATACCCAGTAATCGCCTTTATAGTCCACCCAGTTACGGGTGACGTTTGACGAAACCAAAGTACATAACTCCTTATGTAGGGAACTATGGTGACTTCAGGTCTAAGGACTAATAGTCATACTAATAGTCACATGAGAAAATATATGACACTCATATAACGATTCATGATACTTTCTCATGGCGGGCCATTCAGTATACATTCTCTAATGTATACCCATGTGTCAACTTGATATCTCATATCCATGACTTGTGAGATCAAGTCATCATGTTGACCTACATGCTAGCATTAACATTGTCCTTGAATGTTAATACTTGACTAGGAATAATTAAGAGTAGTGTTCTCTATATCATCTCACTATCGATTCAACTAATCGATTGATATAGATAAGAACCTTCTACTCAAGGACGTTATTATACTAAGTTATTTTGCACCAATACACATAAGTACAATAACCATAAGAAATGCCTTTATATATAAGAAATATATATACAAGAATATGATACAATGAGTCCAAAAAGTAATCATCATATGATTGGCTCTAGGGCTCTCACTAACAATCTCCCACTAGCACTAGTGCCAATCGCTGTAGTATCTAATACCCAATGACCTAGTGTGACCATCATGCTTCATCTGTGCCAAAGCCTTGGTCAAGAGATCTGCGACGTTAGCCTCTGTGGGTACTCTGCAAATCTTCACATCTCCTCGATCGATGATCTCTCGAATGAGATGGAATCGCCGTAGTATGTGTTTGGTCCGCTGGTGTGAGCGAGGTTCCTTAGCCTGCGCAATAGCTCCATTGTTGTCACAATAGAGCTCTACGGGATCAGATATGCTAGGAACCACCCCAAGCTCAGTGATGAACTTGCGGATCCAAACTGCCTCCTTTGCTGCCTCTGATGCAGCAATATACTCAGCTTCTGTTGTAGAATCTGCAACTGTGTCCTGCTTCGAACTCTTCCAGCTCACAGCTCCGCCATTCAAGCAAAACACGAACCCTGACTGCGATCTGTAATCATCCTGGTCGGTTTGGAAGCTGGCATCAGTGTAACCCTTTACAACTAGATGCTCATCGCCTCCAAATATCAAGAAATATTCTTAGTCCTTCTCAAGTACTTAAGAATATTCTTGACCGCTATCCAGTGACGTTCACCTGGATCTGACTGGTACTGCTCGTCATGCTCAAAGCATACGAGACATCAGGACGAGTACATAACATGACGTACATGATAGATCCTATGGCAGAGCATAAGGGATCTTATCCATGCGGTCTCTCTCCTCTCTAGAAGAGGGACTTGAGTCTTCGAAAGACTCACCCATGTGACATTGGCAGATTTCCTTCTTGGAATTCTGCATGGCAAAACGGTGTAATACCGTATCGATGTATGTACTCTGACTTAGGCCAAGCAATCTCTTAGATCTATCTCTATAGATCTTAATGCCTAGAATGCAGGCTGCTTCACCTAAGTCCTTCATTGCGAAACAAGTCCCCAACCAAGTCTTCACAGACTGTAGCGAAGGGATGTTGTTCCCAATGAGTAGTATGTCATCCACATACAAGACTAGGAAGACTACTGTGCTCCCACTAACCATCTTGTAGACACAAGGTTCATCTTCGTTCTTGATGAAACCAAACTGTTTGATCGCATCATCGAATCGAAGATTCCAGCTCCGAGAAGCTTGCTTTAGACCATAAATGGCCCTATGCAGCTTGCATACTCTGCCAGTATGCTGTGGATCTACAAAACCCTCAGGCTGTGTCATGTACACATCCTCGAGGAGGTTTCCATTCAGAAACGCTGTCTTGACATCCATCTGCCAGATCTCATAATCGTGGTAGGCTGCAATAGCAAGCATGATCCGAATGGACTTAAACATCGCTACTGGAGAAAAAGTTTCATCATAGTCAATACCATGAATTTGCTTGAAACCTTTAGCTACCAGTCTACCCTTATAGGTATGAGTAAGTCCATCCATGTTAGGCTTTCTCTTAAAGACCCACTTACACCCAATGGGTTTGATCCCTTCAGGTGGATCAACCAAGGTCCAAACTTGGTTAGTGTACATGGATTCCATTTCGGATCTCATGGCTTCCAGCCATGACTCAGAATCTGGGCTCATCACAGCTTCCTGATAGGTGGTAGGCTCATTCTCAATGATCATAACGTCATCATGGTCAGGCAAGAGAAATGAATATCTCTCAGGCTGACGACGTACCCTATCAGACCTGCGAAGAGGTAGGTCTACCTGAACAGGTTGTTGTTCCACAACTTCTTGTGTAACAATCTCATCCACAACTTCTTGTGGTTCCTGTTCAGTATCCATCAAGGGCTCAGTGCTATGGTCGTTGTCTTGAACTTCTTCAAGATCAAACGAACTCCCACTAGTCTTTCTAGAAACAAAGTCCCTTTCTAGAAAGACCCCAGTCTTAGCAACAAACACTTTGTGCTGACTGGGAATGTAGAAGTAATATCCCTTAGTTTCCTTGGGATATCCCACGAAATAGCACTTATCGGACTTGGGTCCCAGTTTGTCTGAGACTTGACGTCTAACGTAAGCCTCACAACCCCAAACTCTCATGAAAGACATCTTGGGACTCCTCCAAGTCCATATCGTATATGATGTCTTTGATGGAACACGGTTAAGTGTGAACGCTGCCGTGTCTAGAGCATATCCCCAAAAGGATATAGGAAGATCTGTGTGACTCATCATAGATCGTACTATATCTAATAAGGTACGATTCCTCCTTTCGGATACACCATTCCACTGTGGTGTCCCAGGAGGAGTGAGTTGAGATAGAATCCCACACTCAGCTAAATAGTCACGAAACTCATGGCTCAAGTATTCTCCACCTCGATTTGATCGAAGTATTTTAATACTCTTGTCGAGTTGGTTTTATACTTCATTTCTGAATTCTTTGAACTTTTCAAAGGACTCGGACTTATGTGTCATCAAGTACACATAACCATATCTACTGAAATCATCAGTAAATGTGATGAAGTATCTATAACCACCTCGAGCAGCAACATTGAAAGGGCCACATACATCAGAATGTATGAGTCCTAACAAATCTGTTGCCCTCTCGCTATGTCCACTAAAGGGAGTCTTAGTCATCTTGCCTAGAAGGCATGACTCGCATGTCTCATATGATTCAAAATCAAATGAATCCAGCAATCCATCCTTATGGAGCTGGGACAAGCGACTCTCATTTATGTGGCCTAAGCGACAGTGCCAGAGATAGGTTGGGTTCAACTCATTTGATCTCAACCTCTTGGTACTTACATTATAGATAGGGCGTTCTAAGTCTAGAATGTAGAGTCCGTTGATAAGATCTGCACTACAATAGAACATTTCATTTAAATAGACTGAACAACATTTGTTCTTAATTATAAATGAGAAGTCTTTCTTGTCTAGACAAGAAACAGAAATTATGTTCTTAGTAAGTGCAGGTACATAACAACAATCATCTAGTTCCAGTACAAGCCCAGAGGGCAGAGATAGAAAATAAGTTCCTACAGCAACAGCAGCAACTCGTGCTCCATTGCCTACTCGTAGGTCCACCTCGCCCTTTGCCAATGCCCTGCTATTTCTTAGCCCCTGCACATTGGTACAAATGTGAGAAGCACATCCAGTATCTAATATCCATGATGTAGAAATAGAAAGGTTGACTTCTATAATATATATACCTGAAGTAGAAGGCTCGCTTCTCTTCTTCTTAAGATCCTCCAGGTATACCTTGCAGTTCCGCTTCCAATGCCCTGCCTGCCCTTGATATAATTGCTTGAGATGGTCAATCATATCGTAAGCATTCATGTTCTCGTGTTGCTTCTGAAGCTCAGAGGACATGCAGCATAGCATTAGGCACGACACGTCTAACGCGTCGTCTTGATGCTTCTGATGAGCATCTCTAACGCTACGGATGGCTGAGGGTGGTGGTGCTTCAGGAACTGCTTGCTCTAGAACGTATCGCTTACGTTCCTGTTTGAGGACTATCCTCAAGTTCCTGTACCAGTCCAGGAAATTAGCTCCAGTGAGCTTGTCCTTCTCAAGGACAGATCGCAGAGAGAGAGTGTTCGCGTTTGAAGACATGGCAATCTACAACAGATAAATGCAGAGAATAAATATCATATTCTAGTAATCATCTAATTAGGCCTTTAATTAAATGATGCTCCCACTAAATTATAGGAATTTTGGTGGAATCAAGTCATTGGAGTGGTCAAACCACACTACTAGATCCGTACCAATTTACTATAATTTATGTGGGACAAGATCCACATCATACTATGCCTTGAGTTAGCTTTGGCTAAATCGCCCAAGACTTAGTATGATCGGTAGATAACTAATTTATCAATTACATCTCTATGCAACTCTTGTTTATAGGATCAAGAATTAACATTTATGAATAATCTTGAGTTAGCTTGGCTAAATCGCCCAAGACTATTGATAAATGCGATCTTGTCCTACCTTTCCAACTATTGGAATACGCCTATAGCTTTACTCGATCCAATTGAGTTAACTAGTTACTCAATCTGATTGAGCTCGATCTAACCGAGCCGTGATAGGCGGGACCAAGGTTGTCCTCCGCATCCTACCAAGATTAAATGCGTTGCTCTGCTTTGGCAGAATCGACAAGCGCATATGATCGAGGTAGTGATGGGTATCAGGACCCGGTAGGCGTTTACGAGTCGATTCGATTTTAGATCTAATCTAATCGAGGATGTGCATCACATCTAGGCATTTATGAAATCTAATTTAATCCTAAATGTGTATTAAGTACACATCAAAATGTGGTTCCACATTACTTGTGCATCTCATACACTTAAGTTTATTTTTACTATTCTACATTATCATGCATCATATACATCACAAGCATAGCATATAAAATAAACTTAAGTGACTTGGTCATGGCCCTACTAAGACCCTTCAAGCAATGAGAGGATCCGATGGTCAACCTAGGTCTAGCGGCTTCTCCAAGCGCTTCCTCTTGACCGTCTTGGTGTTGTCGGCTAGTTCTCCCGAGTCCAAGTTCTCCGGAATTTCCGTCGTCTCACTTTTGTATTA
>JAGFNQ010007658.1:0-18770 GCA_024364735.1 Boesenbergia rotunda | reverse complement strand
ATGGAGCTATTGCACAAGCAAAGGAACCAAGGTCTCATCAGCGATCCAACACACGTGCTTCGCCGCTATCATTGATCAGAGAGATTATAAGTAGGAATGACATACAAATTGAGAAAATTCCCACTAAAAGGAATTTAGCGGATCCTTTAACTAAGGTCTTCCCTCAAAGAAAGTTTGAGGGTCATGTTAGAGCCTGTGGTATTGGATACCGTAGCGATTGGCATTAGGCCAAGTGGGAGTTTGTTAGTAATATGAGAGAAGTGTCCTAAGGCAATCGCCTTATGATTGTAATCATTTCCTTTAAAAAAATGAATATTCAGTATTTGAGTATACATGTTCATGTATTTGATTGAGATCTTAAACTCATTTACTGAATGTCCGCAATACAATTCACAACATGAGAGAATTTATGATGAATTCACAACTAGTGATTATCTCTATATGTGCAATTGTGAAGTATTGAAATTGTCTCTAGTCGATGAATTGATAGATACGGACACTATCAATTCTGTTGAGACTAGCATAGGTTATTCTCTAATCAGCTGATTCTCACTGGCTGGTGACATTGGGATGTCCGGAGATAAACATGAATGCTAGTTAAGGGAACTAGTTCATTGGAGTGACTAGCTGTAAAACTTCATATGGTAATCTACATATAGATATGTCAATGAAGTTCTTACTGTAGCTTAAGTGCGATGTTCCTTTGACTTGCGGTGTTCAAGTCATCTTGGTCATGAAGACTTATACTTTGACATCTTAAGCAAGCATCTCCAAGGAGGTGTGGACCCAGGATGATTGGGTATAAGCCGAAGTGCCCGAAGATGTTTGAACAACCTACAAAGGATTCACCACTCCTTGCGAGGGGACGTATACCCAAGGCCTATCGTCGGATTGTTACTCAAAGCCTCTGGCCAGAGCATGACATGTTCAGAGTATGAGTCTCTGAAAGACATGAGAGTAATTTGAATCCGTTGGACGAGAAAGACATTACTTGGTCTAGGTGTGACGTAGTCAGCCTAGTGGGGAATGACACACATAGACCGTGTCCTGAACCAAGTGGGTATAAGATGGTGAAGGGAATGAGGCACGACTCATTAATGTTTCTGAAGGGTTTCAGAATTATTTCTGAGGTCAACCGTTGATCTTTCGATTAATTGGGGATCATGATGTACTACTAGGTGCCACTCATGATCGTTCTATAATTGATGAATTATAGACGGCCAACATAAATCGAAAGCCTATTTAGTCTCACGCACTACGAGTAATCCGAGGGATTTAAAACGAGTTGAAAATTGGATTTTTCGATCAAGAGAGATAAGTCGAATCTGAATTTTTCAGAGACGCATCGGAAGCATAAAATGGCTAAGTCTTTTGAAGACTTATTGGACGAATTAAATGAGTTTAATTCGTACGGTTACGACATTGGTTTGGCCGGCCAAAGAGGGTCCCCACCCTCTTTGGTTTGGCTGGCCACAATAAGAGGGAGAACCAAATTGTTTGGTTCAAATTATAAAATAAACCGCACGTGGTTTGTTTTATAAAATTATGGATAAAGAAATTTATATAAAGAAATTTATATAAAGAGATTTATTTTCATGGAAATTAAAATAAACCTTGGATTGGTTTATTTTATTTTATAAATCAATAATGGATTGATTTACTATGATAAAGAAATTTATAGAAATTTATTCTTTTTATGGAAATTAAAATGAATCATGAATTGGTTTATTTTATTTTATAAAATCAATTATGAATTGATTTTTCCATGATAAGAAAAATTTATAAGATAAATTTCTTGTAAAATTTATTCCATAATAAAAGGGGAGACATGGTTATTTTTATTATAAATTAAGTTATAATAAAAACTTGGCATAACGGAATAATTCATAAGAAATTTATAAGATAAATTTCTTGTAGAATTTATTCCATAATAAAAGGGGAGACATGGTTGTTTTTATTATAAATTAGGTTATTATAAAAACTTGGCTTAACGAAATAATTCATAGAAAAATTTATAAGATAAATTTCTTATGAAAAATTTTTTCCGTTAAAAAGGAGACTTGGCGATAAAGAGGCTACTATATAAAGGTGCAAAGGCAAAGCTTGGAAATTAATTCAAGTGATCAAGGATTCTTGCCTAGCCTCTTTTCCTCTCCTTCTCTCCCTCTCCCTCCTCAAGTGGGCGCCGGCCCTAGAAGGGCTTCTTGTTGCCGTGAGCCACCTCCACCAAGAAGAAGCCAAAGAAGAAGAAGAAGCGGATCGCGACTCCTTCCTTCCTCCCGGAATATGGATTTCGTTCTTCGTTTGGTGGTTAGCTTTCATCTCTCTCTCTTGATATTCTTGTCGTGCCTTTGGAAAATCTAGTAGTTCTTGTCGGCACGAAACTCGTGGCTTTGCGAAGTCATCCCGAAGAGAACTCGGCGTGGACGCGAATAGAGGCGGAGCTTCCAAGGGACGCTACGGTTGGATCTCGTCCGTTACTTCAAGTTACGCGAGGTATCAAGTAAATTAGTTTACTTTCTGTAGAATTTTAATTTATGATCATGTCTACACAATATAAGGATGCATGCTAGATACGTGATTAAAATAATTTGAGAAATTATTTATGCTAAATCTTCCGCTGCACGTAATTAAATTTTAAAATTACGAACCTGTATCCATGTCAACATGCACCCGGTCCCAACATCAAATACACAGACATGCATACTCAAATAGTGAATATTCATTTATTAAAATAAATATTTACAATCATAAGGCGATTGCCTTAGGGCACTTCTCTCATATTACTAACAGAACCGACACCTACTATTCCCTCGACGGGGAACGCGTCCTCACCTACTCCTCTCAGGAGAGTTTACCTTTTGCCAACCGGCTCCTCCGGTTGGACTTTTGCCCAGCAGTCCTTCTCCAGGTGCCTAGCAGCCCTTTGCCAGGTCTTCGGTACCAAGCAGTCCTTCACCCGATGCCTAGCAGTCCTTCGCTAGGGCTTCGGTACCAAGCAGTCCTTCGTCCGGTGCCTAGCAGTCCTTCGCTAGGTCTTAGACTCCTAACAGCCCTTCGCCAGGTGCCTAGTAGCCCTTCGCCAGGACTTCTTTCTACACACTTAATGAACACATTAGAACACAAATAATACTTAACTTTTGAACCCTTTGCCAATATCAAAACCCAGGTTTGACTTAGGTGCTGCCTGCACCAACAATCTCTCCCTTTTTTATTTATGGCAATCCGGTTCAAAAAGTTAAGTTTAAACCAGGTAAAAATTCTAATTTGATTTCCTCCAATGGAAGAAATCTCCCCCTAGATTTTTCACGGGTACGCGGGGTTTGAAAAAATTTCTAAGTAAAAAAAAATTAATTTTTCAATACTTAGAACATTTTTAAAAGAAATGTAAGTTAGAGAACACTTCCCAAAAAAAATTTAAGTTAGGCACTTGGAAAATTTGTACTTAGAAAATTTACACTTAGAAGATTTTTAGTTTTTGCACTTTAGAAAAACTCTTCTAGACTTCTTCTAAGGTTTTTTTTAATACTTAGAAAAACTAATCTCTTTAGTACTTTAGAAAGTTTTTAAGAAGATTTTGAAATGCACCTTAGAAAATTTTCTATTAGTGAAATTTTAAACTAGCTTAAGTAATTTTGAAAATTGACTTAAGTCAGGTAATTGGAAATAGTTTTGAAAACACTTTTGAAAACAGCTAGATCAAGTACTTAGAAACCGTTTTGAAAACAGCTTAAGTGATTTTTCTTTTTGAAGAAAGAATAAACAAAGTTTTGAAAATTTTGACAAAATTTTTTAAACCTTCTCTCATTTCCAAACCTTCTCTCCTATCCAATCTCTCCCCCTTTTCCATATATCAAAAAAAATTATAGCAAAAGAATATAGCAAAAGAAGTAAGCAACACAATATAACAAAAGAAGTAAGGTGCTGTATTGAACCAATTCAAGGTATAAACTGGACCAAATTAATTTGAATTATCTCTTTCGGGTCCTGTCTAACCCAATTAGCTACTTGCTAACTGTTATAAATAGTAGCTTTCGCTAGGGTTAGTCAAGTTAAGTGTTCTGTTCAAGTTAGATTTTCTAAACTTGACACTTAACCTGATTACTGTATAATTTGTATTTAGATTTTCTAAACTTGACACTTAACCTGATTACTGCAGATGCACTTAACCTAAGCATCTCAACCCATTATAGGTTTTCAATCAAAAGTACCCTAAGGTTCATATGAGATGCTGGCTTCTAGATCTATAGGTGCATGCAGTTCTAGGGTTAGGACCTAAGCTAAGTCCATTTGCGAGAAAAGGCCTAGTTTTGAAGGGGATAATTTTTGAAAAAAAACTAAGTCGGAAAAAATTATTTACAATTGCATAAAGAAATAATTTTTCGAAATTAAGTAAGAAAATAAAACAGTTTTAAAAGAAATACAGAAGTAGAGTGAACCTATTCTACCAAGCATAATTACTGATAAAGCTCAGATAATTAGGAAAAGCAACTAGTCAACTAGAAAAGTCAACTAGTCAAAGCAAGGACCAGCACAGTCAAACATAGTACAATAAGTCAACTAGAGTCTGAGAGGAGGGGCCCGGAGGAAAGAATGGACCGGGTTGCCAAGAGTGGAATAGTGGCATCATCTAAGTATACCGCGCGTCATTGGTCTCTCGATCAGCCCTGAGGACGTTCTTATATTCCATGTGTCGGGCCTGATTTGCCTCCATTTCTTCCGCATGATTTGCCTCCACTTCTTCCCGGAGGCTGTGGATCTCAGTCTCAAGCAGTGTCAGTCTCTCGTCAAACGTCGGAGGTGCGGGCTCGTCTATGTGCTCTCGAGCTTCGACTGCGAGATCAGCTACGTCGACTTCTACCTCCTCGTCGGAGTCGATCTGGACTCCGGCTCTCTGACGTCTCCATGACAAAACCCCAGTATTCGAGACCTCTATGCCCGCTAGGGAGAAGTTTGTAAAACCTATCTCATCAAATTCAGTCATCACGGTCGTCTCTCCATCGGTGATGTTACGACCGTGATGATGAAGAATGGAGGTGATGATGTGGCAGTAAGGGGTGCGTACCTGCCCCTGAGTGGTAACACTAGATGCATATAGAATCGTGTGGAACATGTGGAGTCCAATGTCGATATCAAGATGATGGATCAGTGCGTATAGTAGGAAAGTGTGGAACGGTCGCATGGTCGCGACGTCCCTAGTGGATAAGGGTAGAATGCAGCGGACTAGAACTCTATAAAGAGCATAGTCCTGGACCTGAAGTTCAACAGACTGAAATCGTCTAGCTAAAGAGTTTCTAGCATCCCTATAGAAGTAGGAGTGTAGAGTGTCTAGGTCCATGTGAGAGTAGGGAGCATCAAAGGGAGGATCTCTGGGAGGATAACAACAGAAGGTGGACTGAGAGAGTCGTAGTCCAAGAAATCGGTTGAGCAAAGAGGGTGTTATTGCCAGGGGCATCCCTTGAACTGTAGTGGCAAACATAAGGTCATTTTGTCTAACTATGTTGTTGTAAAATTCTGCACATAGGGTTGTGTTAATGGAATGAGTGCAAAATACAAGGTTGTCTAGTTGGTAAAAGTTGATAACATTCATGGCCAATGGGCAAGATTGAGTGAAGAATTGCCTGTTTAGGTAACTCGTTTTTATCGGTTTGTATGTGGTCCTAGCAAACTTATTGTAAAGTTCCAAGGTCGGGAACCTTGGGTCAGGGCTAGGATCGGTACCGGGGTTTGATTGACTTGCATGACGTTTTCTAAAGTAATATGAAGCTTGCGTTTAAGGATAGAAATAATAAAGAAATTAAAATTTAATGCAAAAGAAATGATACCGAGTGGTTGTTCGGGGAGGTATTGTCGTGGTGGAGTGGTCGTGGGCACGAGAGGGTCGTACAGTCGCCTTGGAAGAAGAAGAGTTAGAGAAGAGAAGAGTTTTGGGTGTGGCAAAGTGAAGGGGTTTCGGGTGGTTTATATAGAAGTGTTAAGTGAGGCACCCGGGAGGTCCCGGGCGCCCGAGTCAGAGGGTGACTGTTGTTGCAGTGACCTAGTGCTGGATGGGGGCGCCCGTGATGTCTCGGGCGCCCGGACTTAGATCAAAAATTGCCACATGCAGCTTTTGATGTTTTGACCGTGTCTTTGGGGGCACCCGTGAGGACCCGGGCGCCTGCCTAAGACAGCTTTCTGTCTTGATCGAAGTGAAAGAGGTGGAGGGGCGCCCGAGGAGTCACGGATGCCGGGGCTATGTAGGATTTGACAATTTTGATGTATTGTTGACTAGTTTGACCATTTGACTATGGTTTGACTATTTTGATCATGGTTTGACTCTAATCATCTAAATTCAATAATATTATAGAAATCAAATTTTGTCTTAATTTAATTCCTAACTATCTCACCCGGGATTTAGTTATCAATCACGTTAACCTACGGGTTTTGTGAGATAGGTTAAAGTAGATAGAATTATTTTGAAAAATCATGATTTTTTTAAAAAATTGAATTAATTTTGAAAGCAATTTATTTTGAATTTATTTTAAAAAGGAGTGTTTGAATCTACAATTAACTGAAAATTTGTGTTACATTCGAATTTGACAAAGAATAATTTGAATTTGAATTTCAGAAATTGGCTTCCAGGTCTTGGCGAGGCACTAGGCCTTCTTTGGCCGTAGCCTTATTGAATCATCAACCCTTTCCTTGACAAAGCCTTTTAATGAAATTTCATTTTCATAATTATTTTTTGAAAAATTCTGGTTTAACTAGTTTGGGTCTTGGATCGGTAGCTTCGACTAGTTTCACCAGTCTAAAGAGACTAAGTAGAGTATACTTGACCTTATTAGAAGATGATTCCCTAACGTACTATCATCTCACTGCCACCTAATACTAGGTTGTTCATAATTTTAGTGAATTGGTTCAGTCCTTACTCTAACCAGTCCTAAGTCTAAGCATGATAAATTACAGAAAGTAAATAACCAAGCAATCATGCAATTTTACAATAAGAAAAAGAATTTATTTAACTATAAAAATTATTTTTAAATTGGCTCCCCCTGGACTAAAGCCACGATAATGGTTCGGCAAGATGTGAATCTTGTCCTTGGGGATCCAATATTGATTTGACCCAGTTTGGTTGTTCAGGCATAGTTTGGGTATCCTTGCCTGAATTTTAGGTCTAGACTGATTCAGTACAGCATAGTATGATCTTTGTCTAGATTTGGTTCGATAGCCTAACCCGGATCGATTTAGAACCGACTTCTATTTTCCAAGGATCATGTCAAGACCCTGGGAACCAGAAGTGAATCGTTCTAAGGCTGCTCTAAGGTCCTTGACTTGAGTTTTCAAGGAGGAGTTCTCTTTCTCAAGTTTTTCAACTTGAGTAGAGGTTCCTTCTTGAACCTTCTCAGTTGAGGATCTAGAGTCAGCTCCCTCTTTCAGGAGTTTTACTTCCTATCGGAGGGACTCGACTCGGATTTTAGCTTTCGCCAAGTCACGAGAAAGATACACAATTAATTCGGATAATTGACATTTAGAAACCCCACTTTTAGTGATTTCGCCGTCCTCTGAAAATGTGAGTTTTCCGTCGTCCGGTTCTGATTTTGACTCGGTCTCGATTTCTTCCAATGCAGTCAGAGCGAGCAGGTTCGACTGTGGGGCCTCTTCTTCTTCTTCGGATGAAGATTCGCCCCATGTTGCCTGAAGGGCTTTCTTCCTTCTTGTTTTCTTGGCTTCCTTCAGATTAGGGCATTCATTCTTGTAGTGACCCTTCTTTTTGCATTCGTAGCAGGTCTCATTTGGTTTGGTCTTTTCATTTGTAGGATCAGCTGGTTCTTCCTTCTTTCGGCTAGCTTTTCTTCTGTTGGACTGATTCTTCAATTCCTTGTAGTAGTTTCGTTCATGCCGGACCAGCTTTGGTCGATCTCCTTCGCTGTCTTCTGAGTCAGAGTCTGAATCAGACTCGGGTGCAGGTTGAGACTTTTTCTTGGTCATTTTTTCTAGTTCTTCTTGCAACATAAGCGATGCCTTTCTCGGCCAGGGTGCAATTAGTCTACTCATGTAATTCTAATTTAGAAAACAACTCATCTAATTTAATTTTAGATAAATCCCTTGAAACTTTGTACGTATCTACCATAGATGCCCACAAAGTGTTTCTCGAGAAGGTGTGCATACCTGATCAGGTCATGGTTTTCTACCTTGTGACCGATTGTGTGTAGACCGTTCATTTGCTCCTGAATTCTGGCGTGGAGTTGAGCTGCAGATTCGTTGTTGTTCATCTTGATTGTATACAACTTGTTCAGTAGTAGGTTCCTCTTGCTGATTCGAGTGTCGGAGGTTCCTTCGTGCAACTCAATTAGCTTACCCCAGAGTTCCTTTGCACTGTTGAATGGACCCACCCGGTTCAGCTCTTCTTTTGTTAGGCCGCATTGGAGTGTTTGGGTTGCTTTAGCATCAGCTTCAATTTTTCTTTTTAGGGCGGTATCCCATTCGGTGTAGGATTGTGGCACTCTATCAGCATTTTTAGGAATTTCCAGACCAGACTGGATTATTATCCACATGTCCGCCTGAGTTTTTAGGTGGACCCATCCGACTCTTCCAGTAGGAGAAATCCTCCCCACTGAAGAGTGATGGTCTGGCGGTACTGAAGCCCTCTTGCATGGCCATTTAGAATTTTAAGAGTTACTGAAAAAGGGAAAAAAACATGTCCCAAGACTTGGTCTTGGATTAGCAGTGCGGGAAGGGAAAAAAATTATCGAGTGGTGTTGCACCAGACTCGATTATCGATAAAAATTTGATCAAGAAAAAAAAATAAATTATTTTAAAAAAAAATCTGAAAAACTCTCAAATTGGTGGTCGCACCAAATTTGAGCTTCCCCACTCTGATACCACTTGTTGGATCGAGAAAATACGATAGAGGGGGGGGGGGTGAATATCGTAAATCGTTTCGGATTGAAAGAGAGAATGCACAGCGGAAAATTAAAACCAAACGCACAGAACACAAGGATTTTACTTGGTTCGGAGTCGCGGTCGGCTCCTACTCCAAGGCCCACGGTCCTTGACCGTTTACTACGGGCAATTCTATAATGCGCAAAGTTTTATAAAGAATCATAATTATAGTGCAGTAAAAATACGGAGTTACTCTTCGTGATCGACGCCCGGTGTAGATTCTACTTTGGTGCGGAGGGTCATCGTCGGTGCTTAGAATCTCGAGATCGGAGGTTTCCGGAATGGAGCGCTTGAGCAAAGAGCGTTGAGGTGTTGAGAAAAAGTGTCTCTGAAGCCTTGGGGGTCGAACCCATTTTATAGTACACCTGGGGGCGCCCTCCACGTGCCTCTGGATCCGCAAACCCCTATCCGCAGCTCGGTCAGCCCTTATCCCTTCAAAATAGGGCTCGGAGCTAACGGGGGTGCCCGGGACACAGGGGCGCCCTGCTTAACTTGTTTAACAGGCTTCTCGGTCGATCGCTTCGTTAGCTTGGACCCAGGGCGCTCGAGGCATCCAGGGCGCCCGGGACACTGGGGGAGCCCGGGAGCTTGAGGGCGCCTGCCCCAGTGAGCTTCTAAAGCAGTTCTTGCTCAACCTTGTTTTGTCTTCACCTTGGGGGCGCCCGGGACCTCCGGGGCGCCCTGCCCAGCTGCTGCCACTCTCCTTTGGGGCGTTCTGAGCTGCAGAAACTCGTTCCTTCGGTCCTGCATCCAGGGTTAGTGCCAAAACAGCAAACAAGGCAAGAAGTGTTAGGTTTATACAACCTTAGCTGTCTTGGTTCTGACTTTGGGTCTTCCAAATGGAACCCAAGGTCGAACCGACGCCTACTATTCCCTCGACGGGGAACGCGTCCTCACCTACTCCTCTCAGGAGAGTTTACCTTTTGCCAACCGGCTCCTCCGATTGGACTTTTGCCCAGCAGTCTTTCGCCAGGTGCCTAGCTGCCCTTTGCCAGGTCTTCGGTACCAAGCAGTCCTTCACCCGGTGCCTGGCAGTCCTTCGCTAGGGCTTCGGTACCAAGCAGTCCTTCGCCCGGTGCCTAGCAGTCCTTCGCTAGGTCTTAGACTCCTAGCATCCCTTCGCCAGGTGCCTAGCAGCCCTTCGCCAGGACTTCTTTCTGCACACTTAATGAACACATTAGAACATAAATAATACTTAACTTTTGAACCCTTTGCTAATATCAAAACCTAGGTTTGACTTAGGTGCTGCCTGCACTAACACATAAAACTCGAGCAAAAGACCAACCGGGGGTTGGCAATAGGCAATCTCTCCCGAGAGGAGTAGGGAAGGACACATTCCCTTGAAGAGGGAACAGTAGGTGATAACCGTTTTAGTCGTGTTACGGTTTCAAATATAATTAAAGTATCGAACTCCTCTAAACTAATGTAGTATAGAGTAACTCGAGTCGTCTCTCTCAAGGAATGTAATGACAGATTAATAATCTTAGGATTCCAAGTTATTACTTTTGGATTTTGGATACTAAACTGGGGTTTAGATTTGAGAGCTATGACTAAGAGATGAAATAGCAAAGCAAGTATGAAATCTAATCCTAATTAATGAAAGACAATGCAAGTAAGGAAATCTAATTTAACCTAACTACAATTGCAGAAAAGAAAAGGGAAAATTGAAATAAAGCATCAACGAAACTAAATATGGAGCAAAACCTACAGCATTAAAGAAATCTAATCTGACCTAACCTATTGCATCCAAATCAAGTACAAGAACATCAAGCAATAGGTGAAATGCAATAGCAAGGAGAAGATCTGACAAAGGAAAGACAATGAAACATGAAAGCAATAGGTGAAATGCTCACTAGTGTCCATAGCAAAGTAGAGGGAAAACTAAGAGATCAACAAGAAAGTTTGCCTCCATCATATTCATGGAAGCATATGCTAATGTAATTTCAAAAAGAATCAAAGCAAGTTCTAGAGTGTCAAGTATCACAAATGCTATCACACATAAGAGGATTAATGATAAGAATGACAATATCTTCACTAGGTGAACAATAAAATATCATACTTAATCTATCAAGATAGAGTCCATCACCACAACAATGACTAAATGCAATTAATGTCCCCAAGCATACCAAGGAAACCAAAACTCAATAGTCAGACTTAACCATCTTTTATAATTCTCAAAGCACAATAAAGGGACATGTAGGGAGATACAACTGGAAATCAAGTAAGGTTTATTCATGACCAAATAAAATGCAGAATGAGGAAGCAAAGTATGAATGCAAAGTATGAAAGCAAACAAACATGCAAGTATAAACATAAAGAAAAATAAGAAAAGGAAAGGAACAAACTCCCCTTTATTCCTGGTGGTTGGAGTCGGTTAAGGAGTAGCATCCATCCCGGTAGTGGTGAAGTTTGGGTAATCGAGAGAGCATTCCTCACATGATCAATGTTATAGTGCACTGCTCCCCCACACTTCAACTTTACATAAGTAGGTTCTGGTGGTCGAAGGCAATTCAGGTACAAAATCTACTTAAGAGGTGAAGTGCTACAAGTCAAGGTAAGAACAACTTCTCCCTCTTGATGCTTTTTGGAAATACTTCCGGGAGGTTGGAGTCTATTTAGTTGGAGCACCCATTCTAGAATCCGACGGCGCCCTGCAAAACCATGATAAGAAAATACCTCCTACACACATGCAGGGTAAGAAAAAGATGAAATTCAATAAGTCTCTATATAAAATGTTTCAAGGAGTGCATCACAGCCAATAAAATCAACCCTAGGTACCTCTATGAATTTTTCTAAACAACTTGAAAAAATACTTACCTTGTCTTGCTGAAAAATACTTGAAGGTTCTACAAGAATGGATGTAGCTATGACTTCCAACTGGTCAGGTAAAGGCTCCATCTCAGGTTCAGGTGTTGGTGGGCATACAACTAAAAGAGGTGATTCTTGGGCTCTTGCTTCCACCATGCAAGTCCCTACACTTTCATTCTCATCCTCTGAATCCCCTGATATACCAACCAATGTAGGTGATCCCTGGGGCTCAGTGCAATCCCCTACACCTATAGAGTCATCTGCAACTAAAAATTGATCAGATTCAACTTCCAACTCAGCTGTCTCTGTAGCTAATACCTCCTCTGCCTCATCTGAACTAGAATATCCTCTCCGAACATTGATCTTGGTCCCTGTAGTCTGCATCTGACTAATGGTGGAGAATATCTGTCCAATTTGTCGCGCTATGTTCTAAAGGGAGGCATCAGTCCTACTCTGAAACTGTCTATAGTCCCCCTGATGCTGCTGAAATTGAGCGCTAATCTGAGTGCTCAACTGAGTGCTCAACTGTTGAAAATTTCTCTCTTGTTGCTGAATCTGAGCGCTAATCTGAGTGCTAAGATGCTGAAATTGAGTGTTGAGTTGCTGAAAACTTCTCTCTTATTGTTGCTGTAAATGAGTGAGAAGTGGCTCCAAAGTGAGTGGAAACTCCAGATTTTGTTGTTGAACCAGATGTGACCATGAAGGCATAGGATCATCCTGGCATGTCTGTAGGTTCTGATGTGCTGGATATTGTTCAGTAAATTGACTTTGTGTATCCTCATACCTGAAATATGACTGATCCCCCCAATTAGAATTGTAGGAATTAGAAAATGAGTTATACCTATCTGACTGTTGGGGTTGAACGTATCCATGCTGCTCTGGAATCTGTTGGGGTTGAAAGTATTGAGTCGGGTAATTGCCCCAGTCATCATTATATGTGTCAGGAGCTGGATCATAGGTATCTTGATATTGATGTTGGGAATGCAGGGGTTCTTAAGGAAATCTAGCAATCTCTTGGATGTGGTGGCATATAGTGTTGGTGCAAACATCACCCAAGTCGAACTTTGATTTTGATAATGGCAAAGGGTTCAAAAGTTAAGATGTTATTTTTATCTAACATGTCACTTGAGTGTGCAGATTGAAGTCCTAGCGAAGGACTGCTAGGCACCTAGCGAAGGACTGCTAGGCACCTAGTGAAGGACTGCTAGGCACCTAGCGAAGGACTGCTAGGCATCGAAACCCTAAGACCTGGCGAAGGGCTGTTGGGCACCTAGCGAAGGGCTGCTAGGAGTCTAAGACCTAGCGAAGGGCTGCTAGGCACCAGGCGAAGGACTGCTTGGTACCGAAGACCTGACGAAGGATTGCTAGGCACTGGGCGAAGGACTGCTTGGTACCCAAGACGTGGCGAAGGGCTGCCAGGCACCTGGCGAAGGACTGCCGGGCAAAAGTCCAACCGGAGGAGTCGGTTGGTAACAGGTAAATTCTCCTGAGAGGAGTAGGTGAGGACGCACTCCCTGTCGAGGGAACAATAGGCGTTAGTTCGACCTAGGGTTCCATTTTGGAGACCCAAATTCAGAACCAAGACAGCTATGACTGTAAAATTCACTAACATTCTTGCTTTGTTTTGTTTGGTACTAACCTTGGATGTAGGACCGAAGGAACGAGTGTCTGCAACTCAGAACGCCCCAAAGGAGAGGGGCAGCAGCTGGGTTAGGCGCCCGGGAGGTCCCGGGCGGCCATGGTCAAAGCCAAACAAGAGTTGAGCAAGAAAACGCTTCGAAAGCTCACTGGGCCAAGCACCCCCAAGCTCCTGGGCGCCCCCGTTGTCCCGGGCGCCCCGGATGCCTCGGGCGCCCTGGGTCCAAGCCAACGAAGCAATTGGATTGAAGTTAGCTGAGAAGCCAGCAAGACCAAGTCATGCAGGGCACCCTCTGTGTCCTGGGCGCCCCCGTCAAACCTCGAGCCCGATCCTGGAGGGATAAGGGTTGACCGAGTTCCGGATGAAGGTTTGTGGATCGAGAGACACGTGGAGGGCGCCCCCAGCGTCCTGGGCGCCCACAGCGTCCTGGGCGCCCCGAGCGTCCTGGGCGCCCTAAGCGTCCTGGGCGCCCCGAGCGTCCTGGGCGCCCCGAGCGTCCTGGGCGCCCCAGGTGCATTATAAAAGGGGCTCGACCCCCAAGTCTTCGAAACACACTTTTCCAACGCCTCAACACTCTTCGCTCAAGCGCTCTGCTTCGGAAACTTCTGATCTCAAGGTTCTAGCGCCGACGATGACCCTACGCACCGAAGAACGATCTACACCGGGTGTCAGTAATAAAGAGTTAGATTTTTGTTTTTACTGCATACTACTGTACAACTTTCTGTAAAACTTTGCACATTATAGAATTGCCCGCAGTAAACGGTCAAGGACCATGGGCCTTAGAGTAGGAGCCGACCGCGACTCCGAACCAAGTAAAAAACCTTATGTTCGCATTTGTTATTTTAATTTCCGCTGTGCATTCTTTATATTATAATCCGAAACGATTTACGATATTCACCCCCCCTCTATCGTATTCTCTCGATCCAACAAGTGGCATCAGAGCGGGGAAGCTCAAATTTGGTGCAACCACCAATTTGAGAGTTTTTCGGATTTTTTTTTTCTTCTCTCGAACTTTTATCGTTAATCGAGGTTGGTGCAACACCACTCGATAAATATTTTTTTTCTTCTTCCCGCACTGCTAATCCAAGACCATATCTTGGGACTTTTTTTCCGTTCTCTCTTCAGAAATAATTCCTAGATGGCTATGCAAGAAGGATTTAGTACAGTCAGACCACCACTTTTCAGTGGGGAGGATTTCTCCTACTGGAAAAGTCGGATGAAAGTCCACCTGAAAACTCAGGTGGACATGTGGATAATAATCCAGTCTGGACTGGAAATTCCGAAGAATGCTGACAGAGTGCCACAATCCTACACCGAATGGGATACTGCCCTAAAAAGGAAAATTGAAGCCGATGCTAAAGCAACCCAAACACTCCAATGCGGCCTAACCAAAGAAGAGCTGAACTGGGTGGGTCCTTTCAACAGTGCAAAGGAGCTCTGGGGTAAGCTAATTGATTTGCACGAAGGAACCTCTGACACCCGAATCAGCAAGAGGGACCTCCTGCTGAACAAGTTGTACACAATCAAAATGAACGACAGCGAATCTGCAGCTCAGCTCCACGCTAGAATTCAGGAGCTGATGAATGACCTACACACCATCGGTCACAAGGTAGAGAACCGTGACCTAATCAGGTATGCTCTTAACGCCTTCCCTAGAAATACTTTGTGGGCATCTATGGTAGATGCGTACAAAGTTTCAAGGGATTTATCTAAAATTAAACTAGATGAATTATTTTCGAAACTCGAATTACATGAACAGACTAACTGCAATCTGGCCGAGAAAGGCATTGCTTTTGTTGCAGGTAAAACTGGAAAGATAACCAAGAAAAAGCCTCAACTTGCACCCGAGTCTGATTTAGATTCAGACTCAGAAGACGGCGAAGGAAATCGACCTAAGCTGGTTCGGCTAGCCCGGGATTATTACAAGGAACTAAAAAACCAGACCAATAAAAGGAAAGCCAATCGAAGAAAGGAAGAACCAGTTGAATGTGACCTGTTATGAATGCACTACAAATGTGACCTGTTATGAATGCACTACAAAACAGAATGCCCCAATCTGAAGGAAACAAAGAAGACAAGAAAGAAGAAAGCCCTTTAGGCAACGTGGGACGAGTCCTCCTCCTCCTCCGAAGAAGAGGCCCCATAGTCAAACCTGCTTGCTCTGACAGCCTCGGAAGAAATCGAGACCGAGTCAGAATCGGAACCAGACAACAGCAAACTCACGTTTTCAGAGGATGGCGAAATCACTGTAAGTGGGTTTTCTAGATATCAATTAACTGAATTAATTGCCTATCTTTCTCGAGACTTGGCGAAAGCCAAAATCCGAGTCGAATCTCTCCGACAGGAAGTAAAACACCTAAAAGAGGGAGCTGACTCTAGATCCTTAACTGAGAAGGTTCAAGAAGGAATCTCTACTCGAGTTGAAAAACTTGTGAAAGAGAACTCCTCCTTGAAAACTCAAGTTAATTAGGACCTTAGAGCAGCCTTAGAACGATTCACTTTTGGTTCAAAGGGTCTTGACATGATCCATGGAAAACAAAAGTCGGTTCTAAATCGATCCGGGTTAGGCTATCAAACCAAGTCTAGACAAAGATCATATTATGCTGTACTGAATCAGTCTAGACCTAAAATTCAGGCATGGGTACCCAAACTGTGCCTGAATAAACAAAATGAATCAAATCAGTATTAGATCCCCAAGGACAAGATTCACATCTTGCCAAACCATTATCGTGGCTTTAGTCCAGGGGGAGCCAAATTAAAAACAATTTTCATAGTTAGATAAATTTTAATTTTTTGTTTTAAATTGCATGATTACTTGTCTATTTATTTTCTGCAAAGGATTCACCACTCCTTGCGAGGAGATGTATACCCAAGGCCTATCGTCGGATTGTTACTCGAAGCCTCTGGCCAGAGCATGACATGTTCAGAGTATGAATCTCTTAGATACATGAGAGTAATTAGAATCCATAGGACGAGAAAATATTACTTGGGCTAGGTGTGACATACTCAGCCTAGTGGGGACAGACACACATAGACCTTGTCCTAAACCAAGTGGGTATAAGATGGTGAAGGGAATGGGGCACGATTCATTATATCTGCTGAAGGGCTTCAGAATTGTTTCTGAGGTCAACCGTTGATCTTTCGATTAATTGGGGATCATGTTGTACTACTAGGTGTCACTCATGATCGTTCTATAATTGGTTAATTATAGACGGCCAACATAAATCGAAAGCCTATTTAGTCACACACACTACGAGTAATCCGAGGGATTTAAAATGAGTTGAAAATTGGATTTTCCAATCAAGAGAGATTAGGTTTGGTTGAGCCAAACGATAAGTCGAATCTGAATTTTTCAGAGACGCATCAGAAGCATAAAATGGCTAAGTCTTTTGAAGACTTAATAGATGAATTAAATGAGTTTAATTCATTTGGGCGTGGCCTGGATAGGCCGGCCAAAGAGGGTCCCCACCCTCTTTGCTTGGCCGGCCACAACAAAGGGAGGGAACCAAATTGTTTGGTTCAATTTATAAAATAAATCAAGTGTGGTTTGTTTTATAAAATTATGGATGATATAAATTTTTTTTATAAACCAAGGTTTGGTTTATTTTTCATGGAAATTAAAATGAACCATGGATTGGTTTATTTTATTTTATAAAATCAATTATGGATTGATTTACCATGATAAAGAAATTTATATAAAATTTATTTTTCATGGAAATTAAAATGAACCATGTATTGGTTTATTTTATTTTATAAAATCAATCATGGATTGATTTACCATGATAAAGAAATTTATATAAATTTATACAAAGAAATTTATTTAAAGAAATTTATTTTTCATGGAAATTAAAATGAACCATGGATTGGTTTATTTTATAAAATCAATCATGGATTGATTTACCATGATAATGAAATTTATATAAAGAAATTTATATGATAAATTTCTTATGAAAATTCATTCCATAAGAAAAAAGAGAGTTGGTTGATTTTTATCATGAATTAAAATATGATTTTAACCATGATATAAAATCAAGACTTGGCATGATGGAATAAGTCATAGAAAATTTATATGATAAATTTCTTATGAAAATTTATTCCATAAGAAAAAAAAACGAGACTTGGCGGTTGAGAGGCCACTATATAAAGGACCCAAGGCAAGACTTGGAATTCATTCGAAATAATCAAAGTGTTCTTGCTTGGGCTCTCTCCCTCTCCTCCCTTCTTTCTCTTGGTCGGCCTCTCCCTTCTTCTCCCTTCTTCTTGCCGTGAGCACAAGGAGAAGCACCGAGTCGATGAAGTTCTTCCGTTGGGACGATCTTCCTCTCCGGCCATCATCACCTTGGGATTGGGCGCAAGTCATCTTCCTCCTCCTCGCCGGAATTGTGATTCCGGCCAACCTTGGTGGTGAGTTTTTCCGATATGATTACTTTTCTCTTGGTTTCTTGTCGCGTTCTAGGTGAATCTAGTAGTTCTCGAGAACACGAAACTCGTGGCTTTGCGAAGTCATCCCGAAGATACTCGGCGTGGACGCGAATAGAGGCGGAGCTTCCAAGGGACGCTTACGGTTGGATCTCGTCCCTTCCTTCGAGTTACGTGAGGTAATAAGTAAATTAGTTTACGTTTCTGCAAAATTTAAATATATGATCTTGTCTACACAAGATAAGGTTGCATGCTTAGATGTGTGGTTAAATAATTTGAGAAATTATTTATGCTAAACCTTCCGCTGCACGTAATTAATTTTAAAATTACAAACCCGCATTCATGTCAACATGCACCCGGTCCCAACAGTGGTATGAGAGTCGGTTAGTGTTCGACATAATCATATAACTGTTTTGCGGAAAATTTTGTCATGATCTCAATTTTGGAAAAATTTTCAATTATGGAAACTTTCCAATTATGGTAAATTTTAGATTTAGGAATTTCAAAGTTTAGAAATCCTCATGAAATTTCGCAAACTTTTGAAATATCCCTGTTTCTGAAATTTTATGATAATTGTGAAAACTTTCCAATTTTGGAAAATTTTCTATTTTGGAAATACGTAAGTTTTCTTTGTACCAAAAACTTACAATTATGTTAATTTTTTTTATTTTTGAAAACTTTCCATTTATGGAAAGCTCGCAATTTTGGGCACTTTCTTTCAGGAAAGTCTAGACAAATTATGGGAATATTAATTGACATTTAAATTCTTAATTGGAAATTAAATTATTTACAAAATTCTTTATTTTGGATTAAGCCTCGGGGAGCCGTCCAATTTAAAGTTAGTAGTTATAATTAAATTTCCTAAATTGAATTTAAATTGTCAAATGTTTAATTTGGATTGTGCCTCGGGGAGCCGTCCAAATTATATTATCAGTAAATTCTTATTTTCGATTGAGCCTCGGGGAGTCGTCCAAATTAAGTT
>JAGFNQ010007657.1:134356-181498 GCA_024364735.1 Boesenbergia rotunda | reverse complement strand
TCGAATCTTGATTACCTACATCAAAGGGGGAGAGATCAAAAACATTAAATGTGGAACTCACATTATACTCACCCAGCAAGTCAAGCTTGTAGGCATTATCATTGATTCGCGCCACCACTTGAAATGGTCCATCTCCTCTTGGATGCAACTTAGTACGACGTTTAGCAGGAAATCTCTCCTTTCTCATATGAACCCAAACCCAATCACCGGGTTCAATGATTATTTTCTTTCGTCCCTTGTTGGCTTGCGTAGCATATTGTTCAGTCTTCTTTTCAATTTGCATCCTTACTTTCTCGTGCATTTGTCTCACAAATTTAGCTTTCTTAGTACCATCCAAACTAGCATGCTCAGAGATAGGCAAAGGGAATAAATCCAAAGGAGTTAGCAAATTGAAACCATATACTACTTCAAAAGGTGAACACTTAGTAGCAGAAATGTATAGATATATTATATGCAAATTCAACATGTGGTATGCAATCTTCCCAGTTTGTTCATCTGTCTGTGGTAGCTCTTAATAAAGTAGCTAAGGTTCGATTTACTACCTCAGTTTGTCCATCTGTCTGTGGATGACACGTTGTAGAAAACAACAACTTTGATCCCAACTTGCCCCATAGTGTCTTCCAAAAGTAGCTTAGAAATTTGCATCACGATCGGAAACTATGCTTTTCGGCACTCCATGAAGTCGCACAATGTCCCTAAAAAAGAGATCAGCAATATGGTTATCATCATCCGTTTTCCTACAACGAATAAAATGAGCCATTTTGGAAAATCTGTCTACAACCACGAAAATGAAGGATAGTCTAGGCGTCCGCTAGAGGGGGGGTGTATAGCGTTTCTCGGATCTTTCTTGTACCTGCGTTGTTAGTTGCACAGCGGAAACAATAATAAAGAAAACAAACAACGCTAACAAAGAGAATTTACTTGGTATCCACCCCGGCCGGGTGACTAATCCAAGAATCCGTCGGTGGATCACTCCCCGGATAACCTCCGGCTAGCTCTCGTCGCTCACCAAGACCAAATTCGTCAAGAAACTCAGCCACCACGAAGTACTCTTTAAATAGGACTCGGGCTGAAACCCTCGCTACCAGTCGACTGCCCCCAGGGCAGTCGACTAGTGCCACTGAAATTCGACCGTTGCACCTTAATGTTCGAATTCTCAGCCAACTCACCAGCCACCTACCAGTCGACTGCCCCCAGGGCAGTCGACTGGTCCCAAGGCTGAGACCTTTGTGTGATTTCCATCAGTTGACTGCCCCCCAGGCCAGTCGACTGGTCTACACCCACCTAAGGTTACCCTTCCTGAGTACATTCCACTCCGCACTCAAACCCTAGGATTTCCCGAGTACAATCACACTGCACTTGTACCCTCACGACTTGACTGACTCCTCATCCGCAAACTCGACTATTGCCTTCGCGCCCTCTTCATCTTCGGCTCCCGTCCCTCGGATGCACGCAAGCCTCCAGCTTGCCTCCATGCTATCCTTCACACATGCCTCGAAGTTCGAGCCCATCAGCTCATCGTCCCTGCTCTCTAAGGTCCCTCGGATGCGCACGCAAGCCTCCAGCTTGACTCGATGCCACCCTTCACCGTACTGAGGCCGTCCAGTCAAGTCCATATGTGTAACCTGTACAACCTGCACACTCAACATACACATATGAGATAACAAGGGTAAACCTAACTTAAACCCTAACAATTTGGTGTTCAAAGTAGAGAGCAAGGTATACCTTCAAGATAAAGCATCTGCAACAGTATTTTCCATACCTCGTTTATACTTGATCACATAAGGAAATGATTCAATGAACTCCACCCATTTCGCATGACGTCGATTCAACTTACTTTGGCTCTTCAAGTGCTTCAATGATTCATAATCAGTGTGAATGACAAACTCTTTGGGCTACATATAATGCTGCCAAGTCTCTAAAGCCCTCACCAAAGCATACATCTCTTTGTCATAAGTGGGATAGTTTAAAGCTGCTCCACTCAATTTCTCACTAAAATAAGCATGGGGTCTACCTTCTTGTATTGGCACAGCCCCAATACCTATTCCTGATGCATCACACTCAATTTCGAAAGTTTTAGCAAATTTAGGTAATGCAAGTAATGGTGCAGAACTTAATTTCTCCTTAAGTGAGTTGAAGGCTAAATCCTGTTTACTATTCCAATGAAATCCAATATTCTTTTTAACAATTTCAGTCAAGGGTGCGGCTAAAGTGCTAAAATTCTTGACAAACCTTCTGTAGAAACTTGCCAAACCATGGAAGCTACGTACCTCAGTTATTGTTTTTGGTGTTGGCCATTCACGAATAGCCTTAACCTTCTTCTCATCAACTGCTATTCCCTTAGCACTAAAAAAATAACCAAGAAACTCAATTTGATTAGTGCAAAAAGAACATTTTTGAAGGTTAGCATACAACTTTTCATTTCGCAAAACAATTAGAACATTTTGTAAATGTTGTAGATGCTCCTCTAAATTTTTGCTATAAATCAAAATGTCATCAAAATATACTATGACAAAATTTCCTATAAAAGCACGCAAAATATGGTTCATTAACCTCATGAAAGTACTAGGTGCATTAGTAAGCCCAAATGACATTACTAACCATTCATACAAACCATACCTTGTCTTAAATGCAGTTTTCCATTCGTCTCCCTTTCGCATGCGAATTTGATGATAGCCCAACTTCAAATCAATTTTAGATAAAATGCAAGAGCCATGTAGTTCATCTAGCATATCAACTAATCTAGGAATAGGATGACGATACTTTACCGTAATCTTGTTGATAGCTTTACAATCAACGCACATTCTCCAAGTTCCATCCTTCTTAGGTACTAGCAAAACGGGGACAGCACATGGACTCAAACTTTCTCGAACATACCCATTTTTCATCAACTCTTCAACTTGCCTTTGAAGTTCTTTTATCTCAGCAGGGTTACACCTATAGGCGGGCCGATTAGGAATTGTGGCTCCAGGGATGAAATCAATTTGGTGCTCTATTCCTCTAAGTGGTGGCAATCCATCAGGAACCTCATCAGGAAATACATCATCAAATTCCTGCAAAAGAGATTTAACAACACTAGGCAAAGTAGGGTTAAGATCGTTAGTGTTAAAATCGGTCTCCTTGTACAAAAGTACAATCATTGGCTGTAAAGCATAAAACGCTCTCTTAACCTCTCTTTCTTTTGCATAAAAGCTCCCTTTTTTACTCTCTTGCTCTTGAATTTCTTTTCCCCTTTCATTCTTTTTTCCGCTCATCTCATCCTCACCTTTTCTTTTCTCACACTCTTTTTCTTTTCCATTCTTTTTCTTTTTCTCATTTTCTTTTTTCTCACACTCTTTTCTTTTCTCACTCTCATTTTTGATCCTCAATTGATCTTCATATACTTGCTTAGGAGTCAATGGTACAAGAGTTACATGTTTACCATGCATCATAAAAGAATACTTATTTTTAAACCCATCATGCATGACCTTCCTATCAAATTGCCATGGTCTTCCTAAAAGTAGATGACTTGCATGCATTGGTACTACGTCACAAAGTATCTCATCATGATATCTACCAATGGAAAATGAAACCAACACTTGCTTGTTGACCTTGACTTCCCTGCAATCATTTAACCATTGTAGTTTGTAAGGTCGAGGATGCTTAGTGGTAGGTAAGCATAATTTCTCAACCAAGATAGTACTAGCTACATTAGTGCAACTTCCCCCATCTATAATCATACTACATACCTTGTCTTTGATGTGGCAACGGGTATGAAATATGTTGTCTCATTGTTCTTCATTATCTTCTTTCACTTGCACATTTAGAGCACGCCTAGTGACAAGGGCTTCACCATTGACGGGATACTCTTCTTCACTTTCCAATAATGTGGGCAAGACACTATCATCTTCGGACTCACTTTCAGTCTCGATGTCATCATTTTCTTTCAAAATCAAAATTCTTTTGTTTGGGGCATTGTGATGCGATATGTCCCCTTCCCAAGCTCTTAAAGCATTTAATATCTCTATTTCTTGAAGGTTGGAGGGGTTCTTTGCCCTTGACCAATGGAGAGCTTGCATCTTTATTCTTTGAAAAATCGGGCTTTTTCTTTAATTCAACTTTATCATCATCTCTTTTGTTCCTACTAGATTTCCAAGTTGACGAATGATAACTTTGCCCCCCATGCTTATTTGTTCCCTTCTTTTTGAGTTGTCTTTCAACTTTCATGGACATATGCACCATGTCTTCAAGCTCCACATAATGTTGCAACTCCACTACATTTGCAATTTCTTGATTTAAACCTTGTAAAAATCGTGCCATGGTTGCTTCTAGGTCCTCCTCCACATTGGCTCGAATCATGGCAATTTCTTTGTGGTATTCCTCCACAGTCTTAGATCCTTGTGTGAGACTTTGTAACCGTTAATCATGGAATGAATCTCTTTCTCATAATAGTCTTCATCTCCTCCCAACTACCAACGGGTCTCTCTTTGTTTCTTCTCCTTCTTAGAATAATTTGATCCCACCAAATAATTGCATAATCAACAAATTCAACGGCAGTGAGTTTGGTATCTTCTCTTCAGAATAGTTGTGACAATCAAATACTAATTCCACTTTCTTTTCCCATTCCAAATAGGCTTCAGGATCACTTTTGCCTGGAAATGAAGGAATCCTCATCTTGATATTTCACAAGTTTCTATCCAGATGATCATTCATCCTTCCTCTTCTACCACCAACTCGAGCATGATTCGATCTGTCACTTGAAGCTATGTCCTCAGATACGCCATCATCATCATCATCATGGTCACCACGGTTATATTGTCTAGCACTTCGTGAAGGAACTTGGCTATGTCGCAATCCTGCAATTACAGCATCTTGTTTCTCCAATCTGTCCATAATCTGACTAAAACGGATTTTCATGCATTCCAAGTGTTGTCTCAAAGCACGTTGATCAAGGGATTCTCAAGGTCTTGCTTCTTCTCCACTTATTGCCATTGAACAACCTGTTTCACTCAAACACTCTTAACTCATGAATGTTAGCTCTTTAAAGAACTTGAACTCAGAATTGAGGCAAATACCTTGTAAGCGTTCGTGGACTATCAAAATTCCCAAGGGTATTAGGACAAAATATAGGAATTCAAGATAAAAAGAGCAAATTGCATAACTGAAAACTTGAAATAAGTGCTAAAAGGAAATTTGCCAGAATTGAATCTAGGCAAAATTGAGGATAATGCCGAAATGAAAGATAGCAAAACGTGAATTAAAGAGCTGAAAGGAAAGTTGCCAGAACTTAATCTAGGCTGCCAGAATTGAATTTAGGCAACTTAAAAGGAAAATGAAAGTACTTGAAATAAGAGCTGAAAGGAAAGTTGCCAGAACTTAATCTAGGCTGCCAGAATTGAATTTAGGCAACTTAAAAGGAAAATGAAAGTACTTGAAATAAGAGCTGAAAGGAAAGTTGCCAGAACTTAATCTAGGCTGCCAGAATTGAATCTAGGCTAACTTGAAATAAAATGAGAATACTTGAAATAAGAGCTAGAAATGAAAGTCGCCAGAACTTAATCTAGGCAAACTTGAAATGAAATGAGAATACTTGAAATAAGAGCTGAAATGAAAGTTGCTAGAACTTAATCTAGGCTAACCTGAAATGTAAAGAGAATACTTGAAAGGAAATGAGAAAATAAATTTGCAATCAAAGTCTCTACTTCCTTCTTTTTTTTTCAGCCTCTTTTGCTTCTTTTTTTTTTTGTTTTGGCTTTTCTTTTTTTTTCTTCCTTCCTTTCTTTGCTTCTTTTTTTTTCTTTCTTTTTTTTTAGCCGAATTTTTTTTTCCTCCTCTTTTTTTTTTTGAGCAACAAAGCAAGTAAGTCTTGCTAAGCAAAAGAAAAGAAACAAAAATATGATAGAAACTCAAGAACACAAAGAAAAGGAAAACCAAATCGATTTAGAGAAACTAAGGCTCTGATACCAAATGATGCGAACCCAATGAGAAGAAGTCTCAAGAACACACAACAAATGGAAGAAAGGGAGAAAGATAGTCTAAATCGAAAGATGGAGAATGAAAGAAAGAAACCTTGACCCAATGCTTAAGGAAGTACGAACCTTGGTATAGAAGAAGAAGAAGATAGACGCCATAACCTTGGGATGGAGGTTGATAAGTCTTGAACGCCACAAGGGGATGCCTTGATAAGTTCTAGTTCAATGAAGAACCAACAAGTGAGAGCCTCACCATGTAGTAGATTGAATAAGCCAAAAGTTACATGTTGTGGCCGCCACCCCATATATTTATAGCTATAGGGTGACCTAAAAACCCTAAAAGGCCAAAAGGAAGCCCATTTAGTAGAGGCCTATATAGACTACATAGTATTGAGCTCTTGGCACCATTACAACCCAAATAAAGCTAGAAATTGAGCCTAAATTGAACTCACAAAATTAACATATCCTTCTTACATAGACAAGAGACTAAGGATACTAGTTAAGCTAATCTAAGGCTTGAATTAGGTTGACTAAGCCGTAAGACTTGCTCTTGGTCATACCTTCTTCAATGGTCGCTTTGGCTTTCACATCTTCAATTAGCACATTAAGTGCTTCTTTCATCTTTTTAGCCTTAGCCCTTGTAATTGGGCCCCCTTTGATGCATAATGGATCATCAACATCTTCTAGAGTGGGTTGAGCATGATCCATATCCTTAGCTTGTTATGCAACTTGTTCACTTCCTTTGTCTCCATCAGAGGGGGTGCAATTTCTCCCTCTGGTGCCTCGGAAGGAGAGGCACTGGAACCCCCTGCAGGGTCCGTCGGTAGCTCTGATGCTCCAATATCTAGAGGAGCCTCCAAGGTCTCCCGATCTCCGGAGGGCTCGGCCACTTCTTCGCAGCCCTCAATGGAAGCGCCAACAGGAGCAGAAGAAGCTGGAGTGGGAACCAGCGCCTGCTCATTGGCCTGGTCCCACTTCAGGATTCGGTTCATAATTTGGGTAAACATGACGTCGTCTACAAAATAGAGACAAAAGGGCATTAGTTAGCATTAACCAGGAAACGTACAGGACAAAAAGGAACTTACGAAGACTGGGGCTAAGGCTCGTGACTTTCGGACTAAGCTCGCCCCGATAAAGGAGCTCCTCGCATTGCACCAGTTGGAGGCCGTGGAACTCCATCCCTGCCAGGATACCCTAGCCCTCTGATGTCCTGCGTCCCGCTGGAAGTCGCTGAGGTCTGGGATACGTGGCAGGTTTTCCGTCCAGTGGATAGGACTGACGCCCAGGAAGCTGAATATAGAAAAACCGTTCCTTCCATCCCTTGTGGGAGGAGAGAAGACCCCCCAGGAACCTATGGCCAGAACGGGCAATAAAGCCAAATGCCCCTTGGGCCCGGGGCAAATTCTACAATCCTAGGACCCCGTATAACTGCTAAAGAAACAGTAACGGGTGCAAGGACCCACTGGAACATAGCTTCTTCATCGCCACACTAGTCCGATCAGTCAGCAACACTTCCTTCGATTAGACTTGAAGGGAGGGACTTGTGATGGAGTTGAATAGCCCTTGGCAGGACACGTGGGCTGAAGAAGCTGGGCGGCAAGATGTGGGAGTCCAAGTGACTCTACTTTCAGAGCTCCCGGGACCCTCTCGGGAAGAGGAGCCTACAAGGTCCCCCACGGTAAACACGCCCTGAAAATCAGATCAGAAAATCCCTCCCGGGATCACCCTGGAAAGTCGGGTCCTAAGACCACCTCGGGGAAGCGGAGCGCCCGCAACCTCCAGGGCCAGAAGACCTCAAGATCACCTCGCGGAAGTGGGCAGCATTCGACCTCAAGTAACGGCACCCCTTTTTTCTCGGATTTGTGGATAAGCATCCCCACTATCACAGAGTCATCATGACCCTTAGATATCGTAACGGGTCACACTTAATGACAGTGTTGACCATTTCAAAGATTATCATATAACCAACAAAGGTGGGGACGTGACATAGATCATGGCACGCACCAAGGCAGCCGTCGTAGGTATAAAAGGTATTCGAACCACTCCGGTAAGGGGGTTATGCATTCTCTGCTACTCATACATCTTTCTGCCTTATATACTTTTCCTCTCCATAGAAGCACTGACTTGTGCGTCGGAGTGGACTCTGCTAGACATCCTCCGGCGTGTTCACCTAATGCTCGTGTTGATCTCGCAGTGCGCGAAGTTCCTCCCCTATCGACAACGTCTACGTAAGCTGAACCTCGGTGACTGGCTGTCGACGTCGACTCCTTCCGGAACAACTATAAATAAATAACTAAAGTAATTTAAGAATTAAATTGAGTTTGAAAATAAATTATATTCAAAATTTGAAAAATTAAATTAAATTTGAAATTTGAAAACTCTAATATTGAAAAAAAGGTTGAATTTGAACTTGAAATTTGAAAAATTAATTTGAATTTGAAATTTAAAAATTAAGCTAAGTTTGATTTAAAGACTTAATTATGTTAAATTTGTAAATTTTTATTAAAAAGAATTGATTAAATTAAATGTTAGAGTTTGAGTTTCGATTTTGAAAAATAATTAACTTGGTTAAATTTGATTTTGAAAAATTAGTTTAATTAAATTAAATTTGAAATAGTTGATCTTGTAAAATAAGTTAAATTAAATTAAATTTGATAAGGTTGATTTGGAAAAATTAATTATGTTGAATTAAATTTGAGAAGGTTGATTTTGAAAAATAAGTTAAGTTAAATTAAATTTGATAAGGTTGATTTTGAAAAATTAATTAAGATAAATTAGATTTGAGAAGGTTGATTTTGAAAATAACTTAAGTTAAATTAAATTTGATATAGTTGATTTTGAAAAATTAATTAAGTATTTTAAGTAAGAATTTTATTAAGGGTAATATCTTAAATTAAGTTAATAAATTAAATGTAATACTAATTAGGTTTACTGGTTGGTTGGGTTGGTTGGATTGGACTAGCTTTTTATGTCTTTAACATCTCACCCATTTCTAAGTTACAAAATAGGAAAACCTTATCTGTTTTGTGAGATATATTAATTTTATCTTGAAATGTAAAGTGAAAACTAAGATTTAATTGAAGCCTTGAGTTATTTTTGAGTTTAACAAGTAGTAAAATAAAATACATTTTAATAATTGACTTCCAGGTCTTTGGGAGGCACAAGGACCTTCTTGAATATCGCAGCAACGACTCTTTCCTAGTTAAAGCCTTTTAAAGAAAGTATATTTTTAAGTTACATTTTGAGAAACCCTAATCTAACTAGTCTAGAATATGACGAGGTAGTTTCAGCTAGTTTCACCCAACTAAAAAGATCAAATAGGGTACACCTTACCCTACTTGACTCCTTAGACAGGTTTTCCTAATGTACTATCAGCTCGCCCCACCGTAGTATTAGGTTGTGCAAGTTTAGTCCTTAACTAACTATTTTAAAACCTAAGCTTGGCAAATTTATAAAAATTAATAAACAAGCAAACAAGTAATCAGAAAAGCATGCAAAATTTATCTAATAATTGAAATGGTCTTTTTTTTATTGGCTCCTCTTAGATCACTCGATACGGTCTAAATACTGAATTTGATTCTTGGGAATCCAATAATAGTTTGCTTCAGCTTGATTTGTCAAGCTAATTTTAGAGACTCATGCTTGGACGCGGGTACTAGTATGGTTGAAAATAGAAAAGTACGATCTCAGTAACAAAAAAAATTTCCAAAAAATTTCCAAGTTTTGATAAGCCTCTAGAATTTAAGAGGAAAAAAAATCTTAAGAAGAGTGGAAAGTTTAAAAAAATATTTTAAAAAATTTTTAAGTTGGAAACTTAAAAATTTCTAAGTAAGGCATGGTCATTTGAGAGGTTTTTTTTAAGTAAAATCATGATGAGAGGAAATTTCTGGATTTTATAAATTGGAATGGTTATTAATTAATTTTTCTAGTTTATCAATTTTACTTTCCAAAATCTCATTTTCTTGTGTTAATTTTCTAAAATTTGAATTAATTAATTTATATGAATTAATTAAGTTACTTGAGCATGCATCCATATCTAAATTAGACCAAGAATGATTAGCTATGTTATTGGCATCCATTGTAAAACTGAATTTCATATAATGTAAAATTACCTATCCCAGTTCCTTGTCCAAGATCCTTAGGTCTTCTTTCTATGCATTGATCTTTGTAATGTCCAAACTCCTGGCATGTAAAGCATTGAATGTGGCTCTTGTCCTTTCGGGATCCTGGTACTAGGTTTACTATTGCCACAGGTGGTGTTATTTGTATCTTACGAGTAAGACACTTATTTTTTAGTGCCCTCTCTCCCTGCATTTGAAACAAATTATATGTTTTTGAAATTCAAATTTACAATTTCACCTTTTGAATCCCCATTTGGAATCACCCCCTTGACTTTTGTCGTCTCAGATTTGTACTCATCTTCGAATTCAGGTTTGGATTCGGGTTCAAGCTCTGCCTCTGCCACTTGTGCTTGTACTGAGAGTGCAAGGTAGCTCACTTGAGCTTGTTCTTCTTCCTCCGATTCTTCTGATGATTCGGACAGCACACCTTCTATTACATCAATGTTGGAAGTCTCTTCGTGTAGGTCGATTTTCTACCAGATCTCTTTGGCACAGTTGAAGGATCCGACTCGCTTTAATTCTTCTTTGGTCAGGTTGCAAAGTAGGATTACTATTGCCTTTGCATTGGTCTTGATGTTCCTTAGTGTTAGATCGTCCAATTGATCCCAAGCAAATGATGCTCCATCTTCTATGGGGAATGTAATCCCTGTTTGGATTATCATCCACAAATCTATATGGGCCTTTAGGTGAGACTCCATTAAATCCTTCCATGATCCGAAATTCTCGCCAGTGAATAGAGGTGGTCGGGCACTGTTCCATTCTTGATGGACCATTTAGGATAAATCTTCCACAGAAGAAAAATAAAAAAAAGGTACCAAAACTTGGTCTTGGATTAGCAGTGCAGGAGAAGGAAAAAGACGTCTCAAAATGTGTTGCACCAATTTCGATGAAAAATAATAAAATTATAAAAAATATAATAATAATGACAAACGTTCAAAAATAATTGTTTTATCAATTCTAACATATGGTAAAAGATGAGAATTCAAAATTAAAAAAGGCGTAGAGAATATTTTAACACCTCACACAAATATTTTTTATTTGAAAGAAAAAATAAAAAATCCGTAAATAAAAGAAATTCTTCAATGGTGGTTTCACCAATTCAGAGCGACCCTTCTCTGATACCAATTATGTAATTGTAGAGAGCGATAGAGGGGGAGGTGAATATCACGTTTTGAAAAATATCAGATCTGAGCAAGAATTTACCCAGCGAAAAGAATAAACACAAGCAGAACAATCGCTAACACGTTTATTTTTACTTGGTTCAGAGTCTATGATGACTCCTACTCCACGGCTCACGGTGCTTGACTATTTACTTTGGGCAATTCTATAATTCACAAATGATGTTACAAAGATGCAAAGTTAAGTACAAAAAAAAACAAAATATACCGACTACCTCACTCACCAAGTTTTCGATGCCGACCTCGGTCAAGCCTTCGTGCCTAGTCCTCAACCTAGACTTCGTGCTCAACCCTACAGGTCAAGACATTGTGCTTAATTACACTAGGACTGATGAAAGCCAAGGAGGGGTTTCAAGCTTACAAGACAAAGCCGAGGATGAAGAGGCATTGAAGGGGATTGGAATGAATCTGAGTTTTCTCTATTGTGAGAGCTTCCTTCGAGTTCTTAGGCAAAGAACTAAATCTGATCTTATCAAGGCAACTTGTGGCGATCAAAACACCCTTGACTTATCACTCATCTTCTTATCTTTCTTGAGTGTGGCGTCACTATCCATTCAAGGCTTGGTATCAGAGCCTAGTTCCTTGATTTTCAGGTTTGTGTTTTGTTTGTCAATTCAAAAAAAAAAACTTTTTGTTCTTGTTTATCTTCGTTGATCTATCATCCATAGTATTCCATTGGTATCTTTTCATTTTTCATCTCTATTTGTCCCCAATTTTTGTTCTCTATTTGGGTCCTAAACTTAAAAAAAAGCTGCTACTAGAGCCATTGTGTTTCTAGTTGAATAAAAAAGAAAAGAAAAAAAATTCGGGGAAAAAAAATCTAGGCAGCACCAAAGGAAAAAAAACAAAAAAATGGGATTTGTGAATTAAAAGGACTCAATATTCCATCTCTATTTGTCCCCAATTAAAATGGGCATTGTTTCAGATCGTGACACCAAATTTTTAAGCCATTTTTTTAGGACCTTATGGAATAAGCTGGGAACAAAGCTTCTTTTCTCCACCACATGCCACCCTCAAACTGACGGCCAAACTGAGGTGGTAAATAGGACTCTTTCTACTCTTCTTAGAGCAAATTATTAAGAAGAACATTAAGTCTTGGGAAGAATGTTTACCCCATGTTGAATTTACTTACAATAGGGTTATCCATTCTACTACTCAATTTTCTCCTTTTGAAATTGTTTCTGGGTTCAATCCACTAACATCTCTTGATTTACTTCCTTTACCTAATACTTCTTCTTTAGTTCACAAGGATGGCAAAACAAAGGCGGAATATGAAGAATCTTCATGAGCAAGTTAAAGCTCAAATTGAGAAGAAAATGGAGCAATATGCAAATAGAGCCAATAAAGGGAGAAAAAGAGTTGTCCTTGAACCCCGGTGATTGGGTGTGGATTCATATGAGGAAGGAAAGGTTTCCTGCCCAAAGGAAATCAAAACTTCAGCCAAGAGGAGATGGACCATTCCAAGTATTGGTAGGAATTAATGATAATGCTTATAAGATTGACTTGCCCTGTGAGTATGGTGTTAGTGCTGAAGGGATCTATAGGTAAAAATATTTAAAATCACAACGGAAATAAGATCCCTCGAGCGATCCATGCGAAAGAAAAACTCATACAAAGTGATCTACAATTCCTATCTTATAGGAATACCTTTGTCGTGCGCCCTTCGCTTATCCCGCTAGTCCTTTGGTTCGCCGGATCTCTTGCACGTTCAAGTGTTCGTGCCTCTATGCGTATCCACACGAACACGATCTACGCTTCAGAGAAGAACCACCTTAGTTGTGCTAGCAACTTGGGATGGTTCATAAAGCACAAGAACCTCCACTAGAGAGTTATGGATAAGGAGGAAGAAAGAAGAGAAAGAGAGATGCACCCTCTAGCCTTTGACAAGGGGGGGGGGGTATTTATACTCATCTAATGAATATCAAGGGTCTATGTCCCTTGAGCTCCTCTCATCTTAATGCTAATAGAACCCAATGAATACCAAGCCTCTTGGTATTCCTTGAGACTCTTAATATTCTATTCATCTAATGAATAGAATGTCTCTTAGCCTTCCTCTTAAATAATATTTATTAAACCCTTTAATGAATATTATTCATAATTAAGTGGTTGAGTCTAACTCAAATTAGACTCAATCCCATAATCTAATTGGATTCACTTGAGTCTAACTCAATTAATCCAATTCGAATCAAATCTTAGTCAAACTAAGATCAATTAATCTCCGAAGCATCGTGTCCTTAGTATGTGACCCAATAGGTTCTCGTAACGTTGGCAATGTGTCTAAACCACTTTAGACACATAAGCAATGAGCGGCATGTAGCAATGCATCATTGCTACCCAAGTGACAAGAAAAGTCGAGATCAGACTAAACCTCCGTGACTATGATAATGTATAACCTTGTCCTTTTATCCTCGATATTTAGATTGACCAATGAGGCATAGACCGTGTCATCCTCAATCAATCTTGTGTTTCTTGATCCCCGAGTAGGCTCACTCAAACAAATGAGCTCAATATGAGCTCAATATCTCATTGACTCATTTGAGCATGGACATGTGTTTTAGTAGTTCTACTTGATCAAGGGGCCCACAGATATTACTCCTGTCATCTGGGAGGAATAGATCCCATCTACATCACTCACATCCCTCCGCATAATTCATTACATACCCAGTGATCGCCTTTATAGTCCACCCTGTTATGGGTGACGTTTGACGATACCAAAGTACATAACTCATAGGAAACCGTAGTGACTTCAGGTCTAACAACTATTCATCATATTAATAGTCACATTAGAAAGTTTATGACAATCTATGAAACTTTCTCATGGCGGGTCAATTCAGTACACATTCTCCAATGTATACCCATGTGTCAACTTAATATCACATATCTATGACTTGTGAGTTCAAGTCATCAATTGACCTACATGCTAGTCTCCATGCATTAATATTGTCCTTGAATATTAATACTTGACTAGGAATGGTTTAGAGTAGTGTTCTCTACATATCGATTCAACCAATCGATATAATGTAGATACTAATCTACTATCCAAGGACATTATTATACTTAGCTATTTGGCACAAATACAAAGTAAGTATAATAACCAAACATGTCTTTAATAATAATAGAATATGATACAAAATGCCCCTAGTCAATTATCACATAATTGGCTCTAGGGCTCCTACTAACAATTTTCCACTAGCACTAGTGTCAATCACTGTAATATCTAATACCCAGTGACCTAGTGTAACCATCATGCTTCTTTTGTGCCAAATCCTTGGTCAAAGGATCTGCGATGTTAGCCTCAGTGGGTACTCTACATATCCTCACATCTCCTCTATCGATGATCTCTCTAATGAGATGGAAGCGCCGTAGTATATGTTTGGTCCGCTGATGTGACCGACGTTCCTTAGCCTGTGCAATAGCCCTATTATTGTCACAATAGAGGTCTATCGGGTCCACAATGCTAGGAATCACACCAAGCTCTGCAATGAACTTCTGGATCCAAACAACCTCTTTTGCCGCCTCAGACGCGGCAATATACTCGGCCTCTGTTGTAGAATCTATGACTGTGTCCTGCTTCGAACTCTTCCAGCTCACAGCGCCACCATTCAAGCAAAATACATACCCTGACTGCGATCTGAAATCATCCCTGTCTGTTTGGAAGCTTGCGTCACTGTAACCCTTTACAGCTAGCTCCTCATCGCCTCCAAATATTAAGAAATATTCTTTCGTCCTTCGTAAGTACTTAAGAATATTCTTGACAGCTGTCCAGTGACTTTCACCTGAATCTGACTGGTACCTGCTCGTCATGCTCAAAGCATACGAGACATCTGGTCAAGTACAAATCATGGCGTACATGATAGACCCTATAGCGGGTGCATAAGGGATCTGATCCATATGGTCTCTCTCCTCCTTAGAAGAGGGACCTTGAGTCTTCAAAAGACTCACACCATGTGACAATGACAGAAATCCCTTCTTGGAATTTTGCATGACAAAACGATTAAGCACTTTGTCAATATATGTACTCTGACTTAAGCCAAGCAATCTCTTAGATCTATCTCTTAGGTCTTGATGCCTAGGATATAGGCTGCTTCGCCTAAGTCCTTCATTAAGAAGCAATTCCCTAGCCACGTCTTCACAGACTGTAGGGAAGGGATATCATTCCCAATGAGGAGTATGTCATCTACATACAAGATCAGGAAGACAACTGTGCTCCCACTAACCCTCTTGTAGACACAGGGTTCATCTTCATTCTTGATGAAACCAAACGCTTTGATTGCATTATCGAATCAAAGATTCCAGCTTCGAGAAGCTTGCTTTAGCCCATAAATGGACCTTTGCAATTTACATACCTTTCCAGCATGCTCTGGATCTACAAAACCCTCAAGTTGTGTCATGTACACATTCTCGAGTAAATTCCCATTTAGGAATACGGTTTTGACATCCGACTGCCAGATCTCATAGTCATGGTAAGCTGCAATAGCAAGCATGATCCGAATAGACTTAAGCATCGCCACTGGTGAAAAGTTTTCATCATAGTCGATACCATGAATTTGTTTGAAACCTTTAGCTACCAATCGCCTTTTATAGGTATGCATGCGTCCATCCATGTCAGTCTTTCTTCTAAAGACCCACTAACACCCAATGGGTTTAATCCCCACAGGTGGATCAACCAAAGTCCATACATGGTTAGTGTACATGGATTCCATTTCGGATCTCATGGCCTCTATCCATTTCTCAGAATCTGGGCTCATCACAACTTCTTGATAGGATGTAGGCTCATTCAACTCAATATGCGTAACGTCATCATGGTCAGACAAGAGAAATGAGTATCTCTCAGGCTGACGACGTATCCTATCTGATCTGCGAAGAGGTTGGTCTACTTGAACAGCATGTTGTTCCACAACTTCTTGTACAACAATCTCATGATCCACAACCTCTTGTGGTGCCTGTTCAATGTCCATTAAGGCCTCAGTACTATCTGCATCTTGAACTTCTTCAAGATGGATTTTACTCAAACTAGTTCTTCTAGAAATAAACTCCTTTTCTAGAAAAACACCATTTCAACCAACAAACATTTTGCCTAGTGTGGGATTGTAAAAGTAATATCCCTTTGTTTGCTTGGGAAATGCTACAAAATAGCACTTATCAGATTTGGGTCCTAGTTTATCTGAGACTTGACGTCGAACGTAAGCCTCACAACCCCAAATCTTCATAAAAGACATCGTGGGGCTCTTCCCAGTCCATATCGTATATGGTGTCTTTGTGACGGCCTTTGATGGAACTCGGTTAAGTGTGTAAAGAGTCGTTTATAGACTGAATCCCCAGAAGGAAGTAGGAAGGTATGTTTGACTCATCATCGATCATACCATATCTAATAGAGTACGATTTCTCCGCTCGGACACACCATTCCATTGTGGTGTTCCAGGTGGAGTGAGTCGGGATATGATCCCACACGCTGCTAGATGGTCACGAAACTCTTGGCTAAGGTATTCACCACCTCGATCTGATCGAAGCATCTTAATACTCTTGCCAAGTTAGTTTTGTACTTCACTTTTGAATTCTTTGAATTTTTCAAAGGATTCCGACTTGTGTTTCATGAGATACACATAGCCGTATCTACTGACATCATCAGTGAAAGTGATGAAGTACTAATAGCCTCCTCTAGTTGCGACATTGAAAGGTCCACACACATCAGTATGTATGAGTACTAACAAGTCTGTCGCTCTTTAGCCGTGTCCACTAAATGGAGTCTTGGTCATCTTGCCTAGAAGACAAGATTCACATGTCTCATATGATTCAAAATCAAATGAGTCCAGTAATCCATCCTTATGGAGCTGGGACATACGACTCTCATTTATCCCAATCGACAATGCCAGAGATACGTTTGGTTCACATCATTGGATTTGAACCGTTTGGTATTTTTATTAACGATTGTGTTTTCTAGGTTTAGAACATAGAGTCCATTCACAAGTGGTGCATTACGATAGAACGTGTCATTTAACATTATGGAACAATATTTGTCCTTTATGATAAATGAAAAGCCTTTCTTGTCCAAACAAGATACTGAAATTATGTTCTTAATCAATGAAGGTACATAAAAGCATTCCTCTAGTTCTAAGATAAGCCCAGTGGGCAAAGACAAGGAATAAGTTCTTACAGTTATGGCAGCAACTCTTGCTCCATTGCCTAATCGTAGGTCCACTTCGCCCTTTGTCAATGATATAGCTCTTTGAAGGCCCTGCACATTAGTACAAATGTGAGACCCGCATCCGGTATCTAATATCCAAGAAGAAGAGATAGATAAATTGACTTCTATAACAAAAATACCTGAGGCAGAAGTCTTACTTCTTTTCTTCTTTACTTCCTCCAGGTAATGTTTGCATTCCACTTCCAATGTCCGGTCTCACCACAGTGGAAGCAGGTCACTTCCTTAGGCACCTTATCTTTAGCCTTGGATGTAGTAGAGTTGGTCTTGCCTTTGGCTTGGGTCTTACCCTTGCCTATAGGCTTCCATTTGCCTTTGCCCTTTTATACCATCAGTACATTACTGGTTTTAGTTTTCTTGAGATTATGTTTAGCAGTTCTTAACATGCTGAGCATCTCAGGCAGAGGCTTGTCATTTTCAATCATGTTATAGTTCATGACAAATTGATTGTACCCTTCTGGCAACGATTGCAAGATAAGGTCCGTAGCCAATTCTTGGCCCAGTGGGAATCCTAGTCATTCAAGGTTCTCCCCATACTCAATCATCTTGAGTACATGAGTTCCTACAGGAGTTCCTTCTTGCATGCAAATAGGGCTTTGGACACCTCGAACCGCTCGTGTCTAGCTTGCCCTTGATATAGTTGCTTTAGATGCTCAGCCATATCATGTGCATTCATGTTGTCATGTTGCTTTTGAAGCTCAGAGTTCATGGTGGCAAGTATAAGGCATGATACATCAAGTGCATCATCCTGATGCTTCTTGTAAGCATCATTTTCAGCACGGGTGGCGGTAGCGACGGGTGCTTCTGGAAGGGGTTGCTCTAGTACATACAGTTTCGTTTTTGTTTGAGGACTATCCTCAAGTTTCTGTACCAGTCCAGGAAATTATCTCCGTTGAGCTTGTACTTCTCAAGGACGGATCGCATAGAGAGAGTATTTGACGTGTTAGATAACATGGTGATATATAACAATAGAATTATGCAAAAATAAGTATCATATCTAATTCATTTGATTAGGCCTTTAATTAAATGATGCTCCCACTGAATCGTAGAACTTTGGTTGGGGCTAGTTATGGATGTAGGCAAACTCAATTTACCAACACTACTAGCTCCAAACCAAATAGCTATCATTATTCATGTGGGACAAGATTCATATTATACTTCATCTTGAGTTAGCTTTGGCTAATCGCCCAAGACTTGGTATAATTAGGTAGGTAACATTTTACCAATTACATCTCATGCAACTCTTTGAAACAAAGGGTCAAGATCCACATTACACATTATCTTGAGTTAGCTTTGGCTAATCGCCCAAGACATGGAATAATTGATCTCTTACCCAATTTTCCCAACTTTTGGGATATGCCTCCAAGTTTCTCAATCTAATTGAGGGGACTTAGTTAAGTCTCACCCAATGTTTGATAGCGGGACATCATAATTGTCGTCTCGCACTCTACCAAGATAAAATGCGTCACTTTGCTTTGGCAACCCCAACAACAAATGATCAAGGTAGTTTATGAGTACCAAACTTTGGTAGGCATATGGAGTTGACTTAATTGAGATAAATATTTATCTAATCATGCATCGCATACACCCATTGATGTAGACCAAGGAGCTGTTCATCAAGACCGGGTTAAAACCGCAAGAGATCATTTGTCACTTCCTGAAGGGCCAATTACAAGACTTCAAGCAAAGCGTTTCAAGGAAGCACTAAACGGGCTAATCCAAGAACAATGGCTTGGCTAAGAGAATTGAGAAACCAAGTTAAGCCCAAGTACAAATCAAGGCTTAACCCATGTGATCGGTCTTATTCAACTATGACTCATCCCTTGCATGATTGTTGGAAAAGGGAAGGAGAAAAGAAGTATGGAAACTTGGGATTTTGGGGTTTCTAAGTTATTTAATTTCATGCATGCAAAAGTATGGAGACTTGGAGTTGTTTTTTTTTCACTATATCAAACAGCAAGAAAAGATAAATTGAACACTTGCCTTTTGAAACGAAGCTCTGATACTAGATGATACGAACCCCACCAACAGACGTGATAGAACCCGAGACAAAGAGGGATAGAACCCTAAGAACAGGATGACAAGAGTTTGAGCCTTTACCCGCAACCAAGACTGGCACGAACAAAGACTACGAAAGAAGGAAACGCTACACCAGGATGGTGATAAATTTCGGTTGTTGAACGCCACGAGATAGACTCGATAAGTTCAGAAGTTCCCTTAAGAACCAAGAGATCACAAAATCCTCACTAGGATGTTTACCAAAACCAAAGTGCTTACAAATTCAGAATTCTCTCCCTTATATAATGGGAGCAAGCAACTAAAGTACCTACATGCATGCATGCAGGTACTTTAGTTGCTTGCTCCCATTATATAAGGGAGAGAATTCCAAATTTGTAAGCACTTTGGTTTTGGTAAACATCCTAGTGAGGATTTTGTGATCTCTTGGTTCTTAAGGGAACTTCTGAACTTATCGAGTCTATCTCGTGGCGTTCAACAACCGAAACTTATCACCATCCTGGTGTGGCGTTTCCTTCTTTCGTAGTCTTTGTTCGTGCCAGTCTTGGTTGCGGGTAAAGGCTCAAACTCTTGTCATCCTGTTCTTAGGGTTCTATCCCTCTTTGTCTCGGGTTCTATCACGTCTGTTGGTGGGGTTCGTATCACACATTGCATATATCAATATATAAGCGATAAAACGTGACATGGTTATGGCCCGTATACTACGATCTTCCCAAGCCAATGAGAAGATCGATGGTCAACCTAGGGATAACATCTTCTCCAAGTGCATCCTTCGATTATCATATGCTGTCGGCATCCTTCTTGTAACTTCATTCTTCAATGGACACTCCACTACTCCTTTTGTACATTACAATGTAGTAAACTCGAGTTACATTCGAGTCAAAATCTATTTTTACAACTTGGAAAAATAGAGACAAGGCACGATACGTAGGCCGTATTATGAATTACAACATGCACACACACACATATTCATCCAATCATATTGGGGTTAAGGCCATAACCATGCACCATGTCATCAATCACATACACTAGATTTAGGACATCAATTTTTATTATGATTGTAAAAATGATTATCAGCCGAAACCATATGTTATAAAATTTGTCGAGTACATTCGCATCATAGCACACTTTCATTTTTCATATGATGATGCTATAGACTTTTAGTTTGATCAACACAAACTTTTGTATCATGACAAATGCTCATTCATTATACAATCTATAATAAAATTATATCCTACTTCTATATCACATATAAAAGTTTTCTAAACTTTGTACGATCTTTCGCAAGTGGCTCTGATACCACTGAAGGGATCTATAGGTAAAAAACATTTAAAATCACAGTGGAAATAAGTTCCCTCGAGCGATCCATGCGAAAGAAAAACTCATACAAAGTGATCTACAATTCTTATCTTATAGGATTCACCTTTGTCGCGTGCCCTTCGCTTATCCCACTAGTCCTTTGGTTCGCCGAATCTCTTGCACGTTCAAGTGTCCGTGCCTCTATGCGTATCCACACGAACACGATCTATGCCTCATCAACTGCTATTCCCTTAGCACTAACAATATAACCAAGAAACTCAATTTGATTAGTGCAAAAAGAACATTTTTCATTTCGGAAAACAATTATAACATTTTGTAAATGTTGTAAATGCTCCTCTAAATTTTTGCTATAAATCAAGATGTCATCAAAATATACTACGACAAAATTTCCAATAAAAGCACGCAAAATATGGTTCATTAACCTTATGAAAGTACTAGGTGCATTAGTAAGCCCAAATGACATCACTAACCATTCGTACAAACCATACCTAGTCTTAAATGCAGTTTTCCATTCGTCTCCCTCACGCATGCGAATTTGATGACAGCTTGACTTCAAATCAATTTTAGAGAAAATGCAAGAGCCATGTAGTTCATCTAGCATATCATCTAATCTAGGAATAGGATGACGATACTTTACCGTAATCTTGTTGATAGCTCTACAATCAACGAACATTCTCCAAGTTCCATCCTTCTTAGGTACTAGCAAAACAAGGACAACACATGGGCTCAAACTTTATCCGACATACCCTTTTTTCATCAACTATTCAACTTGCCTTTGAAACTCTTTTATCTCAGCAGGGTTACACCTATAGGCTAGCCGATTAGGAATTGTGGCTCCAGGGATGAAATCAATTTGGTGCTCTATTCCTCTAAGTGGTGGCAATCCATCAGGAACATCATCAGGAAATACATCAACAAATTCCTGCAAAAGAGATTTAACAACACTAGGCAAAATAGGGTTAAGATCGTTAGTGTTAAAATCAGCCTCCTTGTACAAAAGTAAAATCATTGGCTGTGAAGAATAAAACGCTCTCTTAACCTCTCTTTCTTTTGCATAAAAGCTCCCTTTTTTACTAGACGATGTTGATGATCCATTATGCATCAAAGGAGACCCAATTACAAGGGCTATGACTAAAAAGATGAAAGAAGCACTTAATATGCTAATTGAAGATGTGAAAGTCATACTGCTTAATCAACCTAATTCAATTCTTAGATGAGCTTAACTAGTCTCCTTAGTCTCTTATCTATGTAAGAAGGATATGTTAATTTTGTGGGTTCAATTTAGGCCCAATTTCTAGCTTTATTTGGGTTGTAATGGTGCCAACAGCTCAATATGCCTATGTAGTCTACATAGGCCTCTACTAAATGGGCTTCCTTTTGGCCTTTTTGGGTTTTTAGGTCACCCTATAGCTATAAATTAAGGGGGTGGCGGCCACAACATATAACTTTTGGCTTATTCAATCTACTACATGGTGAGAGGCTCTCACTTTTTGGTTCTTTATTGAACTAGAACTTATCAAGGCATCCCCTTGTGGCATTCAAGACTTATCAACCTCTATCCCAAGGTTGTGGCGTCTATCTTCTTCTTCTTCTATACCAAGGTTCGTGCTTCCTTAAGCATTGGGTCGAGGTTTCTTTCTTCATTCTCCATCTTTTTGATTTAGACTATCTTTCTCTCTTTCTCCCATTTGTTGTGTGTTCTTGAGACTTCTTCTCATTTGGTTCCCATCACAATCTAACTCGTCTAACCGATTAGCCGCGGAAGATGATGAATGGATCAGCGGGTTTTGTGTTTATCATCTAGGTCCATGTTAGATATGAGCATACAATAATCAACAAGAAGTAAAAGGAACCAAACAAGAATTATACCTTCTTGTTTACCTCGCGATCTTCTATCGTATATCATATCCTCTTCTTGGATGTCGTGTAGGCAACAATCCTCCCAGAAACGAAGCCAACCACCCTTCTCCTTCCTTCTTCTTGTGCCAATCACCAAAAGTGCAAAGTCTCCTTCCACCTTGTATGCGCCGGCCACCAAAAGAAGGACAACCTTCTTCATGCCGACCCTAATGAAGAGGGGAAGAGAGAGAAGAGATTCTCTCCCTAATCCCAAGCCACCCAGTCCCTCTTCTCAAGCTTGCTGCGCCAACAACCAAAAAGAAGGAAGAATTCTTCCCTTATGGTTTGTGCCGACCAAGCAACTCTCTAACCACCTTGTTGTCGCACGCCCAAGAGGAGAGGAGATAGAAGCTATGAGGAGAAGAGAAGAAGAGAGGATGATAAGATCTTCTCGCTTCCCTTGCTTCTTGCATCCTCTAGCCGGCGCCGCCAAACCCTAGGAGAGAGAGGATGAGAGGAGAGAAAAACCCAAGTCTTAGTTCTCCTGAATAGGTATGACTATGATGTGGACCAAGGAGGGGATACAAGCTTACAAGACAAAGCCATAGAGGAAGAGGCATTGAAAGGAATTGGAGGACCCATGACAAGATCCAAGACTAAGAGAATGAAGCAAGCTTTGGAAGGCTTAATAATGGAGCTCAAGGAGAAGAAGGATCAATGCACAATGGAGGCAACAACTAAATGGATCACATTCCTTCAAATTGAAAGTGAAATTGAGCCCACATGAAGACAAAACTTGAAGGCCCAAAACCACATGATCCAAGATGCATTCAAGGGCTACAAGTGCCCAATTTTCGTGGGTATTTTTGGGGGAATTTTCTGAAGTTATTTTTGATGTCTTTTGGTGGGTTTTTAATGCTTTTGGGAGTTCCTAAGCTAGTATTAGGGAATTGTGGGAAATAAACATCATGCATGCATGCATGCATGATAATGGTGCATAATTAGTGCTTAGTGGGAAATGTGGTAGAGGTTAATGTTTCAACCTCCACTAAGTCTATAAATAGGAGAACTCTTGTATGACCAAGGCATGTTAAGTTTGAATGAAATCATAGTTTTCTCTATTGTGAGAGCTTCCTTTGGTTCTTAGGCAAAGAACTAATCGTGATCTTATCAAGGCAACTTGTGGCGATCGAAACCCCCATGACTTATCACTCACCCTCTCATCTTTCTTGAGTGTGGCGTCAATATCCTTCCCTACATCTGAATTTCAAGGCGATCCATTCCAAGGTGCTTATCATTTGGTATCAGAGCCTTGGCTCCTTGATTTTCAGGTTTGCGTTTTGTTCTTCTTCATTTGTGTTCTTGTTCATCTTTGTTAATCTCTCATCCATAGTATTCCATTGGTGTTTTCCTTCTCCAACTCTATTTATCGCTTCTCTATTTGGGTCCTAAACTCAAAAAAAAAAAAAAAAAAAGGTGTTACTTGAGTCATTGTGTTTTTTTTGACTGAAGAAAAAAAAAAGGACAAAAAGGAAATTCGAAAAAAAAACAAAAACAAAAAAAAAAAAGAAGGAAGATCGGCGAATTGAAAGGACCCAATATTTCTCTCATTGCTCTTGATCGTTGCTGAATTTCTTGTTCTAACCGTTTATTTCTCTTGTTCTACTCATATTCTCTTGTTGGTTTCTTGCTCACTTGATTGTCTACTTGTTGTCTTGAGAAAATCGTTGATAAGGTTCTTTTCTTAAGGGCTTATAAAGGAAGCTGAGTGGATAAATTTGAGTGCAACCACGTGAGGCGAGTGGTGAGGTCTTTCTAACATTTCTTGTGTAATTTTCCTTGTCATCTTTTTTTTTTTGTTGCAAGCATGAGTGGGGAAAACTCCCCTAGGCAAGATCCTAATAGGCTTCAAATGGAGGCGCTTACTCAACACTTTGAGAGAATGCTTCAAAGACAACTTGAAGGCTTACATGAAAGGATGGACCGACTTGAAGGAGGAAGAGTTTCCAACCATGGGGGAAATTCTAATCATGAAGAATCTCATCCGGGAAGTGACCTATTCTATAGTTCTCCAAGAGAAAGAAGGAGGCGTGAAGGGGGACGAAGACACGAAAGAGGAGGTAGAAACCATCAACATGAAGACGATCTAAGAGGGGTGAAAGTCAAGGTACCTTCCTTCCAAGGGAGGAATGACCCCGACACATATCTTGAGTGGGAAATGAAAATAGAGCAAATCTTCTCATGCCACAATTACCCTGATGCAAAGAAAGTAAAGGTGGCTGCCCTTGAGTCAGTATAAATTGAATCACCTCTATATCGGCCCTATTCAATACACACAAAGTGGCTATGGTCAAGATAAACCAATACCAAATGACACTACAACCATGCCAATGGTTTGTCCAAAACCATCTAGGTTGTGAGCCTCTACTTATACTCTACAAGGGACTGATAACATGATCATCTGTGTGACACCACACACCATATTATCTACAATGTAAAGTATTAGACAATAGCATGTACATATAAAATGCAAACAATGATCATGTGATTCTCATTCCAAAATATAAATGTTCATACAAAAGCTAGACTTTTAGTATACATCCTAACACTTCGTACACCAGGCTGCCTGATGGCGTTGGAATGATTCCTTTTTATACTACTAATAACGCTCATTCATTTGCTTTCATTGTTTTATTCTATATTGTTGCATCCTATTTTGTATGACTTTGCTACTATTCCATCTTTGTCCGAAACACTAATCTTTCTTGGTTTTCATTGATAGGATGAGTTTTCAAAGCGAAATGGAGCAACTTTAGATGAAAAGTTAGCAAATGGGTGTATGCCAAGGAGGCACACCCATGAAGTGTTGGGATCTCCCGGCGATATAAACAAAAAACCCACAGCGGAAACAAGATCGCTCGAGCGATCCATGCGAAAGAAAACTCGTACAAAGCTGATCTACAGCTACTTATCTTATAGATATACCTTTGATGCGTGCCCTTTCGTTTATCTCGCTCATCCAAGGTACGCCGGATCTCTTGCATGTTCAAGCACTTGTGCCTCTATGCGTATCCACACGAACACAATCTCTCAACTTCGGAGAAGAACTACCTTAGTTGTGCTAGCAACATGAGGTAGTTAGCAGAGACACCAAGAAACCCAAAATACGGTTTCAGCCAAAGAGGGAGAAGAGGATGAAGAGAGGAAGGGAAAAGAAAACGACAAGAAACTCTTTTATACTCATCCCATGAATTTGAAGAGGTTTTTGTCCCTTTAGCTTCCCTTCAATAAAGCCAATAAAGAGCACATCTTCTCATTTGGCTCTTCAACTTCTCTCCATTCAATGAAGAGAGACTTTTCCTCTTCCTTTATTATTAATTCATTAATGAATTAATATCTCATCCAAATGTGGTTGGGTCTAATCTAATTGAGTCTAACTCAAATTAGATCTCAATCCCATAATCCAATTGGATTCACTTGAGTCTAACTCAATCAATCCAATTCAGATCAAATCTTAGTCAAACTAAGATCAATCAATCCCCGAAGCATCGTGTCCTTAGTGTGTGACCCAATAGATTCTCGTAATATTGACAACATGCCTAAACCCTTTAGACACATAAGCAATCAGTGACATCTAGCAATGCATCATTGCTACCCATGTAACAAGAAAAGTCGAGATCCGACATAACCTCCGTAACTATGACAATATATGACCTTGTCTTTCTATCCTCGATATCTAGATTGAACAATGAGGCATAGACTATGTCATCCTCGATCAATCATTGTGTTTCTCGATCCCCAAATAGACTCACTCAAACAAATGAGCTAAATATCTCATATTGACTCACTTGAGCATAGTCATGCGTGTTGGATCGAGATAAACGATAGAGGGGGGGTGAATATCGTTAAAACTTTTACGGATTAAGGAAAGAGAAAATACGGAGTGGAAATAAATCATTCACATAGGAACACAAGTTTTTTACTTGGTTCGGAGTCGCGGACGGCTCCTACTCCAAGGCCCACGGTCCTTGACCGTTTACTTTGGACAATACTATAATCGCGCAAAGAGATTTACAAGACAAGTACAATATTATATCAAGAAACTGAAATTAATACATTTTTCGTTACCGACGCCCGATGTGGATCTTATTTCGGAGCAGAGGGTCGTCGTCGATGCTGGGATCTCGAAGTCGGAGTTTGCCGGAGCGTAGCGCTTGAACGAAAAGCTTTGGAGCTTAGAAAGTAGTTGTGTTGAAGCCTTGGGGTCGAGCACCCTTTTATAGTGCTCTTGGGGGCGCCTGATACGTCGGGGGCGCCTAACACGTGCCTTCGTCTGCGATAACCTCTATCCGCAGCTCGGTCAGCACTTATCCCCTCTGATTCAGCCCCTGGTCTAACATGGGCGCTCGAGACCTCTTGGGCGCCTAGCTTGACCTGGTCTAATGGCTTCGTGGCAGATTTGCTACGATGGCCTCTTTGGCTTTGACCTTGGGCGCCCGGGACCTCCTGGGCGCCTAGCCTTGTGTGGTTTCGAAGCAGTCTTGCTTAATTACTGTTTTGGCCTTTCACCTTGGGCGCCCGGGACGTCCCGGGTGCCTAGCCCAGTTGTCTACCCCTTTCCTCTGGGGCGTTCTGAGCTGCAGAAACACAAGCCTTTGGTCCCTACAACCAAGGTTAGTTCCAACACAAACAAAGCAGATTGTTAGTCAATATTTACAGCCGTAGCTGTCTTGGTTTTGACTTCGGATCTCCCAAATGGAACCCTAGTGCGAACCGACGCCTATTGTTCCCTCGACGGGGAACGCGTCCTCACCTACTCCTCTCAGGAGAGTTTACCTTTTGCCAACCGGCTCCTCCGGTTGAACTTTTGCCCAATCTACCTAACTAGGTCTTTGTGCCCAACTTCCGGTCAGGTCTTCGGTGCCCAGCCCCTTGCCAGGACTTCGTGCCCAATCCTCGACCAAGACTTCTTTGCCCGACTTCCAGTCAGGTCTTCTTGCCCAGTCCTTGACCAGGACATCTTAGCCCAGCACTTTGCCAGGACTTCTTGCCTAGTGCACCTAAGACTTCTTCCTGCACACTCAGTGAACAAGTTAGACCACAATAACTCCTAACTTCTGAACCCTTTGGCATTATCAAAAACTCGGGTTTGACTTAGGTGCTGCCTGTATCAACAATCTCCCCCTTTTTGATTTATGACAACCCGGTTCAAAAAGTTAAGTTAAACAAAAAATTGGTAATGTACCAGTTTTAATTTTCTCCCCCTGGAAGAAATCTCCCCCTGAGTTTTCCAAAAATTCGTGGGGATTTAGAAAAAGTTTCTAAGTCTTTGTTTCTAAAATTGAAAAAGTTTTCCAGGTTTTTAATACTTAGAAAATATTCAAAAAAACTGAAATTTCAAGTTAGAAAAATTTTCCAAAGTAATTTGAGTTGGGCACTTAGAAAATTTTCCACCAAAAAAAATTTAGAGTAAGATCTTAAAATAATTTCGAAACACTTTTGAGTTAAGTACATAAAATAATTTATAAACACTTTTGAGTGAAGTACTTAAAATAATTTCGAAAGCAATTTTGAGTTAAGTACTTAAAATAATTTCGAAAGCAATTTTGAGTTAAGTACTTAAAATAATTTCGAAAATTTTCTAAACTGATTTTGAGGTTTTAACACTTAGAAAATTTTTCAAGCAGTTTTAATACTTAGAGAAAAAATTTCAAGCAAAATTTTGAATTTATAACACTTAGAAAATTTTTCCAAGTGATTTTGAATTACTTTACTTTTTGAAAAAGGAGATAAAGGTTTTGAAAAAAAAATAATTTGAAAAGAATTTAGATTTTAAAACCTTCTTTTCTCTCCTTTTCAATCTCTCCCCCTTTGCCATATATCATAAAAAATATAGCAAAAAAAAAGTAAGGTGTTGTACTGAACCAATTTTAAGTATAAACTGGATCAAATCAATTTAAATTTTCTCTTTGGGGTCCTGTCTAACCCAGTTAGCTACTTACTAACTGCTATAAACGGTAGCTTTCGCTAGGGTTAGTCAAGTTAAGTGATCTGATCAAGTTAGATTTTCTAAGCTTGACACTTAACCTGATTACTATTTAATTGGTATTTATTCCCCAATTACTGCAGATGCACTGTCTTAAAGCATCTTGAATCAAGGCATAGACCTAAGCATATCAACCCAGTCTAGGTTATCAATCAAAAGTACCCTACCGTGCTTGTGAGATGCTGGCTTCTAGATCTCTAGGTGCATGCAGTTCTAGGGTTAGGGCCTAAGCTAAGTCGATTTGCGAAAAAGCCCTAGTTTTGAAAGGGGTAAGTTTTTTAAAAAAACTAAGTCGGAAAATCATTTTTTAAAAAAAATAAAAAATTATTTTTCAAATAAAATAAGATAAGAAATAAAACAGTTTAAAACAACATAAATAGAGCAGTCCTATTCTACCAAGCATAACCCTAATTGCCTTCTTAGTGAGCTGAACTCAAACTCAGGTAAGGGTTTGGTGAAGATATCAGCTAAGTTAGATTTTGAGTCTACATGCTTAAGGACTATCTCACCCCTAGCTATATGATCTCTTACGAAGTGGTGTGTGTTTAGTTCTAGAGTGTTTGATTGGATTCTTAGTTAGGTTAATTGAACATATATTATCAATGTAGACTTGGGTTTGGGTGTAATCAAGCTGGAAGTCCTTAAGAGTGTGCATCATCCATAAGAGTTGTGCTACACACTCTCCTAAAGTAACATACTCAGCTTCGGTTGTGGATAGAACTAAACCAACTGACTAGACTATTTCCTAAAAGTTGGCAGCTTCCACTTGTTCTCTTTCTATCTAGTTTACATCCAGCATAGTCAGAATCCGAGTATCCTGACAGGTTAAAAGTTGAGGTCCTAGGATACCAAATCCCTACATTCAGGGTGCCCTTGATATATCTAAGTATCCTTTTTAGGGCTGTTAAATGTGTTTCCTTAGCACAGGTTTGGTATCTAGCACACATTTCTACAGCAAAAAGGATATCAGGTCTGCTGGCTGTAAGGTAAAGTAGACTATCTATTTTAAATTTCTTTATTAACTCCTTAGCATATTTAGATTGATGGACATAATTTCCATCCCTAGTTTGCCTAATTTGTAATCCTAATAAGAAGTTGAGCTCACCAACTAAGCTCATTTCGAATTCGTTTTCAATTATTTTTACAAATTCTTTTAAGAAATTTGAGTTGGTGGATCCAAAAATTATATCGTCAACATAGATTTGGGCAATAAAGATGTCTCTTTCTAAGGTCTTAACAAAAAGAGTTGAGTCAATTTGTCCTTGGTTAAATTCCTTAGAAATGAGGTAGGTTGATAAGCGTTCATACCATGCCCTAGGTGCTTGTTTTAGTCCATTTGAGTTTGTAAACGTGGTCAGGTTTTTCTAAGTCCTCAAAACCGGGGTGTTGTCCTACATAGACTTTTTCAAGTCTGGCTACTGGGGCATAGGTTTCGTCATAGTCTAATCCTTCGACTTGACTGAACCCTTTAGCTACTAAGCGGGCTTTATTTCTAACTATTTCCCCTTGGTCATTTAGCTTATATTCCTAAATACCCACTTAGTGTCAATAATGGATTTGCCCTCAAGTTTAGGTACTAGTTCCCAGACATGGTTCCTTTCAAATTGGGCTAACTCCTCTTGCATTGCTATGATCCAATCAGGATCAGGTAAGGCTTCTTCTATAGTCCTAGGTTCAATCTTTGAAATCAGTGCGATCTGACTAAGATTTCTATAGGAAGACCTAGTTCTAACTCCTAAGGTTGGATCACCCACAATTTGATCAGTTGGGTGACTGAGTCTGGGTTTCTTGGTTCTTCTAGAACTTGGTTCAGCCTCAGGTCTGACTGGACAGTTTGGTTCAGGTTCAACTACTTCGGTTGGTTCAATTATTAGTTCAATTGACTTAGTAGTTGGTTCAATAGTTAGTTCATTTAGAGGTTCAACTAGTGGTTCAATAATTTGTTCATTATATTCATGATCAATATTTGATGGATTTAAATCTTGATTATCAGATTTTCAATTAGTTTCCTCATCAAATATTAGATTTGTTGTTTCTTCAATTTTGTTAGTTTGTTTATTGTAAACCCTATGGGCCCTACTTGTTGTTGAATATCCTAAAAAGACCCCTGGGGTTGACTTAGACTGGAATTTACCTAGGTAGTCCTTGGTGTTTAGGATATGGACTTTGCACCCGAAGACCCTTAGGTAATGTAGGTTTGAAAGTCTATGGTAGTATAATTCATAGGGAGTTTTATTATGTCGTTTGTTAATTAGGACCCTATTTTGGATATAGCAAGCCGTACTTATTGCTTCTGTCCAAAATTGGTTAGCTAAGTTGAATTCATTGAGCATAGTCCTAGCGGCTTCCTGTAGAGTTCTATTTTTCCGTTCGACTATCCCATTTTGTTTGGGGGGTTCTAGGACATGAGAATTCGTGAATATACCTATTTATTCTACAAAATTCCTCGAACCTTTGATTCTCAAATTCTCCCCCGTGATCACTCCTAAGTCTTTTGAATTTTGATATCATTTTGATTTTCGATTATCTTACAAAAATCAATAAACAGGTTTAGAGTTTCATTCTTAGTCTTTAGGAACCCGACCCAAGTAAACCAAGAGTAATCATCAATAATTACTAAGCAGTACCGGTTTCTGCTTAGTGACTTGACTCCATGTGAATCAAATAGGTCAAGGTACAGGAGCTCAAGTGTGGTTTGAGTTAGGACTGATTGAATTTGTTTGTGATTAGACCTGGTTTGTTTACCTTGGTTGCATGATTCACATATCATGTTTTCATGGTTCTTAATTTTCGGTATTCCATTAATTAGACTAAGTTGGGTGATTTTTTAAATTAATCTTAGATTAGTGTGACCTAATCTCCTATGCCAGAGGTTTGATTCTTCTAACTGAGATAAGAAGTATTTAGGTATTAAGGGTAGGTTTATAGTGTAAACATTATTTTTCCTAGTGCCCTTAAGCATGACTTCTGAGTCTTGCAAATTTCTAATCAGGCAGTCAGAGTTGGTAAAGGTAACTACATAACTAGTATCACATAATTGACTTATACTAAGCAAGTAAAATTTAAAATTCTCAACCAAGAGTACCTTTTTAATTACAAAATCAGATTTGAGTTCAATGTTACCTGACTCAATGGCTTTGAGTGTAGCATTGTTGCCAAATGCTACTGAGCCTAGGTTCTTGAACTTGCGTTTGGTGAATTTCAATTTATCTCCAGTCATGTGTCTGGAGCATCCGCTATCCAACATCCATTGGTCCAAATTTTTATGCTCCTACACATAAAGAATTTGTTGATTTGGATCCAATTAGAATTAAGGATAGCTTAAATTGATTTTCACACCCTAGTCTGTCTCACCCAATCAATAGTTATCAATCATGTTAACCTTATGGGTTTTTGTGAGACAAGTTTTAATAGAAGTAAAGATTTCATTTTGAAAAACCATGACTAGTTTTGAAAAAATTAAATTAATTTTGAAAAACCAATTAATTATACTTTAAATTTATTTTTGAAAAATTGGTTGAATATAAGATTACTTGAAATCTGTGTTAGATTCAAATCTGACAATAGTAAAATGAATTTGGTTTTCAATAATCAGCTTCCAGGTCTTGGCGAGGGCACTAGGCCTTCTTTGGTCGTAGCCTTATTGGATCATCAACCCTTTCCTTGACAAAGTCTTTTATTGAAAATCCATTTTCAAGTTACTTCTTGAAATATTTTGGTCTAACAAGTTTGGGTCTTGGATCGGTAGCTTCGGCTAGTTCCGCCAAAATGGCTTCCCTAACGTACTATCATCTCACCTCCACCCAATACTATGTTGTTGAAATTTCAGTTAATAGTTTTAGTCCATAATCTAGCCAGTCCTAGGTCTAAGCATGTTAATTTGCAGAAAATAAATAAACAAACAAACATGCAATTTTAAAATAAGAAAAGAATTTATCTAACTATAAAAATTGTTTTTAAGTTGGCTCCCCCTGGACTGAAGCCACGGTAATGGTTAGGCAAGATATGAATCTTGTCCTTGGGGATCCAATACTGGTTTGGTCCAGCTTAGTTGTTCAGGCAAAGTTTGGGTACACATGTCTAGACTTGGTTCGATACCCTAACCCGGATCGATTTAGAACAAAGTTCTATTTTCCAAGAATCATGTCAAGACCCTTGGAACCCAAAGTGAATCGTTTTAAAGCTGCTCTAAGATCCTTGACTTGAGTTTTCAAGGAGGAGTTCTCTTTCTCAAGCTTTTCAACTTGAGTAGAGGTTCCTTCTTGAACCTTCTCGGTCAAAGATCTAGAGTCAGGTCCCTCTTTCCGGAGTTTTACTTCCTGTCGAAGGGACTCGACTCGGATTTTGACTTTCGCCAAGTTACAAGATTCAATTAACTCTGAATTGAACTTTAGAATAACCACATACAGTTATTTTGATGTTCTTTGAAATGGTGAGCTTTCTGTTGTCCGGCTCCGATTCTGATCTGGTGTCGATGTCTTCCGAAGCAGTCAAGGCGAGCAGGTTCGAATGTGGGGCCTCTTCTTCTTCTTCGAAGGAAGACTCATCCCACGTGGCTTGAAGGGCCTTCTTCCTTCGAGTCTTCTTGGCTTCTTTCAGATTAGGGCACTCCAATTTGTAGTGTTCCTTTTTGTTGCATTCGTAGTAGGTTACGTTTGATTTGGTCTTAGACATTGATGGTTCGGCTGGATCCTCCTTCATTCGGTTGGCTTTTCTTCTGTTGGTCTGATGCTTCAGCTCCTTGTAGTAGTCCCGGGCTAGCCGAACCAGCTTGGGAAGATCCCCTTCGCTGTCTTGTGAGTCTGAGTTTGAGTCAGACTCGGGTGCAGGTTGAAGCTTTTTCTTGGCCATCTTTCCTTGGGTTTTTCCTGCAAGAAAAGCAATACCTTTCTCGGCTAAAGTGTAGTTAGTCTGCTCATGTAGTTCTAATTCTGAAAATAATTTGTCTAATTTAATTTTGGAAAGGTCCCTAGAAACTTTATACGCATCTACCAAAGATGCCCACAAAGTATATCTTGGGAAGGCGTTTAGGGTATACGTGATAAGGTCACGGTTTTCTACCTTGTGACCGATTGTGTGTAGGTCGTTCATCAGCTCCTGGATTCTGGCGTGGAGCTATGCTGCTGACTCGCCTTCGTTCATTTTGTTTGTGTACAAATTGTTCAACAGTAGGTCCCTTTTGCTGATTCGGGTGTCGGAGGTACCTTCGTGCAATTAAATCAACTTACTTCAAAGTTCCTTCGCACTGTTGAAGGGTCCCACCCGGTTCAGTTCTTCTTTGGTTAATCCGCATTGGAGTGTCTGGGTTGCCTTTGCATCAGCCTCGATCTTCTTCTTCAGCGAGGCGTCCCATTCTATGTAATGTTGTGCCACTCCTTTAGCAATCTTGGGGATTTCCATACCAGATTGTATTATGATCCACATATCCACCTGAGTTTTCAGGTGGACCTCCATCCGACTCTTCCAGTAGGAGAAGTCTTCTCCACTGAAGAGTGGTGGTTTGGCTGTGCTAATACCCTCTTGCATGGCCATTTAAGATTTTTGAAATAACAAAAAAAAGGAGAAATTCTGTCCCAAGACTTGGTCTTGGATTAGTAGTGCGGGAATAAGATAATTAAAAAAAACAATCGAGTGGTGTTGCACTAACCTCGATTAACGAGAAAAATTCGAAAGAAAAAAAGAATTAAAAATTTCTTAAAATTCGAAAAACTCCCAAATAGGTGGTTGCACCAAATTTGAGTCACCCGCTCTGATACCGCTTGTTGGATCGAGATAAACGATAGAGGGGGGGGTGAATATCGTTAAAACTTTTTCGGATTAAGGAAAGAGAAAATGCGCAGCGGAAATAAATCAATCACACAGGAACACAAGTTTTTTACTTTGTTCGGAGTCGCAGTCGGCTCCTACTCCAAGGCTCACGGTCCTTAACCGTTTACTTTGGGCAATACTATAATCGTGCAAAGAGATTTACAAGACAATTACAATATTATATAAAGAAACTGAAATTACTACACTTTTCGTTACTGACGCCTGATGTGGATCTTATATCGGAGCAGAGGGTCGTCGTCGGCGCTGGGATCTCGAAGTCGGAGTTTGCCGGAGCGTAGCACTTGAACGAAAAGCTTTGGAGCGTTAGAAAGCAGTTGTGTTGAAGCCTTGGAGTCGAGCACCCTTTTATAGTGCTCCGGGGACGCCTGACACGTGTCTTCATCTGCGATAACCTCTATCTGCAGCTCGGTCAGCGCTTATCCCCTCCGATTCGGTCCCTGGTCTGACTGGGGCGCCCGGGACCTCTTGGGCGTCTAGCTTGACCTGGTCTAATGGCTTCGTGGCAAATTTGCTTCGATGGCCTCTTTGGCTTTGACCTTGGGTGCCCAGGACCTCCTGGGCGCCTAGCCCAGTGTGGTTTCGAAGCAGTCTTGCTTAATTACTGTTTTGGCCTTTCACCTTTGGCTCCCGGGACCTCTCGGGCGCCTAGCCCAGTTGCCTACCCCATTGCTCTGGGGTGTTCTGAGCTGCAGAAACACAATCCTTCGGTCCCTGCAACCAAGGTTAGTTCCAACACAAACAAAGCAAGATTGTTAGTCAATATTTACAGCCGTAGCTGACTTGGTTCTAACTTCGGGTCTCCCAAATGGAACTCTAGGTCGAACCGACGCCTACTATTCCTTCGATGGGGAACGCGTCCTCACCTACTCCTCTCAAGATAGTTTACCTTTTGTCAACCGGCTCCTCCGGTTGGACTTTTGCCCAATCTACCTGACTAGGTCTTCGTGGCCAACTTTCGGTCAGGTCTTGGGTGCCCAGCCCCTTGCCTGGACTTCGTGCCTAGTCCTTGACCATGACTTCTTTGCCCGACTTCCGGTCAAGTCTTCTTGCCCAGTCCTTGACCAGGACTTCTTAACCCAGCCCTTTTCCAGGACTTCTTGCCTAGTGCACCTAGGACTTCTTCCTGCACACTCAGTGAACAAGTTAGATCACAATAACATCTTAACTTCTGAACCCTTTGCCATTATCAAAACCAAGGTTTGACATAGGTGCTGCCTGCACAAACAATGCGTTTTAGCAGTCCTACTAGATCAAGAAGGTCACAGATATCACTCCCGTCATATGGGAGGGATAGATCCCATCTACATCACTCACATCCCTCCGCATAATTCATTATATACCTAGTGATCGCCTTTATAGTCCACCTAGTTACGAGTGACGTTTGACGATACCAAAGTACATAACTCCTCATGTAGGGAACCATAGTGACTTCAGGTCTAAGGACTATTCATACTAATAGTCACACGAGAATGTTTATGACACTCATATGACAATCTATGAAACTTTCTCATGACAGGTCAATTCAGCATACTCTAATGTATATCCATTTGTCAACTTTATATCACATATCCATGACTTGTGAACTCAAGTCATCAATTGGCCTACATGCTAGTGACGGAGTCAAAGGAAGTGAACAAGTTGCCCAACAAGCTAACGATATGGATCATGCTCAACCCACTCTAGAAGGTGTTGATGATCCATTATGCATCAAAGGATGCCCAATTACAAGGGCTAAGGCCAAAAAGATGAAAGAAGCACTTAACGTGCTAATTGAAGATGTGAAAGCCAAAGCTACCATTGAAGAAGGTTTGACCAAGAACAAGTCATACGACTTAGTCAACCTAATTCAAGCCTTAGATGAGCTTAACTAGTCACTTAAGTCTCTTGTCTATGTAAGAAGTTTATGTTAATTTTGTGGGTTCAATTTAGGCCCAATTTCTAACTTTATTTGGGTTTTATGGTGCCAAGAGCTCAATATGCCTATGTAGTCTACATAGGCCTCTACTAAATGGGCTTCCTTTTGGCCTTTTAGGGTTTTTAGGTCACCCTATAGCTATAAATTAAGGGGGTGACGGCCACAACATGTAACTTTTGGCTTATTCAATCTACTACATGGTGAGGCTCTCACTTGTTGGTTCTTCATTGAACTAGAACTTATCAAGGCATCCCCTTGTGGCATTCAAGACTTATCAACCTCCATTCCAAGGTTGTGACGTCTATCTTCTTCTTCTTCTATACCAAGGTTCGTGGTTCCTTAAGCATTGGGTCGAGGTTTCTTCCTTTCATTCTCCATCTTTTCAATTTAGACTATCTTTCTCTCTTTCTTCCATTTGTTGTGTGTTGTTGAGATTTCTTCTCTTTGGGTTCGGATCATTTGGTATCAGAGCCATGTTTCTCTAAATCGATTTGGTTATCCTTTTTCTTTGTGTTCTTGATTCTCTATCTTATTTTTGTTTCTTTTCATTTGCTTAGCAAGCGATACTTTCTTTGTTGCTCTAAAAAAAAAAGAAAAGAGGAGGGGAAAAAAAATTTGGCCAAAAAAAAAACAAAGAAAGGAAGAAAAAAAGAAAAAAAGGGAAAAGACGAAACAAAAAAAAACAGCAAAACAGGTTGGAAAAAAAAGAGGAAGTAAAGACATTGTTTGCAAATTTATTTTTCTCATTTCCTTTAAAGTTTGCCTAGATTCAATTCTAGCAGCCTAGATTATGTTTTGGCGACTTTCATTTCAGCTCTTATTTCAAGTATTCTCATTTCTTTTAAAGTTTGCCTAGATTGAATTGTGTCAGCCTAGATTAAGTTCTGGCGACTTTAAATTCAGCTCTTCTTTAATTTAAATTCTCTTTAAATTCGGCCACCGGTGTTGGACACCGACTGCCTACGTGGACACCGACGATCGACGTCGACATCTTTAAATCTTAACAAATAAAATTATCTATACAAATTCTAAAGGGTAATATGATATAATATTATATTATGTTATAGACTATTACCTCCAAACAAACAAGATTTTATTTGATTACCTAAATTGAACCAAACAACTTCAGGTTATGTTTCATTCCCCATAACCTTGGTTATGTGATTACTTGGTAATGACATAACCGAGGTTATATATGATAACTTGAACCAAACACACCCTTAAAGTTTGCCAAGATTCAATTCTGGCATCCTAGATTAAGTTCTGGCCACTTTCCTTTCAGCTCTTATTTCAAGTACTCTCATTTTCTTTAAGTTTGCCTAGATTCAATTGTGGCAGCCTAGATTAAGTTCTAGCAACTTTCCTTCAGCTCTTTAATTCACGTTTTGCTATCTTTCATTTCCACATTTTTGCCTAGATTTAATTCTGGCAAATTTCCTTTCAGCACATATTTCAAGATTTCAATTGTGCAATTTCCACTTTTTTGTCTTGAATTCCTATCTTTTAATCCTAACACCCTTGGGAATTTTCATAGTCCACGAATGCTTACAGGGAATTGCCTCAATTCTACGTTCAAGTTCTTTAAAGAGCTAACATTCGTGAGTTAGAGTGTTTGAGTGAAACAGGTTGTTCAATGGCGACAAGTGGAGAAGAAGCAAGACCTAGAGAATCCCTTGTTCAATGAAGATCAATTGAGGATCAAAAATGAGAGTGAAAAAAGAAAAGAGTGTGAGAAAAAAGAAAATGAGAAAAGGAAAAAGAATGGAAAAGAAAAAGAGTGAGAGAAAAGAAAAGGTGAGGATGAGATGAGTGGAAAAAAGAATGAAAGGGGAAAAAAATTCAAGAGCAAGAGAGTAAAAAAGGGAGCTTTTATGCAAAAGAAAGAGAGGTTAAGAGAGCGTTTTATGCTTCACTGATAATGATTGTACTTTTGTACAAGGAGACCAATTTTAAAACTAATGATCTTAACCCTACTTTGCCTAGTGTTGTTAAATCTCTTTTACAAGAATTTGATGATGTATTTCCTATAAGGTTCCTGATGGATTCCACTTAGAGGAATAAAGCTCTAGGTGTAACCCTGCTGAGATAAAAGAACTTCAAAGGCAAGTAGAAGAGTTGATGAAAAAAGGGTATGTCCAAGAAAGTTTGAGTCCATCTGCTGCCCCATTTTGCTAGTACCTAAGAAGGATGGAACTTGGAGAATGTGCGTTGATTGTAGATCTATCAACAAGATTACGGTAAAGTATCGTCATCGTATTCCTTGATTAGATGATATGCTAGATGAACTACATGGCTCTTGCATTTTCTCTAAAATTGATTTCAAGTCGGGCTATCATCAAATTCGCATGGGTGAGGGAGACGAATGGAAAACTGCATTTAAGACTAGGTATGGTTTGTACGAATGGTTAGTAATGTCATTTGGGCTTACTAATGCACCTAGTACTTTCATGAGGTAAATGAACCAGATTTTGCGTGCTTTTATTGGAAATTTTGTCGTAGTATATTTTGATGACATCTTGATTTATAACAAAAATTTAGAAGGGCATCTACAACATTTACAAAATGTTCTAATAGTTTTGCGAAATGAAAAGTTGTATGCTAACCTTCAAAAATGTTCTTTTTGCACTAATCAGATTGAGTTTCTTCGTTATATTGTAGTGCTAAGGGAATAGCAGTTGATGAGAAGAAGGTTAAGGCTATTCATGAATGGCCAACACCAAAAACAATAACTGAGGTATGTAGCTTCCATGATTTGGCAAGTTTCTACAGAAGGTTTGTTAAGAATATTAGCACTTTAGCTGCACCCTTGACCGAAATTGTTAAAAAGAAATTAAGGAGAAATTAAGTTCTGCACTATTACTTAGCACAATAACAGGATTCAGGCTTTAACTCACTTAAGGAGAAATTAAGTTCTGCACTATTACTTGCGTTACCTAACTTTGGTAAAACTTTTGAAATAGAGTGTGATACATCAGGAATATGTATTGGAGTTGTGCTAATTCAAGAAGGTCTACCCCTTGCTTATTTTAGTGAGAAATTGAGTGGAACAGCTTTGAACTATCCCACTTATGACAAAGAGATGTATGCTTTGGTGGCTTTGGAGACCTGGCAGCATTACTTGTGGCCCAATGAGTTTGTCATTCACATTGATCATGAATCATTGAAGCGTATGAAGAGCCAAAGTAAGTTGAATAGACATCATGCGAAATGTGTGGAGTTCATTGAATCATTTCCTTATGTGATCAAGTAAAAACGAGGTATGGAAAATATTGTTGCAGATGCTTTATCTCGAAGGTATACCTTGCTCTCTACTTTGAACACTAAATTGTTAGGATTTGAATAGATTAAAGATCTATATTCTAAAGATCCTGACTTTGGAAATGTATTTGAAGTTTGTGAGCATGCTGCATTTGGGAAGTTTTATAGGCATGAGGGATTTCTATTTAGAGTTAATAGGTTATGTGTGTCTAACTGGTCATTGAAGGAATTATTAGTCCAAGAAGCCCATGGTGGGGGACTAATGGGGCATTTTGGAGTGAGAAAAACACTAGATATTTTGTTGGAGCATTTCTTTTGGCCACATATGAAAGGAGATGTTGTAAAATTTTGTGAGAAGTGTGTCACATGTAGGCAAGCAAAATCTAAATCTTTACCTCAATGGTTTCATACATCTCTACCAATTCCTAGTGAACCTTGGGTTGATATTTCTATGGGTTTTATTATAGGTTTACCAAGGTCAAAACGAGGTATGGATTCTATTTTTGTGGTGGTATACAGATTTTCCAAAATGGCTCATTTTATTCCTTGTAGGAAAACAGATGATGCTAACCATATTGCTGATCTACTTTTTAGGGACATTGTGCGACTTCATGGAGTGCCGAAAAGTAAAGTTTCAGATCGTGATGTAAAGTTTCTAAACTACTTTTGGAAGACACTATGGGGCAAGTTGGGAAGAAAGTTGTTGTTTTCTACGTGTCATCCACAAACAGATGGACAAATTGAGGTAGTAAATCGATCCTTAGCTACTTTATTAAGTTCTATGATTCAAAAGAATTTAAAAGGTTGGGAAGATTGTTTACCACATGTTGAATTTGCATATAATAGATCTATATATTCTGCTACTAAGTGTTCACCTTTTGAAGTGGTATATGGTTTCAATCTGCTAACTCCTTTGGATTTATCACCTTTGCCTATCTTTGAGCATGGTAGTTTGGATGGTACAAGGAAAGCTGAATTTGTGAAGCAAATGCACGAGAAAATAAGGATGCAAATTGAAAAGAAGGCTACAAGGGACGAAATAAAATAATCTTTGAACCCGGTGATTGGGTTTGGGTTCATATGAGAAAGGAGAGATTTCCTGCTAAACGTCGTACTAAGTTGCATCCAAGAGGCAATGGACCATTTCAAGTCGTGGTGTGAATCAATGATATGTTCACCTAATTCAAGCTACCATTCAAGCCTCAGATGAGCTACCATTGAAGAAGGTTTGACCAAGAGCAAGTCATACGGCTTAGTCAACCTAATTCAAGCCTCAGATGAGCTTAACTAGTCACTTAAGTCTCTTGTCTATGTAAGAAGGATATGTTAATTTTGTGGGTTCAATTTAGGCCCAATTTCTAACTTTATTTGGGTTTTATGGTGCCAAGAGCTAAATATGCCTATGTAGTCTACATAGGCCTCTACTAAATGGGCTTCCTTTTGGCCTTTTAGGGTTTTTAGGTCTACCCTATAGCTATAAATTAAGGGGGTGACGGCCACAATATGTAACTTTTGGCTTATTCAATCTACTACATGGTGAGGCTCTCACTTGTTGGGTCTTCATTGAACTAGAACTTATCAAGGCATCCCCTTGTGGCGTTCAAGACTTATCAACCTCCATCCCAAGGTTGTGGCGTCTATCTTCTTCTTCTTCTATACCAAGGTTCATGCTTCCTTAAGCATTGGGTCGAGGTTTCTTCCTTTCATTTTCCATCTTTTCGATTTTGATGTGGACCAAGGAGGGGATACAAGCTTACAAGACAAAGCCATAGAGGAAGAGGCATTGAAAGGAATTGGAGGACCCATGACAAGATCCAAGACTAAGAGAATGAAGCAAGCTTTGGAAGGCTTAATAATGGAGCTCAAGGAGAAGAAGGATCAATGCACAATGGAGGCAACAACTAAATGGATCACATTCCTTCAAATTGAAAGTGAAATTGAGCCCACATGAAGACAAAACTTGAAGGCCCAAAACCACATGATCCAAGATGCATTCAAGGGCTACAAGTGTCCAATTTTCGTGGGTATTTTTGGGGGAATTTTCTGAAGTTATTTTTGATGTCTTTTGGTGGGTTTTTAATGCTTTTGGGAGTTCCTAAGCTAGTATTAGGGAATTGTGGGAAATAAACATCATGCATGCATGCATGCATGATAATGGTGCATAATTAGTGCTTAGTGGGAAGTGTGGTAGAGGTTAATGTTTCAACCTCCACTAAGTCTATATATAGGAGAACTCTTGTATGACCAAGGCATGTTAAGTTTGAATGAAATCAGAGTTTTCTCTATTGTGAGAGCTTCCTTTGGTTCTTAGGCAAAGAACTAATCGTGATCTTATCAAGGCAACTTGTGGCGATCGAAACCCCCATGACTTATCACTCACCCTCTCATCTTTCTTGAGTGTGGCGTCAATATCCTTCCCTACATCTGAATTTCAAGGCGATCCATTCCAAGGTGCTTATCATTTGGTATCAGAGCCTTGGCTCCTTGTTTTTCAGGTTTGCGTTTTGTTCTTCTTCATTTGTGTTCTTGTTCATCTTTGTTAATCTCTCATCCATAGTATTCCATTGGTGTTTTCCTTCTCCAACTCTATTTATCGCTTCTCTATTTGGGTCCTAAACTCAAAAAAAAAAAAAAAAAAGGTGTTACTTGAGTCATTGTGTTTTTTGACTGAAGAAAAAAAAAAGGACAAAAAGGAAATTCGAAAAAAAAACAAAAACAAAAACAAAAAGAAGGAAGATCGGCGAATTGAAAGGACCCAATATTTCTCTCATTGCTCTTGATCGTTGCTGAATTTCTTGTTCTAACCGTTTATTTCTCTTGTACTACTCATATTCTCTTGTTGGTTTCTTGCTCACTTGATTATCTACTTGTTGTCTTGAGAAAATCGTTGATAAGGTTCTTTTCTTAAGGGCTTATAAAGGAAGCTGAGTGGATAAATTTGAGTGCAACCACGTGAGGCGAGTGGTGAGGTCTTTCTAACATTTCTTGTGTAATTTTCCTTGTCATCTTTTTTTTTTGTTGCAAGCATGAGTGGGGAAAACTCCCCTAGGCAAGATCCTAATAGGCTTCAAATGGAGGCGCTTACTCAACACTTTGAGAGAATGCTTCAAAGACAACTTGAAGGCTTACATGAAAGGATGGACCGACTTGAAGGAGGAAGAGTTTCCAACCATGGGGGAAATTCTAATCATGAAGAATCTCATCCGGGAAGTGACCTATTCTATAGTTCTCCAAGAGAAAGAAGGAGGCGTGAAGGGGGACGAAGACACGAAAGAGGAGGTAGAAACCATCAACATGAAGACGATCTAAGAGGGGTGAAAGTCAAGGTACCTTCCTTCCAAGGGAGGAATGACCCCGACACATATCTTGAGTGGGAAATGAAAATAGAGCAAATCTTCTCATGCCACAATTACCCTGATGCAAAGAAAGTGAAGGTGGCTGCCCTTGAGTTCACCGATTATGCTTTAATTTGGTGGGATCAAATGCAAAAGGAGAGAAGAAGGTATGGAGAGCACCCTATCAACACTTGGGGTGAAATGAAGACTTTGATGAGAAGGAGATTTGTGCCTTCCCACTACCATAGGGAGTTGCACAACAAATTGCAAAGACTCATCCAAGGGAATAGGAGTGTGGATGAGTATTACAAGGAGATGGAGGTGGCTTTGATTAGGGCCAATATTGAGGAGGAAAGAGAAGCAACTATGGCTCGATTTCTCCATGGCCTAAACCGAGATATTGGAGACATTGTAGAGCTACAACATTATGTGGAGCTTGAAGACTTAGTTCATCAAGCAATGAAAGTGGAGCAACAATTAAAGAGAAAGGGCGTTATGAAAAGACCATCTTCTTCAAACTACTCTTCAAATTGGAAGGACAAGCCAAAGAAGGAGGGTTCCTCTTCTAATTCAAAGGAGGTAACAAGCGCTAAGAAGCCTTTTCCTACTACTACTTCTTCTACTTCTAAGAGCAGGGATATCAAGTGCTTCAAGTGTTTGGGAAAAGGACATATCGCATCCGAATGCCCGAATAAGAAGACTATGGTGGTTAGGGATAATGGGAGCATCTCTAGTGAAGAAACTTCTTCTCATTCTTCTTCTTCAAGCGATGAGGAACATGATGGAGCAGCCTATGCGCAAGATGGCGATCTCTTGGTGGTTAGAAGGTTATTAGGAAGTCAAGCCAAGGAGCATGAGGAGGACCAAAGAGAGAATATTTTTCATACTCGTTGCCTTATTCAAGGTAAAACATGCTCTATGATCATTGATGGTGGAAGTTGCACCAATGTGGCAAGCACTAGGTTGGTTACCAAACTCAACCTCAAGACTACACCGCATGCAAGACCATATAAACTCCAATGGCTAAGTAATAGTGGTGAATTGGTGGTGAATCAACAAGTGATGATTAATTTCTCCATTGGAAAATATGAAGATCAAGTTCTATGTGATATTGTACCTATGGAGGCAAGCCACATTCTTCTTGGAAGACCTTGGCAGTTTGATAGGCGAGCTCACCATGATGGATTCTCCAACAAGTTCTCATTTCTTCACAATTCCCACAAAGTCACACTTGTACCATTATCACCTAGGGAGGTTTGTGCGGATCAAAAAAAAATGCGAGAGAAAAGAGAAAAAGAAGAGCGAGAGCTTAAGAAAAAGAAAGGAGAGAATGAGGAAAAGAAAAGAGAGAATGAGGAAAAGAAAAGAGAGAATGAGGAAAAGAAAGAGAGAATGAGGAAAGAAAAGAAAAGAGAGAATGAGGAAAAGAAAAGAGAGAACGAGGAAAAGAAAGAGAGAAGAATAGAAAATTTGTTTGCAAGAGGAAGTGAGGTGAAGAGAGCTTATTTGACAAGGCAACCTATATTTCTTCTTTTGTGCAAGGAAACTTGCTTGGAAACTAATACTAACTCCTTGCCCAGTGATGTTGTTGCTATTTTGTAGGACTTTGAGGATGTGTTTCCCCAGGAAGTACCTCACGGTTTGCCACCAATGAGGGGAATAGAACACCAAATGGACCTTATTCCTGGTGCTTCTCTTCCCAATAGGCCTGCCTATAGGAGCAACCCTCAAGAAACAAAGGAGATACAGAATCAAGTGGAGGAGTTATTACAAAAAGGATGGGTGAGAGAGAGCTTAAGTCCTTGTGCTGTACCAGTAATTTTGGTACCTAAAAAGGATGGATCATGGAGGATGTGCACGGACTGTAGAGCTATCAACAACATCACCATTCGGTATCGACATCCTATCCCTAGACTTGATGATTTACTTGATGAATTGCATGGTGCTTGCTTCTTTACTAAGATTGATTTGAAAAGTGGGTACCATCAAATTAGGATAAGGGAAGGGGATGAATGGAAAACTGCTTTCAAAACTAAATATGGATTGTATGAATGGTTGGTAATGCCTTTTGGGTTAACTAATGCGCCAAGCACTTTTATGAGGCTTATGAACCATGTTTTACGAGAATTCCTAGGAAAATTTGTGGTAGTATACTTTGATGATATTTTGGTATATTCCAAGAGTTTGGTTGAGCATGTAGCACATCTCAAATCTGTCTTGCATGTCCTTAGAAAGGAGAGACTGTATGCTAACTTAGAAAAGTGTTCTTTTTGCACTGATCATGTGGTTTTTCTTGGATTTGTCATAAGTTCTAAAGGAGTGCAGGTTGATGAAGAGAAGGTTAAGGCCATTAGAGATTGGCCAACCCCCAAAACTGTGAATGAGGTTAGGAGCTTCCATGGGTTGGCAAGTTTCTATCGAAGGTTTGTGAAGGATTTTAGCACACTGGCAGCACCCCTAAATGAAATTGTCAAGAAAAATATGAGTTTTAAGTGGGGAGAGAATCAAGAAAATGCATTTCAAGCACTTAAGGACAAACTCACACATGCACCCATTCTTGCTTTGCCTGATTTTTCCAAATCATTTGAAATTGAATGTGATGCATCTCATGTGGGTATTGGGGCTGTTTTACTTCAAAATGGACATCCCATTGCATATTTTAGTGAGAAGATAGGTGGCGCCACTCTCAACTATTCCACTTATGATATAGAATTGTATGCACTTGTTAGAGCTTTGCAAACATGGCAGCACTATCTTTTGCCTAAAGAATCTGTTATTCATAGTGATCATGAATCTTTGAAGTATTTGAAAGGGCAGGGGAAGCTCAACAAAAGGCATGCCAAATGGGTTGAATTTCTTGAACAATTTCCGTATGTGATTAAGCATAAGCAAGGAAAGGTAAATGTTGTAGCAGATGCACTTTCACGAAGGTATAATTTGCTTGTTACACTTGAAACTAAATTACTTGGCTTTGAACATATCAGAGAGTTGTATGAGCATGATAGTGACTTCTCTGAATTATATGCTGCGTGTGAAAAGAAATCACAAAATGGGTTTGTTAGGCATGATAATTACTTGTTTAAGAACAATAGACTTTGTGTGCCTAGAGGATCCATGCGTGAATTGCTAGTTAGGGAAGCACATGAGGGGGGTCTAATGGGACACTTTGGGGTTCAAAAGACCTTAGAAATGTTGCATGAACATTTTCATTGGCCACACTTAAGGCATGATGTGCAAAAATTTTGTGAAAAGTGCATTGTGTGCAGAAAAGCAAAATCTAAGGTATCACCTCATGGACTTTACACTCCTTTGCCTATTCCTGATTCCCCTTGGATTGACTTGTCTATGGATTTTGTTGTTGGGCCTTCAAGTTTTGTCTTCATGTGGGCTCAATTTCACTTTCAATTTGAAGGAATGTGATCCATTTAGTTGTTGCCTCCATTGTGCATTGATCCTTCTTCTCCTTGAGCTCCATTATTAAGCCTTCCAAAGCTTGCTTCATTCTCTTAGTCTTGGATCTTGTCATGGGTCCTCCAATTCCTTTCAATGCCTCTTCCTCTATGGAAGGAAATATCAGAGTTCGGACTGGAAATTATAGTTGGGCAACTCTCCACTTTGACATTAGTGTCAACCCTGCTTGAAGACATCCAGATAGCACAGGATCAAGATCCTGACCTTTCAGAAAATCAAGCAGGGGATAGCAGAATCATGAAATGGGGAGTTTCGCCTATCAAATGGTGGGATACTGTACTGCGGTGACCGCCTATGTGCTCCGAACCAAGAAGAGCTCCGAAGAAAGATCCTAGAAGAAGCACATGGATCTCCTTATGCGATGCATCCTGGTTCCACCAAAATGTACCAAGACCTCAAGGGACGTTTTTGGTGGCCTGGGATGAAAGAGACATCGTCAAAATATGTCAGTACCTGTCTGACATGCCAAAGGGTCAAGGCAGAACATCAGAGACCAGGAGGAGTTCTGCAGCCTATCCAGATTCCAGAATGGAAATGGGAAGATATTCCCATGGATTTTATAGTGGGACTACCTAGAACAACGAATGGATATGATGCAATCTGGGTAATAGTTGACAGATTGACTAAGTCTGCCACTTCTCTAGCTATCAGGATCTTTCAA
>JAGFNQ010007657.1:0-134331 GCA_024364735.1 Boesenbergia rotunda | reverse complement strand
TGTGGACCAAGGAGGGGATACAAGCTTACAAGACAAAGCCATAGAGGAAGAGGCATTGAAAGGAATTGGAGGACCCATGACAAGATCCAAGACTAAGAGAATGAAGCAAGCTTTGGAAGGCTTAATAATGGAGCTCAAGGAGAAGAAGGATCAATGCACAATGGAGGCAACAACTAAATGGATCACATTCCTTCAAATTGAAAGTGAAATTGAGCCCACATGAAGACAAAACTTGAAGGCCCAAAACCACATGATCCAAGATGCATTCAAGGGCTACAAGTGTCCAATTTTCGTGGGTATTTTTGGGGGAATTTTCTGAAGTTATTTTTGATGTCTTTTGGTGGGTTTTTAATGCTTTTGGGAGTTCCTAAGCTAGTATTAGGGAATTGTGGGAAATAAACATCATGCATGCATGCATGCATGATAATGGTGCATAATTAGTGCTTAGTGGGAAGTGTGGTAGAGGTTAATGTTTCAACCTCCACTAAGTCTATATATAGGAGAACTCTTGTATGACCAAGGCATGTTAAGTTTGAATGAAATCAGAGTTTTCTCTATTGTGAGAGCTTCCTTTGGTTCTTAGGCAAAGAACTAATCGTGATCTTATCAAGGCAACTTGTGGCGATCGAAACCCCCATGACTTATCACTCACCCTCTCATCTTTCTTGAGTGTGGCGTCAATATCCTTCCCTACATCTGAATTTCAAGGCGATCCATTCCAAGGTGCTTATCATTTGGTATCAGAGCCTTGGCTCCTTGATTTTCAGGTTTGCGTTTTGTTCTTCTTCATTTGTGTTCTTGTTCATCTTTGTTAATCTCTCATCCATAGTATTCCATTGGTGTTTTCCTTCTCCAACTCTATTTATCGCTTCTCTATTTGGGTCCTAAACTCAAAAAAAAAAAAAAGGTGTTACTTGAGTCATTGTGTTTTTTGACTGAAGAAAAAAAAAAGGACAAAAAGGAAATTCGAAAAAAAAAACAAAAAAAAAAGAAGGAAGATCGGCGAATTGAAAGGACCCAATATTTCTCTCATTGCTCTTGATCGTTGCTGAATTTCTTGTTCTAACCGTTTATTTCTCTTGTTCTACTCATATTCTCTTGTTGGTTTCTTGCTCACTTGATTGTCTACTTGTTGTCTTGAGAAAATCGTTGATAAGGTTCTTTTCTTAAGGGCTTATAAAGGAAGCTGAGTGGATAAATTTGAGTGCAACCACGTGAGGCGAGTGGTGAGGTCTTTCTAACATTTCTTGTGTAATTTTCCTTGTCATCTTTTTTTTTGTTGCAAGCATGAGTGGGGAAAACTCCCCTAGGCAAGATCCTAATAGGCTTCAAATGGAGGCGCTTACTCAACACTTTGAGAGAATGCTTCAAAGACAACTTGAAGGCTTACATGAAAGGATGGACCGACTTGAAGGAGGAAGAGTTTCCAACCATGGGGGAAATTCTAATCATGAAGAATCTCATCCGGGAAGTGACCTATTCTATAGTTCTCCAAGAGAAAGAAGGAGGCGTGAAGGGGGACGAAGACACGAAAGAGGAGGTAGAAACCATCAACATGAAGACGATCTAAGAGGGGTGAAAGTCAAGGTACCTTCCTTCCAAGGGAGGAATGACCCCGACACATATCTTGAGTGGGAAATGAAAATAGAGCAAATCTTCTCATGCCACAATTACCCTGATGCAAAGAAAGTGAAGGTGGCTGCCCTTGAGTTCACCGATTATGCTTTAATTTGGTGGGATCAAATGCAAAAGGAGAGAAGAAGGTATGGAGAGCACCCTATCAACACTTGGGGTGAAATGAAGACTTTGATGAGAAGGAGATTTGTGCCTTCCCACTACCATAGGGAGTTGCACAACAAATTGCAAAGACTCATCCAAGGGAATAGGAGTGTGGATGAGTATTACAAGGAGATGGAGGTGCTTTGATTAGGGCCAATATTGAGGAGGAAAGAGAAGCAACTATGGCTCGATTTCTCCATGGCCTAAACCGAGATATTGGAGACATTGTAGAGCTACAACATTATGTGGAGCTTGAAGACTTAGTTCATCAAGCAATGAAAGTGGAGCAACAATTAAAGAGAAAGGGCGTTATGAAAAGACCATCTTCTTCAAACTACTCTTCAAATTGGAAGGACAAGCCAAAGAAGGAGGGTTCCTCTTCTAATTCAAAGGAGGTAACAAGCGCTAAGAAGCCTTTTCCTACTACTACTTCTTCTACTTCTAAGAGCAGGGATATCAAGTGCTTCAAGTGTTTGGGAAAAGGACATATCGCATCCGAATGCCCGAATAAGAAGACTATGGTGGTTAGGGATAATGGGAGCATCTCTAGTGAAGAAACTTCTTCTCATTCTTCTTCTTCAAGCGATGAGGAACATGATGGAGCAGCCTATGCGCAAGATGGCGATCTCTTGGTGGTTAGAAGGTTATTAGGAAGTCAAGCCAAGGAGCATGAGGAGGACCAAAGAGAGAATATTTTTCATACTCGTTGCCTTATTCAAGGTAAAACATGCTCTATGATCATTGATGGTGGAAGTTGCACCAATGTGGCAAGCACTAGGTTGGTTACCAAACTCAACCTCAAGACTACACCGCATGCAAGACCATATAAACTCCAATGGCTAAGTAATAGTGGTGAATTGGTGGTGAATCAACAAGTGATGATTAATTTCTCCATTGGAAAATATGAAGATCAAGTTCTATGTGATATTGTACCTATGGAGGCAAGCCACATTCTTCTTGGAAGACCTTGGCAGTTTGATAGGCGAGCTCACCATGATGGATTCTCCAACAAGTTCTCATTTCTTCACAATTCCCACAAAGTCACACTTGTACCATTATCACCTAGGGAGGTTTGTGCGGATCAAAAAAAAATGCGAGAGAAAAGAGAAAAAGAAGAGCGAGAGCTTAAGAAAAAGAAAGGAGAGAATGAGGAAAAGAAAAGAGAGAATGAGGAAAAGAAAGAGAGAATGAGGAAAGAAAAGAAAAGAGAGAATGAGGAAAAGAAAAGAGAGAACGAGGAAAAGAAAGAGAGAAGAATAGAAAATTTGTTTGCAAGAGGAAGTGAGGTGAAGAGAGCTTATTTGACAAGGCAACCTATATTTCTTCTTTTGTGCAAGGAAACTTGCTTGGAAACTAATACTAACTCCTTGCCCAGTGATGTTGTTGCTATTTTGCAGGACTTTGAGGATGTGTTTCCCCAGGAAGTACCTCACGGTTTGCCACCAATGAGGGGAATAGAACACCAAATGGACCTTATTCCTGGTGCTTCTCTTCCCAATAGGCCTGCCTATAGGAGCAACCCTCAAGAAACAAAGGAGATACAGAATCAAGTGGAGGAGTTATTACAAAAAGGATGGGTGAGAGAGAGCTTAAGTCCTTGTGCTGTACCAGTAATTTTGGTACCTAAAAAGGATGGATCATGGAGGATGTGCACGGACTGTAGAGCTATCGACATCCTATCCCTAGACTTGATGATTTACTTGATGAATTGCATGGTGCTTGCTTCTTTACTAAGATTGATTTGAAAAGTGGGTACCATCAAATTAGGATAAGGGAAGGGGATGAATGGAAAACTGCTTTCAAAACTAAATATGGATTGTATGAATGGTTGGTAATGCCTTTTGGGTTAACTAATGCGCCAAGCACTTTTATGAGGCTTATGAACCATGTTTTACGAGAATTCCTAGGAAAATTTGTGGTAGTATACTTTGATGATATTTTGGTATATTCCAAGAGTTTGGTTGAGCATGTAGCACATCTCAAATCTGTCTTGCATGTCCTTAGAAAGGAGAGACTGTATGCTAACTTAGAAAAGTGTTCCTTTTGCACTGATCATGTGGTTTTTCTTGGATTTGTCATAAGTTCTAAAGGAGTGCAGGTTGATGAAGAGAAGGTTAAGGCCATTAGAGATTGGCCAACCCCCAAAACTGTGAGTGAGGTTAGGAGCTTCCATGGGTTGGCAAGTTTCTATAGAAGGTTTGTGAAGGATTTTAGCACACTGGCAGCACCCCTAAATGAAATTGTCAAGAAAAATATGAGTTTTAAGTGGGGAGAGAATCAAGAAAATGCATTTCAAGCACTTAAGGACAAACTCACACATGCACCCATTCTTGCTTTGCCTGATTTTTCCAAATCATTTGAAATTGAATGTGATGCATCTCATGTGGGTATTGGGGCTGTTTTACTTCAAAATGGACATCCCATTGCATATTTTAGTGAGAAGATAGGTGGCGCCACTCTCAACTATTCCACTTATGATATAGAATTGTATGCACTTGTTAGAGCTTTGCAAACATGGCAGCACTATCTTTTGCCTAAAGAATTTGTTATTCATAGTGATCATGAATCTTTGAAGTATTTGAAAGGGCAGGGGAAGCTCAACAAAAGGCATGCCAAATGGGTTGAATTTCTTGAACAATTTCCGTATGTGATTAAGCATAAGCAAGGAAAGGTAAATGTTGTAGCAGATGCACTTTCACGAAGGTATAATTTGCTTGTTACACTTGAAACTAAATTACTTGGCTTTGAACATATCAAAGAGTTGTATGAACATGATAGTGACTTCTCTGAATTATATGCTGCGTGTGAAAAGAAATCACAAAATGGGTTTGTTAGGCATGATAATTACTTGTTTAAGAACAATAGACTTTGTGTGCCTAGAGGATCCATGCGTGAATTGCTAGTTAGGGAAGCACATGAGGGGGGTCTAATGGGACACTTTGGGGTTCAAAAGACCTTAGAAATGTTGCATGAACATTTTCATTGGCCACACTTAAGGCATGATGTGCAAAAATTTTGTGAAAAGGGCATTGTGTGCAGAAAAGCAAAATCTAAGGTATCACCTCATGGACTTTACACTCCTTTGCCTATTCCTGATTCCCCTTGGATTGACTTGTCTATGGATTTTGTTGTAGCGCTACCACGCACTCAAAAAGGTAAGGACTCCATTTTTGTGGTAGTTGATAGATTTTCTAAGATGGCACACTTCATACCTTGCCACAAAGTGGATGATGCAACTCATGTGGCAGATTTGTTTTTCAAAGTGGTTGTAAGACTTCATGGCATGCCTAGGAGCATTGTTTCAGATCGTGACACCAAATTCTTAAGTCATTTTTGGAGGACCTTATGGAACAAACTAGGAACAAAGCTTCTTTTCTCCACTACATGTCACCCTCAAACTGACGGCCAAACTGAGGTGGTAAATAGGACTCTTTCTACTCTGCTTAGAGCAATTATTAAGAAGAACATTAAGTCTTGGGAAGAATGTTTACCTCATGTTGAATTTGCTTATAATAGGGCTGTCCATTCTACTACTCAATTTTCCCCTTTTGAGATTGTTTATGGGTTCAATCCTCTAACACCTCTTGATTTGCTTCCTTTACCTAACACTTCTTCTTTAGTTCACAAGGATGGTCAAGCAAAGGCAGAATATGTGAAAAAGCTTCATGAGCAAGTTAAAGCTCAAATTGAGAAGAAAATGGAGCAATATGCGAAGAGAGCCAATAAAGGGAGAAAAAGAGTTGTCCTTGAACCCGGTGATTGGGTGTGGGTTCATATGAGAAAGGAAAGGTTTCCTGGCCAAAGGAAATCAAAGCTTCAACCAAGAGGAGATGGACCATTCCAAGTGTTGGAAAGAATTAATGACAATGCTTACAAAATTGACTTGCCCGGTGAGTATGGTGTTAGTGCAACATTTAATGTGGCTGATTTGCGTCCATTTGATGTAGGTGATGAAGATCTAAATTCGAGGACGAATTCACCTAAAGAAGGAGGGAATGATGTGGACCAAGGAGGGGATACAAGCTTACAAGACAAAGCCATAGAGGAAGAGGCATTGAAAGGAATTGGAGGACCCATGACAAGATCCAAGACTAAGAGAATGAAGCAAGCTTTGGAAGGCTTAATAATGGAGCTCAAGGAAAAGAAGGATCAATGCACAATGGAGGCAACAACTAAATGGATCACATTCCTTCAAATTGAAAGTGAAATTGAGCCCACATGAAGACAAAACTTGAAGGCCCAAAACCACATGATCCAAGATGCATTCAAGGGCTACAAGTGTCCAATTTTCGTGGGTATTTTTGGGGGAATTTTCTGAAGTTATTTTTGATGTCTTTTGGTGGGTTTTTAATGCTTTTGGGAGTTCCTAAGCTAGTATTAGGGAATTGTGGGAAATAAACATCATGCATGCATGCATGCATGATAATGGTGCATAATTAGTGCTTAGTGGGAAGTGTGGTAGAGGTTAATGTTTCAACCTCCACTAAGTCTATATATAGGAGAACTCTTGTATGACCAAGGCATGTTAAGTTTGAATGAAATCATAGTTTTCTCTATTGTGAGAGCTTCCTTTGGTTCTTAGGCAAAGAACTAATCGTGATCTTATCAAGGCAACTTGTGGCGATCGAAACCCCCATGACTTATCACTCACCCTCTCATCTTTCTTGAGTGTGGCGTCAATATCCTTCCCTACATCTGAATTTCAAGGCGATCCATTCCAAGGTGCTTATCAAAAATCTTAGGATCGTTTTCTTAAATCCAGACTTCTTCCTCAACCACTCACTTGCTCTCGACCTCTTGCTTGCTCTAGACCCTCTCTCAACTCTCTTAATTTTCTCTCTCACTCTCTTAACTCACACAACCTTAGATTCTCTAGATAACTAGTTTCACTAACTTGATCCGTACTTAATTTTTCAATGCTTATGGGATTGATATATTTTATTACTTGATGATGACAGTACACTTATAGTTCATACACAATATGTTTTTGACAACCTTAAGTGATGATCCAACTAAGGGTCCTACTCAGATTCCTAAGTTGAGATCAAATAGTTCATTAACTATCACAAGTTATGTAAGATATATATATATATATATATATATATATATATATATATATATATATATATATATATATATATATGTTGGATTCCGTTTTGGGATTCCACCCTATATCCCCGGATTAAAAATTCTATTGATTAGAAGTAATCCGGATGGGAAAAAACTTCCCAACTACCTACTTCATCATCATGCTTTTCGATTGAGTGATTGCTTGAACAAACTTGTTGTTCAAGCAATCAAACTCCATTATTGATTAGCCGCGGAATAGATGATGAATTTTGATCGCTGGTTCTTGTGTTTGATTTGGGGTCCAAGTAAACAACATGAATACATAAACCAAAATGAAAACAAAGGAATAAAACCAAGATTATACCTCTTGTTTTACCTCTTGATCTTCTATTGTATTCCTATCCTCTTCTTAGACATCGTGTAGGCGACGATCTTCCAAGAAACAAAGCCACCAAAAAGCCTCCTCCTCTTCCTTGCTTGCGCCGACCAAAGAAGGAGATGTTATCCCTCTTCTTTCTCCCTTGCGCAACCTAGCCACGCCCAAGCTCCTTTGTTGCCGCACGCCAAAGAAGAAAGAAGAGAAAGGCCAAGAGGATAAGAGAAGAAAGGATTCTCCTTCTTCCCAAACCCTAGCCTTCCCCTTTGCTTCTAGCCGGCGCCGCACACCCTAGGAGAGAGAGGGAGAGAGAGAGGAGAGAATAGAGAGACTTAGGGTTTCTCTTGATGACTTATGAGAGGGTATTTATAGGATACAATAGAGACCATGAGGAGGAGTTGATTTTGGTCTCCTAACGGTTCCTCAATTCGACCCGTTAATAATAACCCTCTCCACTAATGAGTTATTATTGAACTAACACACCAACCCCATAATAAAAGTATGAGCTCCTTCTTATTATGTGTACATTATCTCCTCGTGTTTAAGATATCACATGCCCATTAATTAAATTATTGATAATTTAATTAATTAATATCTAACTCCAAAAAAGTACCACTCAACCTTATCATCATGTCAGACCAAGTCCACCTGCAGGATTTATATAATAATCTTTATGACCTCCTCAAGGGGACATCATCATCCTAAAATAATTAGGACATGGTTTCCTTCAATAATCTGATAACATAAAATCCACCTGCATGATTCAATAAATAATATTATTTCCCAATTTACCGGTTCTATTGATTTAACGAATAAATCTTGCCCATTGGTAAATTAAAGAAATAAATATTCAGTACATATGCCCGTTATTATATCGTAATTAAGAGCATGTACATTCATAATAACCTAAGGTCTTGTTAGATTATATAGTCAGTATAAATTGAATCATCTCAAATCGGTACTGCTCAATATACACAAAGTGCACTAGTGTAATTCTATAGTCAAGATAGACTAATACCAAATTACACTACAACCATTCCAATGGTTTGTCCAAATCCTTCTCGGTTATGAGCCACTACTTATACTTTACGAGGAACTGATAACATGATCTTCTATGTGACACCACACACCATGTTATCTACAATGTAAAGTAACAGGCAATTGCATATATAACAAATATAAAAATGCAAACATCTGATTCTTATTCCAAAATAGATGTTCATACAAAAGCTAGGTTTATAGTATATATCCTAACAATCTCCCACTTATACTAGAAGACTATCCTGTCATCAAACTGCCATACATCTGATTCCCATCCCCTCAACATGCCTATCATAAGCTTTCGCAGGAAGAGCCTTAGTGAAAGGATCTGCCAGGTTATCCACTGATGCAATCTTGGTGACAATAACTTCTCCTCGCTTTACGATGTCTCGTATCAGGTGCTACTTGCGCTCAATGTGTTTACTTGCCATATGGGCTCATGGTTCCTTCGAATTTGCTATTGCACCACTGTTATCACAATAAATTGTGATAGCTTTGGGCAAATCAGGAATCACCACTAAGTCCATCAAGAAGTTTCTGAGCCATACAACTTCTTTGGCTGCCTCAGAGGCTGCCACATACTCAGCTTCCATGGTGGAGTCCGCAACGCATTTCTGCTTGATACTCCTCCATACTATGACTCCACCTTCCAAAGTATACATATAACTCGAGGTAGACTTACTGTTATCCCTATCTGATTAGAAATCAGAATCCGTGTAACCTACAGGGAGCAAATGATCTGCTTGGTAAACTAGCATATAATCTCTAGTCCTTTTCAGCTACTTTAATATATGTTTTACTGTAGTCCAATGTCCTTGTCCTGGATTACTTTGATATCCGCTAACCATGCCCACGACAAAGCAGATATCCGATCTCGTACATAACATAACATACATTAGGCTCCCTACAGCCGAAGCATAAAAAACTGCCTTCATCTCCTCTATCTCCTTTGATGTTTTAGCACAACATCTTTTTCTAGTGATTCCTTATAACTTTGATCCCAAGGATGTGTCCAACTTTTCCCAAGTCCTTCATATCAAACTGTTTGGACAACCATACCCTTACGCCTGACAACACTTTGACATTGTTGCTAATGAGCAAAATGTCATCTACATATAGTACAAGAAATACCACTATATTTTCGTCACTCCACTTGTATACACAAGACTCATCCGAACATTGTATGAATCCAAAAGACTGGATTACCTCATCAAACCGGATGTTCCAAGATCTTGAAGCTTGTTTCAATCCATAAATGGACCGTTAAGTATGCACACAAGATGATTCTCTTTGCCCTTTGCAATGAATCCCTCTGGTTGCTTCATATAGATGTTTTCTTCAAGACTTCCGTTAAGGAAAGTTATCTTGACATCCATTTGCCAAACCTCATATTCATATGTGCAATAATAGACAAGAGAATCCAGATAGACTTAAGCATGGCTACCGGCAAAAAGGTTTTCTCATAATCGATCCCTTCTTTTTGAGTATATCCCTTCGCAACAAGCCTTGCTTTAAGGTTTCCACCTTTCTGTTTGATCATCTCTTTCTTTTGTGGACCCATTTACATCCAATGGCTTTTACACTATCCAGTGGTTCTACAAGCTCCCAGACTTGATTAGAATCCATAGATTCTATCTCAGATTTCATCGCCTTTTGCCAAGATATCATATCTTTATCTCGGAGTGCTTCGTCATAGGTCCAAGGATCAGGTTCATGTTTACCAGGGACCAAATCCGAAGACTCTCCCAAAAATATGAATTTGTCAGGTTGCCTAACAACCCTCCCACTACGACGAGATACTACCTATGTATCATCTGTGACACACTGTGCAGTCACTTGTGGTATATCATCTTGTACCGTTGGTATTGAAGTAGGAGTTTCCTGTCTTATTTCCTCTAAAACAATCTTACTCATGGGTTTGTGGTTCATTACATAGTCCTCTTCTAAATATCGTGCATTCGTGCTAACGATGACCTTCTGATCTTTAGGACTATAAAACAAACCACCTTTCGTTCCTCTAGGATAGCCTACGAACAAGCGAACTTCTATACGAGATTCCAACTTATCAACGTCTCCCTTCAGCACATGCTGGACTACCGTAAATCCGAATATATCTCAGACTAGGCTTACGCCCATTCCACAATTCTATGGGAGTAGAGGATACTACTGATTTAGAAGGGTCCAAGTTCAGAATATATACTGCTGTTTCGAGAGCATACCCCCAGAACGAATTCAGTAATTCAGAATAACTCATCATCGATCTAACCATTTCCATAAGAGTCCTATTCCTTCATTCCGCCACACCGTTCTGTGGGGTGTACCAGGTGCGGACAATTGGGATTTAATCCCAGCCTCTAATAAGTAACTCCTAAACTCTCCCAAGAGGTACTCACCACCACGATTAGACCGCAGTGTCCTAATACTTTTACCATGACGTTTCTCCACATCGGCCTTGTACTCTTTGAACTTGTCAAAGCACTCAGACTTGCGGCGCATCAAGTAAATGTATTCATATCTCTAATAGTCGTCTATGAATGAGATGAAATATTCATAGCCACTTCTTGCTTGGATAGACATAGGACCGCACAAATCAGAATGAACCAATTCCAACACTTCTTTGGCTCTATATACCCCTTGGCTTTAAAAGGTCTTTTGGTCATTTTTCCTTCCAAGCAAGATTCGCAGGTTGGGAAATCTTCCACCACCAATGAAACCAAAGGTCCATTGGCTATCAACCTTTGCATTCTACTCAAGTTAATATAACACAACCTTAGATGTCAAAGATATATTTGGTTCATTTTCGAAGGTTCTTTTCTCTTATTAGAGTTAGAAGATGTGTTATTAATTTCCATTTGCATTATGGGAGTTATTGGATTAAGAGTATACCAATTGCCAACCAACGCACTAGAACAGATAATCTCCCTATTCCTTTTGATAACAACTTTGCCATTAAAAGAAATAGAATATCCATCTATAAATAATTTAGAAACTGAAATTAACAAGGTACATAAAGACAATTTATCAAAGCCAAAAATTTATTCTTATCAAAAGATAAATGAACATCTCCCACTACAATAGCCGCCACCTCCGTAGCATTGCTCATATAGACGGTAACCTCGCCCTCAGATAGTCGTCTAGTTTCCTGGAACCCCTGCAATCAATTGCATACATGATCAGTGGCTCCCGTATCTACACACCAGGTACTGGTAGATAACACCGCTAAACATGTTTCAACAACTAATGAAAAAGATATACCTTTATTGTTCTCCTTTCGACGGGGACAGTCCACCTTCCAATGTCTAGTCTGCTTGCATGTGAAGCACTTGCCTTTCGGCTTCTTCACTCTAGCTTGTGGTCCTTGAGATCCAGCGGCTTTCTTTGCCAAACCAACTTGTTTCTTCTTCTTTTTCCCGTCTTTCGGCTTTGAAGCAGAAACGTTTTCAGCAACATATGCTTGAGCACTTTGATGAAATAGCCCTTCTATTGCCTGGAGTTCTGTCAGAAGCTCCGCCAATGAATACAACGTTTTGTTCATGTTGTAGTTCAGGAGAAATTGCACAAAACTCTTTGGTAGCGTCTGGAGAATGATATCGACCAGGATATCCCCATCGATTTTAGCTCCAAGGACTTCCATCTCATTTAAATGAGCCATCATCTTGAGGACATGATCCCTCACGGGTGTTCCCTTAGCCATGGTGGTCGTCATTAAGTTCCTCATAGCCTCTTGCCTAGTAGCCCGATTTTGGTGTACGAAGAGTTCCTTGAGATTGAGCATCATGTCATAAGCAATAGCCAAGGCCTGATGCTGATGTTGTAGTACGTTTGACATGGAAGCCAAAATGTAACACCGCGCCATCTCACCTACCTTTATCCACTTCCTATAACTCTCTTTCTCCTCTTCCCTAGAATCATATCTAGGCTTAGCGGGACATATCTCAAAGAGTATAAATTTGTACTCCTTAGCAGTCAAGACAATATTCCAGTTCCTTTCCAATCAATATAATTGGGACCAGTAAGTTTGTTTTCTTTTAAATCGTAGCAAGGGGATTGAAAGTCATTTTGAAAAAATCCTGAGAATCACATTGGTCAAAACATTAGAATTTAAAATAATATTGATTCCTCAAACAATAACATTTTAAACTCATCAACACCTCAAAACATCGTGAATTTCGTATGCCACTATAGTGTGAACGTATACTAATTCAAACATTTATAAGAGGAGGTTTTTCCCATTAATTTTATTAACTTTCAACCTTACTTTTTAACAAATAAAATTAATAGTTGGTTTATCTTCGGCCATACAAATAATAGTAGTGACTCGAATAGGGAGGATACTATTAACTGCATCTAAGTGTACACCATTATTTGATACTAAGTCCATTATCTAGGATTATGCCCCTTCCAATGGGGAAGATCATACGCTCCTAAATAATTTCCTAAAATCATTCATAAGGAAATTTGAACTAGTGATCCGCAAAACAAACTCATCCGATGTGGAGGAAGACATTCAGAGCCAACGCGCAAGTTTGTTTGCATCACTTTTCAAACTAGTAATGGAGGCCACGGGACTCAAAGATTCCTTCTCCCACTTAGTAATTTAAAATGAGGAATTTTTACAAGCAACCACAACAAGCATATTAAACGGCAAAGCCATAAACATGAAAATCAAATTTTCAACTATTATGGCTTTGTAGATTCCGTCGTTCTTCAATACGCCTCCAGTCGTGTTGCCATCTCGTCTCCTCCTCCTCCTTTAGCCACGCAAGTAGGGAACCAAGCCAAGAAAAACTTTAATTTTAATTTACATCCATCGATCCTATACTCCACAAAGGAGTGTACAAAAATCTAGATTGAAATAAATTAAAACTAAGCGGCTAACATTTGTCATATTTAATTACAATTAAATACAAATGGTCTCGTCAACCTCGAGGATTCAAATAAATACAATCACATACACAATCATACACAATCACATAGCCATAATAGTTGGATCTTATGCATTCAACCAAAAAGTTAGCCTATCGCACATCCTACTATTATCCGACATAAATCATATATGAAAAGCATGAAAGTAATCGAATCCAAAACACACAAAATCGGAAACCATGACTCTGATACCAATTGTTTGATTCTGTTGTGGGATTCCTCCCTATATCCCCGGATTAAAAATTCTATTTATTAGAACCAATCTGGATGGAAAGAAAACTTCCCAAACGACCTACTTCATCATAGTGCTTTTCGATTGAGCGATCACTTGAACAAACTTGTTGTTCAAGCGATCAAACTCCTTTGTCGATTAGCTGTGGAATAGATGATGACTTTTGGTTGCCGGTTCTTGTGTTTGATTCGGGATCCAAGTAAACAACATGAATACTATAAACTAGAATGAAAACAAAGGAATAAAACCAAGATTATACCTCTTGTTTTACCTCTTGATCTTCTATTATATTTCTATCATCTTCTTGGATGTCGTGTGGGCGACGATCTTCCAAGAAACAAAGCCACCAAAAAGCCTCCTCCTCTTCCTTGCTTGCGCCAACCAAAGAAGGAGATGTTATCCGTCTTCTTTCTCCCTTGCACAACCTAGTGATGCGAACCCAAAGAGAAGAAGTCTTAAGAACACACAACAAATGAAAGAAAGAGAGAAAGATAGTCTAAATCAAAAAGATGGAGAATGAAAGAAAGAAACCTCGACCCAATACTTAAGGAAGCATGAACCTTGGTATAGAAGAAGAAGAAGATAGACACCACAACCTTGGGATGGAGGTTGATAAGTCTTGAACGCCACAAGGGGATGCCTTGATAAGTTCTAGTTCAATGAAGAACCAACAAGTGAGAGCCTCACCATGTAGTAGATTGAATAAGCCAAAAATTACATGTTATGGCCGCCACCTCCTTAATTTATAGCTATAGGGTGACCTAAAAACCCTAAAAGTCCAAAAGGAAGCCCATTTAGTAGAGACCTATGTAGACTACATAGGCCTATTGAGCTCTTGGCTTCATTACAACCCAAATAAAGCTAGAAATTGTGCCTAAATTGAAACCACAAAATTAATATATCCTTCTTACATAGACAAGAGACAAAGGAGACTAGTTAAGCTTATCTAAGGCTTGAATTAGGTTGACTAAGCCGTATGACTTGCTCTTGGTCAAACCTTCTTCAATGGTGGCTTTGGCTTTCACATCTTCAATTAGCACATTAAGTGCTTCTTTCATCTTTTTAGCCTTAGCCCTTGTAATTGGTGATGTAGACCAATGAGCTGTTCATCAAGACCGGGTTAAAACCGTAAGAGATCATTTGTCACTTCCTGAAGGGCCAATTACAAGACTTCAAGCAAAGCGTTTCAAGGAAGCACTAAACGGGCTAATCCAAGAACCATGGCTTGGCTATGAGAAACGAGAAACCAAGTTAAGCCCAAGTACAAATCAAGGCTTAACCCATGTGATCGGTCTTATTCAGCCATGACTCATCCCTAGCATGATGGTTGGAAAAGGGAAGGAAAAAGAAGTATGGAAACTTGGGATTTTGGGGTTTCTAAGTTATTTAATTTCATGCATGCAAAAGTATGGAGACTTGGAGTTTTTTTTGGGTTTCTAAGTGTTTAAATGCTTGCATGCACCATGGGTACTGTATTTGTTTGCATGCACGCATGTAGGTACTTTAGTTGCTTGCTCCCATTATATAAGGGAGAGAATTCCGAATTTGTAAGCACTTTGGTTTTGGTAAACATCCCAGTGAGGATTTTGTGATCTCTTGGTTCTTGAGGGAACTTCTGAACTTATCGAGTCTATCTCGTGGCGTTCAACAACCGAAACTTATCACCATCCTGGTGTGGCGTTTCCTTCTTTCGTAGTCTTTGTTCGTGCCAGTCTTGGTTGCGGGTAAAGGCTCAAACTCTTGTCATCTTGTTCCTGGGGTTCTATCCATCCTTGTCTCGGGTTCCATCATGTCTGTTAGTGGGGTTCGTATCAATTGGGCCTCCTATGATGCATAATGGATCATCAACATCTTCTAGAGTGGGTTGAGCATGATCCATATCGTTAGATTGTTGTGCAACTTGTTCACTTCCTTTGTCTCCATCATTCCCCCTCTCCTCAAAAGAATTCGTCCTTGAATCTTGATTACCTACATCAAAGGGAGAGAGATCAGAAACATTAAATGTGGAACTCACATTATACTCACCCGGCAAGTCAAGCTTGTAGGCATTATCATTGATTCGCGCCATGACTTGAAATGGACCATCTCCTCTTGGATGCAACTTAGAACGACGTTTAGCAGGAAATATCTCCATTCTCATATGAACCCAAACCCAATCACAGGGTTCAAAGATCATTTTCATTCGTACCTTGTTGGCTTGCGTAGCATATTATTCAGTCTTCTTTTAATTTCCATCCTTACTTTCTCGTGCATTTGCCTCACAAATTCAGCTTTCTTTTTACCATCCAAACTAGCATGCTCATAGATAGGCAAAGGTGATAAATCCAAAGGAGTTAGCGGATTGAAACCATATACCACTTCAAAAGGTGAACACTTAGTAGCAGAATGTATAGATCTATTATATGCAAATTCAACATGTGGTAAACAATCTTCCCAACCTATAAATTCTTTTGAATGATAGCTCTTAATAAAGTAGCTAAGGTTCGATTTACTACCTCAGTTTGTGATGAAAGCCAAGGAGGGGTTTCATGCTTACAAGACGATGAAGAGGCATTGAAGGGAATTGGAGGACCCATGACAAGGTCCAAGACTAAAAAAATGAAGCAAGCCTTGGAAGGCCTAATAATGGAGCTCAAGGAAAAGGAGGATCAATACACAATGGAGGCAACAACTAAATGGATCACATTTCTTCAACTAAAATGAAATTGAGCCAACATGAGGACCATTTCCATATGTATTTTTGGGGGATTTTTGTAGAGTGACTTTTGAAGTCCTTTGGTGGGTTTTAATGCCTTTTTGAGAGTTACTAAGCTATTATTAGGGATTAGTGGTTACATTAGTAGAAAATAAATGTCATGCATTCATGCATGCATAATAATGGTGCATAATTAGTACTTAGTGGAAAGTTTAGTAGAGGTTGATGTTTCAACTTCCACTAAGTCTATATTTAAGGAAACTCTTGTATGGCTAAGAAGTTTTTGGGATTGGAATGAAATCTGAGTTTCCTCTATTGTGAGAGCTTCCTTCGAGTTCTTAGGCTAAGAACTAAATCTGATCATGTCAAGGCAACTTGTGGCGATCAAAACACCCATGACTTATCACTCACCTTCTTATCTTTCTCGAGTGTGGCGTCAATATCCTTCCCCAAACTGAAATTCAAGGCGATTCAATTCAAGGTGATCTCATCAGTTTGTCCATCTGTTTGCGGATGACACGTTGTAGATAACAACAACTTTGTTCCCAATTTGCCCCATAGTGTCTTCCAAAAGTAGCTTAGAAACTTTGCATCACGATCTGAAACTATACTTTTCGGCACTCTATGAAGTCGTACAATGTCCCTAAAAAAAGGATCAGCAATATGGATAGCATCATTTGTTTCCTACAAAGAATAAAATGAGCCATTTTGGAAAATCTATCTACGACCACAAAAATAGAATCCATACATCGTTTTGACCTTGGTAAACCTAAAATAAAATCCATAGAAATATCAACCCAAGGTTCACTAGGAATTGGTTGAGGAGTATACAACCCATGAGGTAAAGATTTAGATTTGGCTTGCCTACATGTGATACACTTCTCACAAAATTTTACGACATCTCCATTCATATGTGGCCAAAAGAAATGCTCCAACAAAACATCCAGTGTTTTTCTTACTCCAAAATGTCCCATTAGTCCCCCGCCATGGGCTTCTTGGACTAATAATTCCCTCAATGAATAGTTAGGCACACATAACCTGTTAACTCTAAATAGAAATCCCTCATGCCTGTAAAACTTCCCAAATGCAGCATGCTCACAAACTTCAAATACATTTCCAAAGTCTGGATTTTTAGTATATAGATCTTTAATGTATTCAAATCCTAACAATTTAGTGTTCAAAGTAGAGAGCAAGGTGTACCTTCGAGATAAAGCATCTGCGCCAGTATTTTCCATACCTCGTTTATACTTGATCACATAAGGAAATGATTCAATGAAGTCCACCCATTTCGCATGACGTCGATTCAACTTACTTTGGCTCTTCAAGTGCTTCAATGATTCATGATCAGTGTGAATGACAAACTCTTTGGACCACAAATAATGCTGCCAAGTCTTTAAAGCCCTAACCAAAGCGTATATCTCTTTGTCATAAGTGGGATAGTTCAAAGCTGCTCCACTCAATTTCTCACTAAAATAAGCAAGGGGTCGACCTTCTTGTATTAGCACAGCTCCAATACCTATTCCTGATGCATCACTCTCAATTTCAAAAGTTTTAGCAAAGTTACGTAACGCAAGTAATGGTGCAGAACTTAATTTCTCCTTAAGTGAGTTGAAGGTTGAATCCTGTTCACTATCCCAATGAAATCCAACATTCATTTTAACAATTTCAGTCAAGGGTGCACTTAACAAACCTTCTGTAGAAACTTGCCAAACCATGGAAGCTGGGTACCTCAGTTATTGTTTTTGGTGTTGGCCATTCACGAATAGCCTTTAACCTTCTTCTCATCAACTGCTATTCCCTTAGCACTAATAATATAACCAAGAAACTCAATTTGATTAGTACAAAAAGAACATTTTTGAAGGTTAGCATACAACTTTTCATTTCGCAAAAACAATTAGAACATTTTGTAAATGTTGTAGATGCTCCTCTAAATTTTTGCTATAAATCAAGATGTCATCAAAATATTCTACGACAAAATTTCCAATAAAAGCACGCAAAATATGGTTTATTAACCTCATGAAAGTACTAGGTGCATTAGTAAGCCCAAATGGCTTTACTAACCATTCGTACAAACCATACCTAGTCTTAAATGCAGTTTTCCATTCGTCTCCCTCACGCTTGCGAATCTGATGATAGCCCGACTTCAAATCAATTTTAGAGAAAATGCAAGAGCCATGTAGATCACTAGCATATCATCTAATCTAGGCATAGGATGATGATACTTTTCCGTAATCTTGTTGATAGCTCTACAATCAACGCACATTCTCCAAGTTCCATCCTTCTTAGGTACTAGAAAAACGGGGACAGCACATGGACTCAAACTTTCTCGGACATACCCTTTTTTCATCAACTCTTCAACTTGCCTTTGAAGTTCTTTTATCTCAGCAGGGTTACACCTATAGGCTGGCCGATTAGGAATTGCGGCTCCCGGGATGAAATCAATTTGGTGCTCTATTCCTCTAAGTGGTGGCAATCCATCAGGAACCTCATCAGGAAATACATCATCAAATTCCTGCAAAAGAGATTTAACAACACTAGGCAAAGTAGGGTTATGATCGTTAGTGTTAAAATCGGCCTCCTTGTACAAAAGTACAATCATCGGTTGTGAAGCATAAAACGCTCTCTTAACCTCTCTTTCTTTTGCATAAAAGCTCCCTTTTTTACTCTCTTGCTCTTGAATTTCTTTTCCCCTTTCATTCTTTTTTCCACTCATCTCATCCTAACCTTTTCTTTTCTCAAACTCTTTTTCTTTTCCATTCTTTTTCCTTTTCTCATTTTCTTTTTTCTCACACTCTTTTCTTTTTTCACTCTCATTTTTGATCCTCAATTGATCTTTATATACTTGCTTAGGGGTCAATGGTACAAGAGTTACATGTTTACCATGCATCTTAAAAGAATCCTTATTTTTAAACCCATCATGCATGACCTTCCTATCAAATTGCCATGGTCTACCTAACAGTAAATGACTTGCATGCATTGGCACTACATCACAAAGTATTTCATCATGATATCTACCAATGGAAAATGAAACCAACACTTGCTTGTTGACCTTGACTTCCCCGCAATCATTCAACCATTGTAGTTTATAATGTCTAGGATGCTTAGTAAGCATAATTTCTCAACCAAAATAGTACTAGCTACATTAGTGCAACTTCCACCATCTATAATCATACTACATACCTTGTCTTTGATGTGGCAATGGGTATGATATATGTTGTCTCGTTGTTCTTCATTATCTTCTTTCACTTGCACATTTAGAGCACACCTAGTGACAAGGGCTTCACCATCAATGGGATACTCTTCTTCACTTTCCAATAATGGGGGCAAGACACTATCATCATCAGACTCACTTTCAGTCTCGATGTCACCATTTTCTTTCAAAATCATAATTTTTTTGTTTGGGCATTGTGAAGCGATATGTCCCCTTCCCAAGCACTTAAAGCACTTAATATCTCTATTTCTTGAAGGTAAGAGGTGATGAAAGCCAAGGAGGGGTTTCAAGCTTACAATACAAGACAAAGCCGAGGATGAAGAGGCATTGAAGGGAATTGGAGGACCCATGACAAGGTCCAAGACTAAAAAAAATGAAGCAAGCCTTGGAAGGCTTAATAATGGAGCTCAAGGAAAAGGAGGATCAATGCACAATGGAGACAACAACTAAATGTATCACATTTCTTCAACTAAAATGAAATTCACCCAACATGAGGACCATTTTCGTATGTATTTTTGGGGGTTTTTTCTAGAGTGACTTTTGAAGTCCTTTGGTGGGTTTTGAATGCCTTCTTGAGAGTTACTAAGCTATTATTAGGGATTAGTGGTTACATTAGTGGAAAATAAATGACATGCATTCATGCATGCATGATAATGGTGCATAATTAGTACTTAGTGGGAAGTTTATTAGAGGTTGATGTTTCAACTTCCACTAAGACTATATATAGGGAAACTCTTGTATTGCTAAGTAGTTTTTGGGATTGGAATGAAATCTGAGTTTTCTCTATTGTGAGAGCTTCCTTCGAGTTCTTAGGCTAAGAACTAAATCTGATCATGTCAAGGCAACTTGTGGCGATCAAAACACCCATGACTTATCACTCACCTTCTTATCTTTCTTGAGTGTGGCGTCAATATCCTTCCCCAAACTGAAATTCAAGGCGATTCAATTCAAGGCGATCTCATCATTTGGTATCAGAGCCGAGTCCCTTGATTTTCAGGTTTGTTTTTTGTTTGTCAATTCAAAAAAAAAATCTTTTTGTTCTTGTTCATCTTAGTTGATCTCTCATCCAAAGTATTCCATTGGTATCTTTTCATTTTCCATCTCTATTTGTCCCCAATTTTTGTTCTCTATTTGGGTCCTAATTTTTTTTTTTTAAAAAAGCAGCTACTAGAGCCATTGTGTTTCTAGTTGAAAAAAAAAGAAATGAAAAAAAATTCGGAAAAAAAATCTAGGCAGCACCAAAAAAAACAAAAAAAAGGGATTTGAGAATTAAAAGGACTCAATATTCCTCTCATTGCTCTTGATCATTGTTGAATTTCTTGTTCTACTCATATTTTCTTGTTGGTTTCTTGCTCACTCGATCGTCTACTTGCTATCTTGAAAAAGAAATCATTCATAATGTTCTTTTCATAAGATCTTATAAAGGAAACTGAGTGGCTAAATTTGAGTGCAAACACGTGAGTAGAGTGGTGAGGTACTTCTAACATTTCATTTGTAATTGTCCTTGTCATCTTCTTTTTGTTGCAAGCATGAGTGCAGAAAGAACACCTAATTCCCCTAGGTGAGATCCTACTAGGCTTCAAATGGAGGCACTTACTCAACACTTTGAGAGGATGCTTCAAAGACAACTTGAAGGATTACACGAAAGGATGAACCGACTTGAAGGAGGAAGAGTTTCCTACCATGGGGGCAATTCTAATCATGATGAAGCTCATCAAGCAAGTGATCTATTCTACGGTTCTCCTAGAGAAGGAAAGAGGCGTGACGGGGGAAGAAGACGTGAAAGAGGAGGAAGAGACCAAAGACGTGAAGATGATCTAAGAGGTGTGAAAGTCAAGGTACCTTCCTTCCAAGGGAGGAATAACCCTGAAACATATCTTGAGTGGGAGATGAAAATAGAACAAATCTTCTCATGCCACAATTACAATGACGCAAAGAAAGTAAAGGTGGCTGCCCTTGAGTTCACTGATTACGCCTTAATTTGGTGGGATCAAATGCAAAAGGATAGAAGAAGGTATGAAGAGCACCAACAGCAAGAAGCTAACTGATGGAGGAAGTTGGAAAATGTGATCCATGCACCTCTATCATATCCAGGTGCCTTAATATCTAGGTGCCTCAAACACTTACAAGCATATCAGCTAGAAGACTTTTCACGATGATGAGTTCGAATAGGATAAAGGTTGCTGGAGGCTCCTCTATCATATCCAGGTGCCTGGATCAGGCTATAAAAGAAGGTTTCGATTAGAGCCTTCCTTATTCATTGATTCTATAATTCAAGCTTCGTTATGCTTCCAAAATAAGATAGACCGCACAACCTTGGGAAGGAGGTTGATAAATCTTGAACGCCACAAGGGGATGCCTTGATAAGTTCTAGTTCAATGAAGAACCAACAAGTGAGAGCCTCATCATTAGTAGATTGAATAAGCCAAAAGTTACATGTTGTGGCCGCCACCCCCTTAATTTATAGCTATAGGGTGACCTAAAAACCCCAAAAGGAAGCCAATTTAGTAGAGGCCTATGTAGACTACAATAGGCCTATTGAGCTCTTGGCACAATTACGACCCAAATAAAGCTAGAAAATGGGCCTAAATTGAACTAACAAAATTAACATATCCTTCTTATATAGACAAAAGACTAAGGAGATAAGCTCATCTTGGTATTACCTTCTTCAATGGTAGCTTTGACTTTCACATCTTCAATTAGCACATTAAGTGCTTCTTTCATCTTTTTAGCCTTAGCCATTGTAATTGGGCCTCCTTGGATGCATAATGAATCATCAATATCTTTTAGAATAGGTTGAGCAAGATCCATATCGTTAGCTTGTTTGGCAACTTGTTCACTTCTTTTGACTCCATCATTCCCCCTCTACTCAAAAGGATTCGTCCTCGAATCTTGTTTACCTACATTAGAGGGAAAGAGATCAGAAACATTAAATGTGGAACTCACATTATACTCACCCGGTAAGTCAAGCTTGTATGCATTATCATTGATTCGTGCCACGACTTGAAATGGTCCATCGCCTCTTGGAAGCAACTTAGTACGATGTTTAGCAGGAAATCTCTCCTTTCTCATATGAACCCAAACCCAATCACCGGGTTCAATGATTATTTTCTTTCATCCCTTGTTGGCTTGCGTAGCATATTGTTCTTCTTCTTTTCAATTTGCATCCTTTCTTTCTCGTGCATTTGCCTCACAAATTCAGCTTTCCTTGTACCTTCCAAACTAGCATGCTTAGAGATAGGCAAAGGTGATAAATCCGAAGGAGTTAGCGGATTGAAACCATATACCACTTCAAAAGGTGAACACTTAGTAGTAGAATGTATAGATCTATTATATGCAAATTCAACATTTGGTAAACAATCTTCCCAACCTTTTAAATTCTTTTGAATGATAGCTCTTAATAAAGTAGCTAAGGTTCGATTTACTACCTCAGTTTGTCCATCTGTTTATGGATGACATGTAGAAAACACCAACTTTGTTCCCAACTTGCACCAAAGTGTCTCCAAAAGTAGCTTAAAACTTAGCATCACGATCTGAAACTATAATTTTTGGCACTCCATGAAGTCGTACAATGTCCCTAAAAAAGAGTTCAGCAATATGGTTAGCATCATCTGTCTACAAGGAATAAAATGAGCTATTTTGGAAAATCTATCTACGACCACAAAAATAGAATCCATACCTCGTTTTGACCTTGTGATGGAGACAAAAAAAGTGAACAAAGTTGCCAAACAAGCTAACGATATGGATCATGCTCAACCCACTCTAGAAGATGTTCATGATCCATTATGCATCAAAGGGGGCCCAATTACAAGGGCTAAGGCTAAAAAGATGAAAGAAGCACTTAATGTGCTAATTGAAGATGTGAAAGCCAAAGCGACCATTGAAGAAGGTTTGACCAAGAGCAAGTCTTACGGCATAGTCAACCTAATTCAAGCCTTAGATAAGCTTAACTAGTATCCTTAGTCTCTTGTCTATGTAAGAAGGATATGTTAATTTTGTGGGTTCAATTTAGGCCTAATTTCTAACTTTATTTGGGTTGTAATGGTGCCAAGAGCTCAATAGGCCTATGTAGTCTACATAGGCCTCTACTAAATGGGCTTCCTTTTGGCCTTTTAGGGTTTTTAGGTTACCCTAGAGCTATAAATATAGGGGGTGGCGGCGACAACATGTAACTTTTGGCTTATTCAATCTACTACATGGTGAGGCTCTCACTTGTTGGTTCTTCATTGAACTAGAACTTATCAAGGCATCCCCTTGTGGCGTTCAAGACTTATCAACCTCCATCCCAAGGTTGTGGCGTCTATCTTCTTCTTCTTCTATACCAAGGTTCGCGCTTCCTTAAGCATTGGGTTGAGGTTTCTTTCTTTCATTCTCCATCTTTTTGATTTAGACTATCTTTCTCTCTTTCTTCCATTTGTTGTGTGTTCTTGAGACTTCTTCTCATTGAGTTCGCATCATTTGGTATCAGAGCCTTAGTTTCTCTAAATCTATTTGGTTATCCTTTTCTTTGTGTTCTTGAGTTTCTATCGTATTTTTCTTTCTTTTCATTTGCTTAGCAAGCCTTACTTGCTTTGTTGCTCAAAAAAAAAAGGAGGAAAAAAATTCAGCCAAAAAAAAAGAAGTAAAAGAGGCTGAAAAAAAAAGAGAAGGAAGTAGAGACTTTGTTTGCAAATTTATTTTCTCATTTCCTTTCAAGTATTCTCATTTCATTTCAAGTTAGCCTAGATTAAGTTCTGGCAACTTTCATTTCCGCTCTTATTTCAAGTATTCTCATTTCATTTCAAGTTAGCCTAGATTAAGTTCTGGCGACTTTCATTTCCAGCTCTTATTGCAAGTATTTTCATTTCATTTCAAGTTAGCCTAGATTTAATTCTGGCAGCCTAGATTAAGCTCTAGCAAGTACTTTCATTTTCCTTTAAGTTGCCTAGATTCAATTCTGGAAGCCTAGATTAAGTTCTGGCAACTTTCCTTTCAGCTCTTTAGTTCACGTTTTGCTATCCTTCATTTCCGCATTATCCTCAATTTTGTCTAGATTCAATTCTGGCAAATTTCCTTTCAGCACTTATTTCAAGTTTTCAATTCTGCAATTTGCACTTTTTATCTTGAAATCCTATATTTTGTCATAACTCCCTTGGGAAGTTTGATAGTCCACGAACGCTTACAAGGTATTTGCCTCAATTCTCAGTTCAAGTTCTTTAAAGAGCTAACATTCGTTTTAGAGTGTTTGAGTGAAAACAGGTTGTTCAATGGCGACAAGTGGAGAAGAAGCAAGACCTAGTGAATCCCTTGATCAACGTGCTTTGAGACAACACTTGGAACGCATGGAAATCCGTTTTAGTCAGATTATGAACAGATTAGAGCTACAAGATGCTGTAATTGCAGGATTGCAACATAGCCAAGTTGGTAGAGTTCCTTCACGAAGTGCTAGACAATATAACCGTGCTGACCATGATGCTGATGATGATGGCGTATCTGAGGACATTGATGATAGAGCTTCAAGTGGCAGATCGGATCATGCTCGAGTAGGTGGTAGAAGAGGAAGGATGAATGATCATGTGGATAGAAACTTGGGAAATATCAAGATGAAGATTCCTTCATTTCAAGGCAAAAGTGATCCTGAAGCCTATTTGGAGTGGGAAAAGAAAGTGGAGTTAGTATTTGATTGTCACAACTATTCTGAAGAGAAGAAGGTAAGACTCGTTGCCGTTGAATTTGTTGATTATGCAATTATTTGGTGGGATCAAATTTTTCTAAATAGGCGAAGAAACAAAGAGAGACCCGTTGCTAGTTGGGAGGAGATGAAGACTATTATGAGAAAGAGATTCATTCCAACACATTAGTATTGGGATTTGTATCAACGGTTACAAAGTCTCACACAAGGATCCAAGATTGTGGAGGAATACCACAAAGAGATGGAAATTGCAATGATTCTAGCAAATGTGGAGGAGGACCGAGAAGCGAGCATGGCACGATTTTTACAAGGATTAAATCAAGAAATTGCAAATGTAGTGGAGTTGCAACATTATGTGAAGCTTGAAGACATGGTGCATATGTCCATGAAGGTTGAAAGACAACTCAAAAAGAAGGGATCAATCAAGCATGGGGGGCAATATTCTAATCCATTAACTTGGAAATCTAGTTGGAAAAAAGGGATGATACAGTTGAATCAAAGAAAAAGCCTAATTTTCCAATGAATAAGCATGCAAGCTCTCCATCGGTCGAAGGTAAAGAACCTTTCCAACCTTCAAGAAATAGAGATATTAAATGCTTTAAATGATTGGGAAGGGGACATATCGCATCACAATGCCCAAACAAAAGAATTATGATTTTGAAAGATAATGGTGACATCGAGACGGAAAGTGAGTCCGAAGATGATAGTGTCTTGCCCACATTATTGGAAGGTGAAGAAGTGTATCCCGTTGAAGGTGAAGCCCTTGTCACTAGGCGTGCTCTAAATGTGCAAATGAAAGAAGATAATGAAGAACAACGAGACAACATATTTCATACTCGTTGCCACATCAAAGACAAGGTATGTAGTATGATTGTAGATGGGGGAAGTTGCACTAATGTGGCTAGTACTATTTTGGTTGAGAAATTATGCTTGTCTACCACTAAGCATCCTAGAGCTTATAAACTACAATGGTTGAGTGATTGTGGGGAAGTCAAGGTCAACAAGCAAGTGTTGGTTTCATTTACAATTGGTAAATATCATGATGAGATACTTTGTGATGTAGTACCAATGCATGCAAGTCATTTACTTTTAGGTAGACCATGACAATTTGATAGGAAGGTCATGCATGATGGGTTTAACAATAAGTATTCTTTTATGATGCATGTATATGAAGATCAATTGAGGATCAAAAATGAGAGTGAAAAAAGAAAAGAGTGTGAGAAAAAAAGAAAGTGAGAAAATGAAAATAGTGGAAAAGAAAAAGAGTGTGAGAAAAGAAAAGGTGAGGATGAGATGAGTGGAAAAAAGAATGAAAGGGGAAAAGAAATTCAAGAGCAAGAGTGTAAAGAAGGGAGCTTTTATGCAAAAGAAAGAGAGGTTAAGAGAGCGTTTTATGCTTCACAGCCGATGATTGTACTTTTGTACAAGGAGGCCGATTTTAACACTAACGATCTTAACCCTACTTTGCCTAGTGTTGTTAAATCTCTTTTGCAGGAATTTGATGATGTATTTCCTGATGAGGTTCCTGATGGATTGCCACCACTTAGAGGAATAGAGCACCAAATTGATTTCATCCCGGGAGCTGCAATTCCTATTCGGCCAGCCTATAGGTGTAACCCTGCTGAGATAAAAGAACTTCAAAGGCAAGTTGAAGAGTTGATGAAAAAAGGGTATGCCCGAGAAAGCTTAAGTCCATGTGCTGTCCCCGTTTTGCTGGTACCTAAGAAGGATGGATCTTGGAGAATGTGCGTTGATTGTAGAGCTATCAACAAGATCACGGTAAAGTATCGTCATCCTATTCCTAGATTAGATGATATGCTAGATTAACTACATGGCTCTTGCATTTTCTCTAAAATTGATTTGAAGTCGGGCTATCATCAAATTCGCATTCGTGAGGGAGACGAATGGAAAACTGCATTTAAGAGTAGGTATGGTTTGTATGAATGGTTAGTAATGCCATTTGGGCTTACTAATGCACCTAGTACTTTCATGAGGTTAATGAACCATATTTTGCGTGCTTTTATTGGAAATTTTGTCATAGTATATTTTGATGACATCTTGATTTAGAGAAAAAATTTAGAAGAGCATTTACAACATTTACAAAATGTTCTCATTGTTTTGCGAAATGAGAAGTTGTATGCTAACCTTCAAAAATGTTCTTTTTGCACTAATCAAATTGAGTTTCTTGGTTATATTGTTAGTGCTAACGGAATAGCAGTGGATGAGAAGAAGGTTAAAGCTATTCGTGAATGGCCAACACCAAAAACAATAACTGAGGTACGTAGCTTCCATGGTTTGGCAAGTTTCTACAGAAGGTTTGTTAAGAATTTTAGCACTTTAGCTGCACCCTTAATTGAAATTGATAAAAAGAATGTTGGATTTCATTGGGATAGTGAACAGGATTCTGCCTTCAACTCACTTAAGGAGAAATTAAGTTCTGCACCTTTACTTGCGTTACCTAATTTTGCTAAAACTTTTGAAATTGAGTGTGATGCATCAGGAATAGGTATTGGAGCTGTGCTAATACAAGAAGGTCGACCCCTTGCTTATTTTAGTGAGAAATTGAGTGGAGCAGCTTTGAACTATCCCACTTATGACAAAGAGATGTATGCTTTGGTGAGGGCTTTAGAGACTTGGAAGCACTACTTGTAGCCCAAAGAGTTTGTCATTCACACTGATCATGAATAATTGAAGCACTTGAAGAGCCAAAGTAAGTTGAATCGACGTCATCGAAATGGGTGGAGTTCATTGAATCATTTCCTTATGTGATCAAGTATAAACGAGGTATGGAAAATACTGTTGCAAATGCTTTATCTCAAGGTATACCTTGCTCTCTACTTTGAACACCAAATTGTTAGAATTTGATTACATTAAAGATCTATATTCTAACGATCCTAACTTTGGAAATGTGTTTGAAGTTTGTGAGCATGCTGCATTTGGGAAGTTTTATAGGCATGATGGATTTCTATTTAGAGTTAATAGGTTATGTGTGCCTAACTGTTCATTGAGGGAATTATTAGTCTAAGAAGCCCATGGTGGGGGACTAATGGGACATTTTTGAGTGAGAAAAACACTTGATGTTTTGTTAGAGCATTTCTTTTGGCCACATATGAAAGGAGATGTTGTAAAATTTTGTGAGAAGTGTATCAAATGTAGGCAAGCAAAATCTAAATCTTTACCTTATGGGTTGTATACACCTCTACCAATTCCTAGTGAACCTTGGGTTGATATTTCTATGGACTTTATTGTAGGATTACCAAGGTCAAAACGTGGTATGAATTCTATTTTCGTGGTTGTAGACAGATTTTCCAAAATGGCTCATTTTATTCCTTGTAGGAAAACAGATGATGCTAACCATATTGCTGATCTCTTTTTTAGGGACATTGTGCGACTTCATGGAGTAACGAAAAGCATAGTTTCAGATTGTGATGCAAAGTTTCTAAGCTACTTTTGGAAGACACTATGGGGCAAGTTGGGAACAAAGTTGTTGTTTTCTACAACGTGTCATCCACAGACAGATGGACAAACTGAGGTAGTAAATCGAACCTTAGCTACTTTATTAAGAGCTATCATTCAAAAGAATTTAAAGGGTTGGGAAGATTGCTTACCACATGTTGAATTTGCATATAATAGATCTATACATTCTGCTACTATGTGTTCACATTTTGAAGTTGTATATGGTTTCAATCCGCTAACTCCTTTGGATTTATCACCTTTGCCAATCTCTGAGCATGCTAGTTTGGATGGTACTAAGAAAGCTGAATTTGGGAGACAAATGCATGAGAAAGTAAGGATGCAAGTTGAAAAGAAGACTGAAGAGTATGCTACGCAAGCCAACAAGGGATGAAAGAAAATAATCTTTGAACCCGGTGATTGGGTTTGGGTTCATATGAGAAAGGAGAGATTTCTTGCTAAACATCGTACTAAGTTGCATCCAAGAGGAGATGGACCATTTCAAGTGGTGGCGCGAACCAATGATAATGCCTACAAGCTTGACTTGCCGGGTGAGTATAATGTGAGTTCCACATTTAATGTTTCTGATCTCTCTCCCTTTGATGTAGGTAATCAAGATTCGAGGACGAATCCTTTTGAGGAGAGGGGGAATGATGGAGACAAAGGAAGTGAACAAGTTGCCCAACAAGCTAACAATATGGATCATGCTCAACCCACTCTAGAAGATGTTGATAATCCATTATGCATCAAAGGGGGCCCAATTACAAGGGCTAAGGCTAAAAAGTTAAAAGAAGCACTTAATGTGCTAATTGAAGATGTGAAAGCCAAAGCGAACATTGAAGAAGGTTTGACCAAGAGCAAGTCTTACGGCTTAGTCAACCTAATTCAAGCCTTAGATAATCTTAACTAGTATCCTTAGTCTCTTGTCTATGTAAGAAGGATATGTTAATTTTGTCGGTTCAATTTAGGCCCAATTTCTATCTTTATTTGGGTTGTAATGGTGCCAAGAGCTCAATAGGCCTATGTAGTTTATATAGGCCTCTACTAAATGGGCTTCCTTTTGGCCTTTTAGGGTTTTTAGGTCACCCTATAGCTATAAATATAGGGGGTGGCGGCCACAACATGTAACTTTTAGCTTCTTCAATCTACTACATGGTGAGGCTCTCACTTGGTGGTTCTTCATTGAACTAGAACTTATCAAGGCATCCCCTTGTGGCGTTCAAGACTTATCAACCTCCATCCCAAGGTTGTGGCGTCTATCTTCTTCTTCTTCTATACCAAGGTTCGTGCTTAAAGCATTGGGTCGAGGTTTCTTTCTTTCATTCTCCATCATTTCGATTTAGACTATCTTTCTCTCTTTCTTCCATTTGTTGTGTATTCTTGAGACTTCTTCTCATTGGGTTCACATCACCTTGGTAAACCTACAATAAAATCCATAGAAATATCGACCCAAGGTTCACTAGGAATTTGTAGAGGTGTATACAACCCATGAGGTAAAGATTTAGATTTTGCTTGCCTACATGTGATACACTTCACACAAAATTTTACAACATCTCCTTTCATATGTGGCCAAAAGAAATGCTCCAACAAAACATCTAGAGTTTTTCTCATTCCAAAATGTCCTATTAGTCCACCACCATGGGCTTCTTGGACTAATAATTTCCTCAATGAACAGTTAGGCACACATAACCTATTAACACTAAATAGAAATCCCTCATGCCTATAAAACTTCCCAAATGCAACATGCTCACAAACTTCAAATAAATTTCCAATGTCAGGATCTTTTGAATATAGATCATTAATGTATTCAAATCCTAAAATTTAGTGTTCAAAGTATAGAGCAAGGTATACCTTCGAGATAAAGCATCTAGAACGGTATTTTCCATACCTCGTTCATACTTGATCACATAAGGAAAGGATTCAATGAACTCCACCAATTTCGCATGACGTCTATTCAACTTACTTTGGCTCTTCAAGTGCTTCAATGATTCATTATCAGTGTGAATGACAAACTCTTTGGGCCACAAGTAATGTTGCCAAGTCTCTAAAGCACTCACCAAAGCATACATCACTTTGTCATAATTGGGATAGTTCAAAGCTACTCCACTCAACTTCTCACTAAAATAAGCAAGGGCAACACCTTCTTGTATTAGCATAGCTCCAATACCTATTCCTGATGCATCACTGATGGATTCAAAGGAAGTGAACAAGTTGCCCAACAAACTAACGATATGGATCATGATCAACCCACTCTAGAAGATGTTGATGATCCATTATGCATCAATGGAGACCCAATTACAAGGGCTAAGGCTAAAAAGATAAAAGAAGCACTTAATGTGCTAATTGAAGATGTGAAAGCCAAAGTTACCATTGAAGAAGGTTTGACCAAGAGCAAGACATTCGGCTTAGTCATCATAATTCAAGCCTTAGAATGAGCTTAACTAGTCTCCTTAGTCTCTTGTCTATTCAAGAAGGATATGTTAATTTTGTTGGTTCAATTTAGGCCAATTTCTAGCTTTATTTGGGTTGTAATGGTGCCAAGAGCTCAATAGGCCTATTGAAGTCTACATAGGCCTCTACTAAATGGGTTTCCTTTAGGCCTATTAGGGTTTTTAGGTCACCCTATAGTATAAATTAAGGGGGGTGGCTGGCGGCCACAACATGTAACTTTTGGCTTATTCAATTTACTACATGGTGAGACTCTCACTTGTTGGTACTTCATTGAACTAGAACTTATTAAGGCATCCCCTTGTGGCTGTTCAAGAATTATCAACCTCCTTCCCAAGGTTTCTATACCAAGGTTCATGCTTCCTTAAGCATTGGGTCGAGGTTTCTTTCTTTCATTCTCCATCTTTCGATTTAGACTCTCTTTCTTCCATTTGTTGTGTGTTCTTGAGACTTTTTCTCATTGGGTTCGCATCATTTGGTATCAGAGCCAAGTTTCTCTAAATCGATTTGGTTATCCTTTTCTTTGTGTTCTTGAGTATCTATCTTATTTTTGTTTCTTTTCTTTTGCTTAGCAAGCCTTACTTGCTTTGTTGCTCAAAAAAAAATAAAGAGGAGGAAAAAAAATTAGTCCAAAAAAAAAAGCAAAGAAACGACTGAAGAAAGAAAAAAAAGGAGAAAAGACGAAACAAAAAAAAAACAGCAAAAGTGGCTGGGAAAAAAAAGGAAGTAGAGACTTTGTTTGCAAATTTATTTTTTTCATTTCCTTTGAAGCTTGGTTAGATTCAATTCTGGCATCCTAGATTATGTTCTGGCGACTTTAATTTCAACCCTTATTTCAAGTACTCGCATTTCCTTTAAAGCTTGCCTAAATTCAATTCTGGCAGCCTAGATTATGTTCTGACAACTTTCATTTCAACTCTTATTTCAAGTACTCTCATTTCTTTTAAAGCTTGCCTAGATTCAATTCTGGCAGCCTAGATTAAGTTTTGGCAACTTTTCTTTCAGCTCTTTAATTCACGTTTTGCTATATTTCATTCCCGCATTATCCTCAATTTTGCCTAGATTCAATTCTGGCAAATTTCCTTTCAGCAATTACTTCAAGATTTCAATTCTGCAATTTGCTCTTTTTTGTCTTAAATTCCTATGTTTTATCCTAACACCCTTGGGAATTTTCATAGTCCACGAACGCTTACAGGGAATTGCCTCAATTCTAAGTTCAGGTTCTTTAAAGAGCTAACATTCGTGAGTTAGAGTGTTTGAGTAAAACAGGTTGTTCAATGGCGACAAGTGGAGAAGAAGCACGACCTAGAGAATCCCTTGATCAATGATGGAAATTGCCATGATTCGAGCCAATGTGGAGGAGGACCGAGAAGCAACCATGGCACGATTTTTACAAGGTTTAAATCAAGAAATTGCAAATGTAGTGGAGTTGCAACATTATGTGGAGCTTGAAGACATGGTGCATATGTCCATGAAAGTTGAAAGACAACTCAAAAAGAAGGGATCAATCAAGCATGGGGGGGGGGGGGGGGGGGGGGCAATATTCTAATCCGTCAACTTGGAAATCTAGTTAGAAAAAAGGGATGATACAGTTGAATCAAAGAAAAAGCCTAATTTTCCAATGAATAAGCATGCAAGCTCTCCATTGGTCAAGGGCAAAGAACCCCTCCAACCTTCAAGAAATAGAGATATTAAATGCTTTAAGTGCTTGGGAAGGGGACATATCGCATCACAATTCCCAAACAAAAGAATTATGATTTTGAAAGAAAATGGTGACATCGAGACTGAGAGTGAGTCCGAAGATGAGAGTGTCTTGCCCCCATTATTGGAAAGTGATGAGAAGAGTATCCTGTTGAAGGTGAAGCCCTTGTCACTAGGCGTGCTCTAAATGTGCAAGTGAAAAAAGATAATAAAGAACAACGAGACAGCATATTTCCTTTATGAAGAACAACGAGACCACATTAAAGACAAGGTATGTAGTATATATGGGGGAAGTTGCACTAATGTAGCTAGTACTATTTTGGTTGACAGATTATGCTTACCTACCACTAAGCATCCTAGGCCTTATAAACTACAATGGTTGAATGATTAAGGGGAAAAGAAATTCAAGAGTAAGAGAGTAAACAAGGGAGCTTTTATGCAAAAGAAAGAGAGGTTAAGAGAGTGTTTTATGCTTCATAGCCAACGATTGTACTTTTGTAATGGAGGCCAATTTTAACACTAACGATCTTAACCCTACTTTGCCTAGTGTTGCTAAATCTCTTTTGCAGGAATATGATGATGTATTTCCTGACGCGGTTCCTGATGGATTGCCACCACATAGAGGAATAGAGCACCAAATTGATTTCATCCCTGGAGCCACAAATCCTAAAAGGCCAAAAGGAAGTGAACAAGTTGCCCAACAAACTAACGATATGAATCATGCTCAACCCACTCTAGAAGATGTTGATGATCCATTATGCATCAAAGGAGGCCCAATTACAAGGGCTAAGGCTAATAAAATGAAAGAAGCTCTTAATGTGCAAATTGAAGATGTGAAAGTCAAAGCTACCATTAAAGAAAATTTGCCAGAATTGAATCTATGCAAAATTGAGGATAATGTGGAAATGAAAGGTAGCAAAACATGAATTAAACAGCTGAAAGGAAAGTTGCCAGAACTTAATCTTGGCTGCCAGAATTGAATCTAGGCAAACTTAAAGGAAATGAGAGTACATGAAATATGAGCTGAAAGGAAAGTTGCCAGAACTTAATCTAGGCTGCCAGAATTGAATCTAGGCAAACTTTAAAGGAAATGAGAAAAATAAATTTGCAACAAAGTCTCTAATTCTTTTTTTTTCCAGTCTCTTTTGCTATTTTTTTTTGTTTCGGCTTTTCTCTTTTTTTCTCTTTCTTTCTTCCTTCCTTTCTTTGCTTTTTTTTTGCCAAATTTTTTTTCCTCTTCTTTTTTTTTAGAGCAACAAAGCAAGTAAGGCTTGCTAAGCAAAAGAAAAGAAACAAAAATAAGATAGAGACTCAAGAACACAATGCGAAGGATAACCAAATTGATTTAGAGAAACTAAGTCTCTGATATCAAATGATGCGAACCCAATGAGAAGAAGTCTCAAGTCCACACAACCAATGGAAGAAAGACAGAAAGATAGTTTAAATCGAAAAGATGGAGAATGAAAGGAATAAACCTCGACCCAATGCTTAAGGAAGCACGGACCTTGGTATAGAAGAAGAAGAAGATAGATGCCACAACCTTGGGATGGAAGTTGATAAGTCTTGATTGCCACAAGGGGATGCCTTGATAAGTTCTAGTTCAATGAAGAACCAGCAAGTGAGAGCCTCACCATGTAGTAGATGAATAAGCCAAAAGTTACATGTTGTGGCCGACGCCCCCTTAATTTATAGTTATAGGCTGACTTAAAAACCCTGAAAGGCCAAAAGGAAGCCCATTAACTGGAGGCCTATGTAGACTACATAGGCATATTGATCTCTTGGCACCATTACAACCCAAATACAGCTCGAAATTGGGCCTAAATTGGACCTACAAAATTAACATATCCTTCTTACATAGACAAGAGACTAAGGAGACTAGTTAAGCTCATCTAAGGCTTGAATTAGGTTGACTAAGCCGTATGACTTGCTCTTGGTCAAACCTTCTTCAATGGTAGCTTTGGCTTTCACATCTTTTATTAACACGTTAAATGCTTCTTTCATCTTTTTAGCCTTAGCCCTTGTAATTGGGCCTCCTTTGATGCATAATGGATCATCAACATCTTCTAGAGTGGGTTGAGCATGATCCATATCGTTAGCTTGTTGGACAACTTGTTCACTTCTTTTGACTCCATCAGATTTTGATAATGACAAAGAGGTCAAAGTTAAGTATACTTTTGGATCTAATGTGTGACATTAAGTATGCAGGAAAGCCCTACTGTAACTAGGGTTGATTACGAAGTCCTGGTCGAGGACTGAGCATGAACACCTGACCGCGGGTTAGTCACCGAAGACCTGGTGAGTGAAGCTGGACCCAATGACCTGGTTCAGAGGAATGGGCACGAAGACCTGATCTAGAAGATCGGGTAGGAGTCTTAGCCGAATGAGGAAATAAACAGAAGTTGGGACAGGTCGAGGTATGGACGTCTCGAGATCCGAAATCTTTAGAGGTCGAGCAAAAGTCTAACCGGAGGTGTTGGCAACATGTAAACTCTTCAGAGTTGAGTAGGTGATGACACGTTCCCTAAAGAGAGAACAGTAGACGTCGGTCCGACCTAAGATTTCAATTGAAATCCAAAGTCACGATTGGACAACACTAGCTGTCGTACATGCATCCACTTTATATATTATTTGTGTCTGGACTAACTCTGTGTTGTAGCTAAAGAAGTTGGAGACTGACCGCAATTGGGGTGCCTGAGAGGACTCGGGCGCCTGAGAACACAGGCGCTCGAGAAGTCTCGGGTGCCCGGGAATACAAGCGCCTGAGAGGGGCTCCCCTATGCTAGTGACTCAGCCTAGCCAAGGCTGAGTTGCCACATGCAGGTTGGAGTCGCTACGTCAGCAATTTAGGTGTTGCTAAGGCTCTCAAGCGCTCGAGAAGGATAAGGTTTGTCCATGGAGCGGATTGGGACGCGACTGGATCGCAGTGTTGGGGGCACCCCGCCTTTATAAGAGATTTCGACCACACTCTTCCAAAATAAATTTTCTACAAATTTTATGCTCAAGTGTGCTGCACTGAAGTGATCCAGAGACATCAAAACGCTTCTCGACAATGACACACTACTTCTTCTTCGTACTTAGAGTTGTCAGTATATTTTATTATTTTTTGTACTTTAACATTCCATCTTTGTAACATCATTTGCGACTTATAGAATTGTCCAACGTAAACGGTCAAGGACCGTGAGCCTTGGAGTACAAAAATAAATGTCTTAGTGATTGTTCTACTTGCATTTATTATTTCTGCTACGTAAACTCTTATTTAAATCTGGATTTTTCAAAATGTGATATTCATGCCCCCTCTATCGCTCTCTACGATCCCACGATTCGTATCAGAGAAGGGTTTGCTCAGATTCGATGAAACCACTAATGGAGCCTTTTTTTTGTTTCAGATTTTGTGCTCTTCGAATTAATCAGAAACGGTACTCTTGCCTATTTCCAATATTTTTTTTCGTTCGCAAGTTTTTTGTTTCTTGAAATTAGTACAACACCACTCAAGATTTCTTTTACTTATATTTATTTCACATTGCTAATCCAAGACAAAGTCTTGGCACGCTTTTTTGTTTTTGTCTTGCAGAATTCTTTCATACTCCCTGAATGACACTACAAGAAGGTTGTAGTACCATTTGTCCTCCTGTTTTCTCTGGAGAGGACTTCAAGTATTGGAAGAGCCGAATGGTGGTCCACTTGAAGACTCAGGTGGATATATGGATTATCATCCAAATTGATCTTGAGCTACCTCTCGATGGGCACGGAGAACTCATGGTATATGAGAATTGGGACAACACTAAGGAATAAAGTTGAGGCCGACGGTAAGGCCACTCGAACCCTACAATGCAGCCTCACTAAGGAAGAACTGAACCTGGTTGGAGTGTGCAAAGGGCTTGTGGAACAAACTGATCAAGATACACGAAGGAACCTCCGAAATAAAGGCATGTAAGCGTGATTTATTGTTAAATAAATTGTATAATGTTAAAATGCAGGAAGGAGAGTCGGCAAGTCAACTACACGGTCGGATGCAGGACCTCCTAAATGGACTTCACGCAATCGGACAATAGGTTGAAATTTGTGACATACGTACACTTTGAGAGCATTCCAAAGACATACGTTGTGAGCATCTATGGTAGATGCTTGCAATGTTTTAAGGGATTCTTCGAAGGTTAAATTAGATGACTTTTTTTATTGAATTTGAATTGCACGAACAGTCTAATACTTCTCTGGCCGAGAAGGGTATTACTTTTCTTGCAGGAAATCTTAAGACCAAGGAGCCAAAGCATAAGATGGATAAGTCGCGAATTGAGCCTGAACTTGAAGATGAATCAGACCTCGAAGACGATGATGAAATCACAACAAGAATAGTCAATCTCATTTGAAAGAAAGAAGAAGGATAATCCAAGCCTATTTGCACAAAGCAACATGGTACAAGTTCACCTTACCGAGACTGAGCCCGAGTTCAAATCAGAAGATGAGCGGAAACAAAGTAACGGATCGATATCCATCTCTGAAGTAGATAAACTCACTATAAGTGGCTATTCAGAACTCGAACTCTATGACATAATGTCCAACATTCGGGTTAAATCCTTCCAAAAGGAGGTTAAAGCCCTTAAGGAGGAGGCGAACTCAAGTGATGTAGACCAAGGAGCTGTTCATCAAGACTGGGTTAAAACCGCAAGAGATCATTTGTCACTTCCTGAAGGGCCAATTACAAGACTTCAAGCAAAGCGTTTCAAGGAAGCACTAAACGGGCTAATCCAAGAACAATGGCTTGGCTATGAGAAACGAGAAACCAAGTTAAGCCCAAGTACAAATCAAGGCTTAACCCATGTGATCGGTCTTATTCAGCCATGACTCATCCCTAGCATGATGGTTGGAAAAGGGAAGGAGAAAAGAAGTATGGAAACTTGGGATTTTGGGGTTTCTAGGTTATTTAATTTCATGCATGCAAAAGTATGGAGACTTGGAGTTTTTTTTGGGTTTCTAAGTGTTTAAATGCTTGCATGCATCATGGGTACTTGTATTTGTTTGCATGCATGCATGTAGGTACTTTAGTTGCTTGCTCCCATTATATAAGGGAGAGAATTCCGAATTTGTAAGCACTTTTGGTTTTGGTAAACATCCTAGTGAGGATTTTGTGATCTCTTGGTTCTTAAGGGAACATCTGAACTTATCGAGTCTATCTCGTGGCGTTCAACAATCGAAACTTATCACCATCCTGGTGTGGCGTTTCCTTCTTTCGTAGTCTTTGTTCGTGCCAGTCTTGGTTGCGGGTAAAGGCTCAAACTCTTGTCATCTTGTTCTTGGGGTTCTATCCATCTTTGTCTCGGGTTCCATCACGTCTGTTGGTGGGGTTCGTATCATCTGGTATCAGAGCTTCGTTTCAAAAGGCAAGTGCTCAATTTATCTTTTCTTGCTGTTTGATATAGTAAAAAAAACAAAACAGAAAAAAAAAGTCAAAAAAAAAATTCGTGAAAAAAAAATATTCAAAAAAAAAAAAAGAAGTTGATGGTGCAAGTCAAGTTTCTTTGAACCCTTGAAGTAGTTTCACCTTCCATTTCTTTGTATTCGTCATCTTGTGCTCTTTCTTTTCTCTTAAAGTTTTTTTTTGCCATTTCTTAAAGTTTCGGTTGGATTACTCTGAATTGTCACATGATATTTCGATTTGCTCTCGAAGTTTGATTAAGAACTAAAGAGACACAATTGAGTGGAAAAAAAGAGAAGAGAGTGTGTGAGACCACTACTAGTGAGAGTTCCCAAATCTTGAGAACACTAGACTCTAGAGGGAGTGCTTGTGAGGTTTCTTCTATTTTTTTTGCAAAAATGTCCAACATTCCAGAGGATGGTATAACTGAGAACACTAGACAACTTCCAAATCTTCAATTGCAAGCATTAATGGGAGAAATGCAGCGTATGATGAGGGTGGAATTGGAGTCAATACATGAGAGGCTGGATCGAGTTGAAGCGGAAACACCCAGGAGACATCAGCATGGGTATCCTAATGTGCAACAGCCAAGACGTGCTCCGAGGGCTGAAATAGAAGAAGAAGAGGAATTGGAAGGATTTGGTGAACAAAACTACAATCGGGGTTGGAATGGTAATAGAGAAGAAAGGAGGGGCTATAGAGATCGCACTGAGCATAGGGAGGATCGGATTGGTGGAAATAGAAGAGTTAATGACTTAGGAGGTGTAAAGCTGAAGATTCCATCCTTCCAAAGTAAAAATGATCCAGAAATTTATTTGGAGTGGGAAACCAAGATAGAGATGGTGTTTGATTGTCATGAATTTTCAAAACATAAGAAGGTTAAGTTAGCTACCATTGAATTCACTGATTATGCTATTGTGTGGTGGGATCAAGTAGTTATGAACCGGCGACGAAATGGAGAGCGGCCTGTGTCCAATTGGGAGGAAATGAAAATGCTCATGAGAAAAAGATTTGTACCCAGTCATTACTATAGGAGTTTATATCAGAAGTTGCAAATGTTATCCCAAGGCACCAAAAGTGTGGATGAGTATTTTAAGGAGATGGAGGTTTCCATGATACGAGCTAATGTGGATGAAGATCGAGAAGCCACAATGGCTAGGTTCTTGCATGGTTTAAATCCAGAAATTGCTGATATTGTTGAATTGCAACATTATGTTGAGTTGTCTGACATGGTACACCAAGCAGTAAAAGTAGAGGAACAACTAAAGAGGAAGAGGCTTACTAGAAGGGCACAGCCAGTGACTAGCAACAATACATGGAGGGCAGCCCCAAAACTAGAGGAACAGTTACAAAGCAAGCCAAAATTTGAACTCTTCAAGAAGCTCAAACCAACAACATCCACAACCCTAGGTATTAGCGAGTCCACTACTTACAAAACTCGTGTTATCAAGTGTTTCAAATGTCAGGGGCGTGGTCACATTGCTAGCCAATGTGTGAACAAAAGGGTGATGGTTATCAATGCCCAAGGGGAGCTTGAATCAGAAGATGAGGATGAAGTTGCTAAAGAAGTACCACAAACGAAGGACAGAGATGATGAGCAACATGCTGTTGTTGGAGACTTATTGGTGGCGAGGCGAGTTCTACAAACACAAGCTAAGGAGGAAGACGGTAATCAACGGGAAAACTTATTTCATACTCGTTGCTTTGTGAATGATAAGGTTTGCAGTGTTATTATTGATGGAGGAAGTTGCACCAATGTGGCAAGCACTGAGTTAGTGGAGAAATTGTCGCTACCGACCCTGAAACATCCATGTCCCTATCGACTACAGTGGTTGAACGATTGCGGGGAAATCAAAGTGACAAAGCAAGTCTTGGTATCAATTGCTATTGGCAAATATGAAGACGAGTTGTTATGTGATGTGGTTCCCATGCATGCATGTCATCTTTTGTTGGGAAGACCTTGGCAATTTGATCGGAAGGTAACTCACGACGGGTTCACAAATAGGTATTCTTTTATTCTGAAAGGACAGCCTATTTCGCTTGTACCCTTGACTCCATGACAAGTTATGGAGGATCAACTGAAAAAAAGAGAGAAATAGCAAATGAAAAAAAGAGAGAAAAAGAAAGTGGGACAAGGAGAGACAAGGAAGATGAGGGAAAAGAAATTGAGTGGAAAGAATCAAAGGGAGTTGAGAAAAAAAAGAAAGAGAAAAACTTTTATGGAAAAAAAAGTGAGATCAAAAGAGCTTTGTTCTCAAATCAGCCACCTCTTATACTTTTGTATAAGGAGGCACTTTTGAGCACTAACGATCTTAACAATTCTTTGCCAAGTGTTGTTGTTTCTCTTTTACAGGATTTCGCGGATGTTTTTCCCGAAGAGGTTCCACCTGGCTTGCCTCCGATTCGAGGCATTGAACATCAAATCGACCTTATTCCTGGTGCACCAATCCCAAATCGACCTGCATATAGAAGCAACCCGGAGGAAACAAAGGAACTCCAAAGGCAAATTGGCGAACTATTAGAGAAGGGGCATGTTCGAGAGAGCCTAAGTCCTTGTGCTGTTCCAGTGTTACTAGTTCCTAAGAAGGACGACACTTGGAGGATGTGTGTGGATTGCCGATCCGTCAACAACATAACGGTAAAATATCGTCACCCAATTCCTAGACTTGATGATATGCTTGACGAATTGCATGGCTCTTGTGTGTTCACAAAGATAGATCTTAGGAGTGGATATCATCAGATTAGGATGAAGGAAGGTGATGAATGGAAGACTGCTTTTAAGACCAAGCATGGCCTATATGATTGGTTAGTAATGCCTTTTGGATTAACTAATGCTCCTAGCACTTTTATGCGTTTAATGAACCATGTTTTACGTGCTTTCTTAGGAAGATTTGTAGTTGTGTATTTTGATGATATTTTGATTTATAGCAAAAATCTGGAAGAGCATGTTATACATTTAACATCTGTATTAAGTGTGCTCAAGGAAGAAAAGCTCTTTGCCAACCTCAAGAAGTGCACCTTTTGTACGGAGAGGGTTGTGTTTCTTGGGTTTGTTGTTAGTGCTAAAGGGGTTGAGATGGATGAAGAAAAGGTGAAAGCAATCCAAGTATGGCCAACACCTACAACAATCAGCCAAGTAAGGAGTTTCCATGGATTGGCCAGCTTCTATCGACGATTTGTGCCAGATTTTAGTAACATTGCAGCTCCTCTTACTAACGTCATCAAGAAAAATGAGTCCTTCAAGTGGGGAGAGGAGCAAGAGAAAGCATTCAACACCTTGAAAGAAAAGCTAAGTTCGGCTCCTTTATTGATTCTACCTGACTTTTCTAAAACATTTGAAATCGAATGTGATGCTTCTGGTATTGGTATAGGTGCTGTGCTTATGCAAGAACGGAGACCCATTGCTTACTTCAGTGAGAAGTTGAGTGAGGCAGCACTCAACTATCCAACGTATGATAAAGAGTTGTACGCATTGGTAAGGGCATTGGAGACGTGACGGCATTACCTATGGCCAAAGGAATTCGTGATACACACGGATCATCAGTCACTGCGACATTTGAAAGGGCAACACAAGTTGAACCGACACCACGCAAAATGGGTAGAGTTCATTGAGACATTTCCTTATCTGGTCAAATACAAGCAAGGAAAAGAGAATGTGGTAGCTGATGCTTTATCTCGAAGGTATGCTTTACTTTCCACGTTAGATGCGAAATTACTTGGATTTGAATACATCAAGGACTTATATGCCAATGATACTGATTTTTCTGATGTGTTCAAAGCATGTGAGCAAGTTGCATTTGGAAAATTCTATAGGCATGATGGATTTTTATTTCGAGGAAATAGATTGTGTGTACCCCTATGTTCATTGCGTGAATTGTTTACTAGGGAAGCCCATAGTGGTGGGTTGATGGGGCATTTTGGTGTCACTAAGACTTTAGGGGTTTTGCAAGATCATTTTTTTGGCCTCATATGAAACGTGATGTAGAGAAGATTTGTGAGAAGTGTATCACTTGCAAACAAGCTAAATCTAAGTTGAAATCACATGGCTTATATACTCCTTTGCCTATACCCAATGAACCTTGGACTGATATTTCAATGGACTTTGTATTGGGATTACCCCGGACTATGAGGGGAAGGTATTCAGTTTTTGTTGTGGTAGATAGGTTTTCTAAGATGGCTCATTTCATTCCATGTCTTAAAACCAATGATGCATCCCATATAGCTGATTTGTTCTTTAAAGAGGTTGTTAGGATACATGGCATGCCTAGGACCATTGTCTCTGATCGAGATGCAAAATTTTGAGTTACTTTTGGAAGGCTCTGTGGGGAAAATTGGGAACTAAATTATTATTCTCTACTACTTGTCATCCCCAGACCGATGGGCAAACTGAAGTTGTTAATCACACATTATCCTTCTTACTTCGTGCCATCATAAAGAAGAATTTGAAAACGTGGGAGGATTGTCTACCGCATGTTGAGTTTGCATACAATAGAAGCATACATTCTGCAACTCAATTTTCTCCATTTGAAGTTGTTTATGGATTTAATCCTTTGTCACCAATAGATTTGATTCCTCTACCTTTAAGTGAGCATGTCAACTTAGATGGAAAGAAGAAGGCTGAATTTGTGAAGCAAATTCATGAACAAGCACGCTTGAATATTGAGAGAAGGACCAAGCAATATGTATAGCAAGGTAACAAAGGGCGCAAGAAAGTTGTGTTTGAACCAGGAGAGTGGGTTTGGTTGTACCTACGGAAGGAGCGATTTCCAGAGAAACGACGTTCTAAACTCCTACCTCGAGGCGACGGGCCATTTCAAGTGATAGAGCGCATCAATGATAATGCCTACAAACATGAATTACCAGGTGAGTATGGTGTGCATACTACTTTTAATGTTGCTGATTTGTCCCCATTTGATGTAGGTGATGATTTGAGGGCAAATCCTTTTCAAGAGGGGGAGAATGATGTAGACCAAGGAGCTGTTCATCAAGACCGGGTTAAAATCGCAAGAGATCATATGTCACTTCCTGAAGGGCCAATTACAAGACTTTAGGCAAAGCGTTTCAAGGAAGCACTAAACGGGCTATCCAAGAACAATGGCTTGGCTATGAGATACGAGAAACCAAGTTAAGCCCAAGTACAAATCAAGGCTTAACCCATGTGATCGGTCTTATTCAGCCATGACTCATCCCTAGCATGATGGTTGGAAAATGGAAGGAGAAAAGAAGTATGGAAACTTGGGATTTTGGGGTTTCTAGGTTATTTAATTTCATGCATGCAAAAGTATGGAGACTTGGAGTTTTTTTTGGGTTTCTAAGTGTTTAAAAGCTTGCATGCATCATGGGTACTTGTATTTGTTTGTATGCATGCATGTAGGTACTTTAGTTGCTTGCTCCCATTATATAAGGGAGAGAATTCCGAATTTGTAAGCACTTTTGGTTTTGGTAAACATCCTAGTGAGGATTTTGTGATCTCTTGGTTCTTAAGGGAACTTCTGAACTTATCGAGTCTATCTCGTGGCGTTCAACAATCGAAACTTATCACCATCCTGGTGTGGCGTTTCCTTCTTTCGTAGTCTTTGTTCGTGCTAGTCTTGGTTGCGGGTAAAGGCTCAAACTCTTGTCATCTTGTTCTTGGGGTTCTATCCATCTTTGTCTCGGGTTCCATCACGTTTGTTGGTGGGGTTTGTATCATCAAGTTCCCTTGCTGAGACCATTCAGGAAGGAACCTTAACTCAAATCCAAAAAATTTGAGGAAGAGAATTCCTCTCTGAAAACTCAAGTCAAAAAACTCAGAGTCACCCTAGAACGGTTTACCATAGGTTTCAGGAATCCTGATATGATTCTTGGAAAATAAAAGGCCGTCCTTATCCAATCCAGACTTGGATACAAAACCAACTCACGAAATAGATCGTACTTTTCTATTGTGAATCGCAATAGCACCCGAGTCCAAGCATGAGTTTGTAAACTTAGCTTGACAAATCAAGCTGAACCAAACCATTATTAGATCCCTAAGGATCAAATTTATTACTTAGATAGACCGTTTACGGGGGAGCCAATAGAAAGACCATTTCTATCATTAGATAAATTTTGCATGCTTTTTTGATTGCTTGTTTATTTAACTTTTGCAAAATTGTCATGCTTAGGTTAGAAATAGTTAGTTAAGGACAAGACTTGATTGAAACTTGCACAACCTAGTACCAAGGTGGTGCGAGCTGATAGTACGTTAGGAAAACCTGTCTAAGGAGTCAGGTAGGGCAAGGCGTACCCTATATGGTCTTTTTAGCCCAGTGAAACTAGCCGACTTTACCACATTTTAGACTAGTTTGACCAAAGTTTCTTAAAAAGTATCTTAAAAATATACTTTCTTTAAAGGGCTTTGTCTAGGAAAGGGTGATCGCTCCAATACTTAAAAACGTCCTTGTGCCTCGCCAAGACCTGGAAGCCTATTATTGAAATGTAATTTTAATTTACTACTTGTTAAATTTGAATCTAAATCAAGGTTTAATCAAATCTTAGATTGCACTTAAAATCAAAGATAAAACTTTTATACATCTCACAAAACAGATAACAATTCCCTGCTTGTCATTTAGAAATGAGTGAGATGTTTAGAATCTAAAAGATTAGTCCAACCCACCCGATATAACAAACCTAACTAATTTAACCTTTTATATTCAAACCTATTTCAATTTTTTTAAAAACAAACTTAATAATGTTTTCAAAGTTAATTTATTTTCAAACTTAATAAAAATTTCAAACATAACATAATTTAAAACAAACTTAATAAAATTTTTAAACTTAACTTAGTCTTTTTATAACTTAATAACATTTTTCAAACTGAACTTAATCTTTTTGTAACTTAATAAAATTTTCAAACATAACTTAATTTTAAAATTAACATAATAAGGTTTTCAAACTTAATTTTTTTCAAACATAATAAAGTTTTCAAACTTAATTTTTTTTCAAACTTAATAAAATTTTGAAACATAACATAATTTTAAAACAAACATATCAAATTTAATTTAACTTAAACTTATTTTTCTAAATCAACCTTCTCAAATTTAATTTAACTTAATTAATTTTTTCAAAATCAACCTTATCAAATTTAATTTAACTTAAGTTATTTTTCAAAATCAACCTTCTCAAATTTAATTTAATTTAATTAATATTTTCAAAATCAACCTTATAAAATTAAATTTAACATCACTTACTTTTTAAAATCAACCTTCACAAATTTAATTCAACTTAATTAATTTTTTAAAATGAACCTTATCAAATTTAATTTAATTTAACTTATTTTTCAAAATTAACTTTTTCAAATTTAATTTAATTAAACTAATTTTTTAAAATTAAATTTGACCTAAGTTAATTATTGATGAAAGCCAAGGAGGGGGGTTTCAAGCTTACATGACAAAGCCGAGGATGTAGAGGCATTGAAGGGAATTGGAGGAACCATGACAAGGTCCAAGACTAAAAAAATGAAGCAAGCCTTGGAAGGATTAATAATGGAGCTCAAGGAAAAGGAGGATCAATGCACAATGGAGGCAACAACTAAATGGATCGCATTTCTTCAACTAAAATGAAATTGAGCCAACATGAGGACCATTTTCGTATGTATTTTTGGGGGATATTTTCTAGAGTGACTTTTGAAGTCCTTTGGTGGGTTTTAATGCCTTTTTGAGAGTTCCTAAGCTATTATTAGGGATTAGTGGTTGCATTAGTGGAAAATAAATGTCATGCATTCATGCATGCATGATAATGCTGCATAATTAGTACTTAGTGGGAAGTGTAGTAGAGGTTGATGTTTCATCTTCCAGTAAGTCTATATATAGGAAAACTCTTGTATGGCTATGTAGTTTTTGATTAGAATGAAATCTGAGTTTTCTCTATTGTGAGAGCTTCCTTCGAGTTCTTAGGCTAAGAACTAAATCTGATCATATCAAGGCATCTTGTGGTGATCAAAACACCCATGACTTATCACTCACCTTCTTATCTTTCTTGAGTGTAGCGTCAATATCCTTCCCCAAACTGAAATTCAAGGCGATTCGATTCAAGACAATCTTATCAATTATTTAATCGAAACTCAAACTCAAACATTTAACCTTATCAATTCTTCTTATCAAAAATTTCAAATTTAACTTAATTATGACATCAAATCAAACATAACTTAATTTTCAAATTTCAAATTTAAATTCTTAAAGTTCATATTTAACCTTTTAAATTTCAAACTTAAAGTTTTCAAATTTCAAACTCAATTTAATTTTTTGAATTTCAAATATAATTTATTTTCAAACTCAATTTAATTCTTAAATTACCTTAGTTATTTATTTATTGAAAATATTACTTAACTGTTAGAAACGACTTCAAATTTATGCCTAATGTTAGTTCTTCAAATTTATTTGAAAAGGATTTATTTCTTCGTATAATTTTTTAACTATGAATTTTAGTAAGATTTTAAATCTACTCTCTTTTATATAAAATTTTAAAAAACCCTATCTTGTTTTCAATTAGATTTTTGGATGTGCATTTTAATAAATCTACTCTCTTTTAAAGGCTCGACCAATCCTTTTAAACTCTTTGAAAATGCTTATTTTTCATGAAAATGCATATTTTCTAAAACATTAGTGGGAGTGAATAAATAAGTCAAAAATTTTAAAACTCTCAAAAGTTAAATTTCTTCTTAGCATGTTCAATATATATTTTTTAAAAGTAGAGTAATAAATTAAGCAGGAGCATGATTAAAAAATCTTTTTTTTTTATATTACTTAGAATTTAAGTTAACAAATATTTTCAAAAATACTTTTCTTAGAAAACTTTTCAAGTCTCTCTTAGAATTTTTTTATTATTTTGAAATAGCAATCTGTTCACTCAAAAAAATTATCCTTTTGCTTAAGAAATTTTATATTTTAGAATTCTATTTTATCATGAAAATTGCATGCTCAGACTCAAATCATGCTTGAACTTAAATGAGCGAATCAAATTGGTTCTAAAACTTAAATTTTTTTTGCTTAATTTATTCCTGTTACTTAACATTAATTTTTACCTAGCATTATTTGTTTCACTTAAAATAGATGATTAATTTTTTTTGTTATTGACTTAAAATATTTTTTCAAATTTACTTAGCTTTATTGACTTGCCTCAGTTAATTTTTATTTCAAAATATTACTTAGTATTATTTTCTCAAAACGTACTTAGTATTTACTTGCATTACAAAAACTATTATAGGCTCTGATACCTGAATTCTTTTTCTAAAGCTTTTTCCTTTAACCAAAATGTTTTTGATATATGTCAAATGGGGGAGAGAAAGGAAAAGTTAAAAGCAATTTTTTTTCTATGTAGCAAAACAGTTTTCAAAAGGGCTTTTCAAAACTCAAACATTTTCAATGTACTTTGCTCTTCAAGATTTTATTTTCAAAGCAAGAGAGAACGGAAAGCTTATTTTTTTTAAAAACTTACTTAGAGTTTTTTAAAGTTTACATGTTTTCAAAAAACCTTTTCAAAAATCTTATTGGAAATGCGTATCTTTCAAAAGCTTTAGGAGAAGAGTAACATATCAAAGGGGAGCACCATGTATTTTCAAAACCTAACTTATCAAGGGGGAGGTCTGCAAGTTTTTTAAAAATATTTTGAAATTGAGTTTAACACAAATTGCAAGTCCTTTTAATTTTGAAATGATACTAATTTCTCTTATCTTGATACAAGATGTACTTTGTTCTTTTAATGCTTTTGCTATTTGCTTAAATATTTATTTTAACTTAACTTTTGAATTGAGTTGTCATAAATCAAAAAGGGGGAGATTGTTGTTGTCGAAAGCATCAAATCAAATCTGATTTTGATAATGGTAAAGGGTTCATAATTAAGTATACTTTTGGATCTAATATGTTACATTAAGTGTGCAAGAAAGTCCTAGTGTCACTAGGCACGAAGTCTTAACTTGCAGGGTTGAGTACGAAGTCTTGATCGAGGACTGGTTTGAAGACCTGACCGAGAGTTGGACACCGAAGACCTGGTGAGTGAATCTGGGCATGAAGACCTAGTTTGGAGGACTGGGCACGAAGACCTTGTGGGATCGGTGGTAATCGATACAGGAGGGGGTGAATATCGACGTGAACTTACTCGTCGGAACTTTGTCGTTCGATCGTCTTTCTATCAATGTTAGTACGAAGTGGAATATATAAAATAAAATAAAGAAAATAGAAAGACAGCAGACACGCGGGATTTATTTACTAGTTCCCAACACCCCAAGGTCAGTACGTCCAAGGCCTATGTACTCGGCATGAGTCGGTCTTCTATCGGTAGAGAATACCCATCTTATTGTTTGAATTACAAGCACAAGAATAATAAATTAAATACAACACGTAAATAAATGCAAACCAAAAAAATCTCGGCCAACTCTGGAAGTCCAAAGCGCCGCACACTTCTTCCTGGAGCCTCCTTGGTCGTAGATCTTTGTTGTAGCGCATTTGCTTCACACAGAATCACTGAGAGGATGGAAATATGATTGTTTGAAGTGAGGGGTCGAACCCCTATTTATACATTGTTCACACGTGCCTGATAAGCTCTGGGGGGCCTCATAAAGGGTCAAAAACTAATCCGTAGTAGCAAAATCGGCGTAGGGATAATATTCCCACCCCAGGCGCCCGGGACCAGTTAGGCACCTGGGAACCCCTTTTCCTAGCCTTGTTTGTTTTGTATTTTCTCTCCTATCTTGTCTCCAACTCTAGGTACCTGCAAGATAACAAAACACACAACAAACATACAAATGATCTTATGCCTTAGTTTATTGGTTCTGACTTTAGATTTCACCCAAATCCAAGGTCGAACCAACGCCTACTGTTCCCTTTCCCGGGGAATGCATCCTCACCTTCTCCACCCTGGAGAAGTTACCTTTTGCTAACCGGGACCTCTGGTTGGACTTTTGCTCAGCCTCCGTGAACTCGGATCTCGAGACATCCGACCTTGACTCGTCTCTACTTCTATCCACGATCCCTGCTCAGCTAAGTCTTTTTCCCGATCCTCGACCAGGACTTCGTGCTCGGCCTCTGAGACTCTCGGATCTCGAGACGTCTGACCTCGACCAGTCTCTATTTCTGTCCATAGTCCTCACTCGGCTAAGACTTCGTTGCCCGATCCCCTACCAGGACTTCGTCCACTTAGTTTCACTCACTAGGACCCAACTTCACTCACTAAAATTTCTTTCACCTAGCTTCTTCACTCACTAGGATTTCTTCCTTCATAATGACTTCTTTGCTAGTCATCTTAAGCCTGACTAGACTTCTTCCAACCTTTCAAGTATCTCAAACCTCAAGTCCAATTTGATTTAATCCCTTGGTCAAACTGACCAACCTTGGGTTCTGTTCATTCTGTCAATTATTAGATCCTGTTTGACTAATCCCTTTGTCAAACTGATCAAATCTGGGTTTACCCTACCAAACATAAGGTCTTGTTTGGTAAACCCTTGATCACATTGATTCGACCTTAGTATATTGTTATTGCCAAACATCAGGTCCTATTTGGCTAACCCTTTGTCAAACTGATCAAATGTGGGTTTATCCTACCAAACATCAGGTCCTGTTTGGATTAACCCATGATCATTTTGACTAGACCTTAGTATATTGCCAAACATTGAAACACTAGAGATTGTTTGTGAATAATTGATGCTCTTTGCACCAATAAACCAGACCAGGGGTCGAGCACCAAAGACCTGATCCGGAAGATTGGGTAAGAATCTTAGCCAACCGAGGACAATGAACAAAAGTAGGGATGGGTTGAGGTATGGATGTCTCAAGATCTGGAATCTTTGGAGGCCAAGCAAAAGTCCAATCGGAGATGTCGATTGGCAACAAGTAACTTCTCCAGAGTGGAGTAGGTGAGGACGTGTTCCCCAGAAGAGGGAACTGTAGGTGTTGGTCTGACCTAGGATTTTAGTTGAAATCCAATGTCAGGATTGGATAGCATTGGCTATCGTACATGCATCCACTTTATATATTGTTTGTGTCGTAGCTAAAGAAATGGAGACTGCTATGTCTGGGGCGCTCGAGAGGACTTGGGCGGCTGAGAACACAAGCGCCCGAGAGGTCACGAGCACCCCTATGCGAGTGGCTCAGCTTGGGTGAGGATGCATTGGCGCGTGCTGGTTGGAGTTGTCACGTAAGCAACACAGGTGTCCTAGAGGCTCTCAAGTGCCCGAGAAGGTTAAGGTTGACCATGAAGCGGATCGGGACGTGGCTAGATCGCAGCGTTGGGGGCGCCGCTCCTTTATAAGCGGTTTCGACCACATGATTTCAAAATCTATTTTTTACAACTTTTGTGCTCAAGTGTGTTGCTCTAAAGTGATCCAGAAACACTGAAACACTGCTCCGACAATGACACGCTACTTCTTCTTCTTAATTAAAGTTGTCGTTATATTTTATTATTTTTTCTACTTAACATTGCATCTTTGCAACATCATTTATGTCTTATAGAATTGCCCAAAGTAAATGATCAAGGACCGTGGGACTTGGAGTTGGTGCCATCACAAACTCCGAACCAAGTAAAAATAATTGTGTTAGCGATTGTTTTACATATATTTATTTTTTCCACTGCATAAACTCTTATTTAAATCTGATTTTTTCAATGCGCGATATTTACCCCCCCCCCCCCTCCCAAAAAAAAAACGATTTGTTAACACATACGAAGCACACCATTCACCCCCTCTAGTACTTTTCTCGATCTAATAATGGTATTAGAGAGTAATCACTTTGAATCGCTGAAACCATCATTCGAGCAAAATTTTTCTAAAGTTGTTTTCTTTATTTTTTAGTTTTTCATTCTTAGATACAATTGGTGTAATCACCCCTTCTGACATTTTTTTTGTTTTTCAAAATTGCTCGAAATTGGTAGTATTAGCCCTAGAGCTAATTATGTGATAATTGACTAGAGAACTATCTATATCATATCTTATTAATAAAGGAATAGTTTTGGTTATTATATTTAGTTCATGATTGTGTCAAATGATTAAGTATAATAATGCCCTTAGGTAGTAGGTTCTAATCTACATTATATCAATTAGTTAATTGATAGTGACATGATATAGAGAACACTACTCTTAACTATTCCTAGTGAAGCATTAATATTCAAAGGATAATATTAATGCGTTGAGACTAGCATGTCGGTCAATTGATGAGTTGATTTCACATGTCATGGATATGAGACATCACGTTGACACATGGATATTAGAGAAAATAAACTCAATTGACCCGGCATGAGAAAGTTTCATGGATCGCTATATGAGTGTCATAAACTTTCTCATATATTTGTATAAATAGTCCTTAGACGTAAAGTCACTCTGGTTCCTTACATAAGGAGTTATGTACTTTGGTATCGTCAAATGTCACCCGCAACAGGGTGAACTATAAAGGCGATCAAATTATGCGGAGGGGTGTGATTGATGTAGATAGGATCTATCCCTCCCATATGATGGGAGTGATATCTGTGGGCCCTTGATTGAGTATGACTGCTAAAATGTATGACCATTCTCAAATGAGTTAATATGAGATATTGAGCTTATTTGCTTGAGTGAGTCCGCTTGGGGATTAAGAAACACAAAGATTGATTAGAGAATGACATTGTTTATGCCTTATTGATCAATCTAGATATCGAGGATAGAAGGACGAAGTTATACATTATAATAGTCACGAAAATGTTATATTGATTGTGACATTCTCGTCACTTGGGTAGAATGATGCATTGCTAGATAACGCTCATTGTTTATGTATCTAAAGTGGTTTAGATACATTGCCAACGTTATGAGAAATTTTTGGGTCACACACAAAGTGTTGGTGCCGGAAGTACCAGATCGAACATGGTTTTGATAATGGCAAAGGGTTCAAAGTTAAATTTATACTGCGATATGATGATTTTATCAAGTGTGCAGGAAAGTCCTAGTTGAGCTAGGCACAAAGTCTTGACTTGCAGGGTTTGACACAGAGTCTTGGACGAGGGCTGGGTACCGAAGACCTAACCGAGGGTTTGGCACGAACACTTGGTTCGAGGAATTGGCCAAGAAGACCTGGTCAGGGACTAGGCACCGAAGACCTGATCCGAAAGATCGGGCAGGAGACTTAACCGAGCGAGGATTGCGGACGAAAGTAGAGACGAGTTGAGGTATGGACGTCTTTTGATCCAGGAGTCTCGAAGGCCGAGCAAAAGTTCAACCGGAGGAGCCAGTTGGCAAAAGGTAACTTCTCTAGAGTGGAATAGGTGAGGGCATGTTCCCCGAAAGAGGGAATAGTAGGTGTCAGTTCGACATAGGATCTCATTTGAAATCCAAAGCCAGAATCAAGACAGCTCTGGCTGTTCTTGGACTAACCCTGGTTGCAGCTGAAAGGAGTTAGCTACTGCGATCCCATGCGCCTGAAAGGGTTTAGGCACCCGAGAAGGGGTTCTTCCAGTAGTTGTGCTACGTCAGCTATCAGGCGCTCGTGAGCTAAAGGGCGCCTCAATAGTCCCAGGCACCCAAGAATGGAGGTAAACATTGGCCAAGTCTACGGATAAGGACACGGCTGATCTGGGTGACGTGGAGGGCGACCTATACCCTATCAGGCACCAGAGAAGCTACTATAAGAGGGGCTTCACCCATTTGCTGCCAAAAATCAACTCAAGCATTCAAACACGCTACGATAAGCTTTCGTGCTCATGCCTTCTACGTGGACAACGTTCAATATCAACGACACGCCGCTCCGACAAGGCTTCACTCTCCTAAAGCGTCGTCGGTATAAGTTTTTTTTATTTAATTCTGTACTTAAACTTCTACACTTGTATATCATTTTCGAGCTATAGAATTGCCCAACAAAATTGGTCAAGGGCCGTGGGCCTTGGAGTAGGAGCCGTTACAGACTCCGGACCATGTAAAAAGAAACCGCATCAGCCGTATTTGATTTGTGTATTTTCCGCTAGGTTAACTCCGTATTTTCGAAAAATTTACGTTATCGATATTCACCCCTCTATCGACTACAATGATCCCACAAATGGTATCAGAGCGGGTGGCTCAATCGCGGTAAAACCACCAATCGAGTATTTTTTTAGGATTTCATCGTTATTTTCTGTCAGAAAAGGTATTATTACCTTTTTTTTAGTATTTTTTAATTATTTTTTGTTCATAAGATTTTATTGTTTCTCGATGTTGGTGTAACACCACTTGAGCTTTACTTTTCTTTTCTTCTACGCCGCAATACTAATCCGAGACTAAGTCTTGGAACCAGTTTTTGTGTTTCTATCCATTTTCAGGATTTTCCATGGCCATGCAAAAAGGATATAGCACTGCACGACCACCTCTCTTCTTAGGTGAAAACTTCTTCTACTGGAAGTGTATAATGAAGGTCCACTTGAAAACTCAGGTGAAAATGTGGATTATTATCCAAGCTAGATTGGAAATCCCGAAGATTTCACAAGGTGAAATTCTGGGATACTCAGAGTGGGATGCCCCACTCAAGAAGAAAATTGAAGCAGACACCAAAGCTACATAAACCCTTCAATGTGGCCTAACGAAAGAAGAATTCAACCGCGTCAGGTCATTTAGCAGTGCAAAGGAATTGCGGAACAAACACATCGAGCTACACGAAGATACATCGGATATGAGGATCAGCAAGCGCGACCTTCTACTCAAGAAAATTTATAATATCAAAATGCAGGACGGCAAGACAGCTGCATAATTGCATGCTCATATTCGAGAATTGATGAACGGACTACACAGGATAGGTCACAAGGTAGAGAACCGTGACTTAATCAGGTATGGACTAAACTCGTTCCCCCGAAATTCTTTGTGGGCATCTATGGTAGATGCATACAAGGTTTCGAGGAACTTATCCAAAATTAAATTAGACAAATTATTTTTTGAGTTAGAATTGCATGAACAGACTGACGTTGTACAGGTCGAGAAAGGTAAAACCCTTTTTGCAGGTAAAGTCTCAGGGAAACAGAAGAAGAAGAAGCCACAACTGATACCCGAGTTTGATTCTGACTCGGAATCTGACGATGACTGAATCGATTATCGCGAGTTAGTCAGAATGGCCCGAAACTACTACAAAATGATCAATGGTCAAAGAAAGAAGAAGGTGTTGGCGTCGGAAACACCAGATCGAACCTGGTTTTGATAATGGCAAAGGGTTTAAAGTTAAGTTTATGTTGTGATCTAATGTGGTTCATTACGTGTGCAGGAAAGTCCTAGATATGCTAGGCATTATGTCTTGACCCTGCAGGGTTGAGTACGAAGTCCTAGTCGAGGACTAGGCACGAAGACCTGGTCGAGGGCTAGGCACCGAAGACCTGATTGAGGCTTGGGCAAGAAGCCCTGGTCACGGACTGGGCACCGAAGTCCTGATCCGGAAGATCGGGCAAGAGTCTTAGCCGAGCGAGGATTGTGGACAGAAGTAGAGGCGGGTCGAGGTATGGACGTCTTGGGATCCGACAGTCTTGGAGGTCGAGCAAAAGTCTAATCGGAGGAGCTGGTTGGCAAAAAGGTAACTTCTCCAGAGTGGAGTAGGTGAGGACGCGTTCCTCGGAAGAGTGAACTGTAGGTGTCGGTTCGACCTAAGATTTCATTTTGAAATCCAAAATCAGAACCAAGACAGCTCCAGCTGTTATCCATGCATTTACTTTTAATATTATATTGTTCTTGGACTAACCCTGGTTGCAGGTTTGAAAGAAATAAGCTGCTGTATCCCAGACGCCTATAAGGGTTCAGACGCCCTGATGTGGACCAAGGAGGGGATACAAGCTTACAAGACAAAGCCATAGAGGAAGAGGCATTGAAAGGAATTGGAGGACCCATGACAAGATCCAAGACTAAGAGAATGAAGCAAGCTTTGGAAGGCTTAATACTGGAGCTCAAGGAGAAGAAGGATCAATGCACAATGGAGGCAACAACTAAATGGATCACATTCCTTCAAATTGAAAGTGAAATTGAGCCCACATGAAGACAAAACTTGAAGGCCCAAAACCACATGATCCAAGATGCATTCAAGGGCTACAAGTGTCCAATTTTCGTGGGTATTTTTGGGGGAATTTTCTGAAGTTATTTTTGATGTCTTTTGGTGGGTTTTTAATGCTTTTGGGAGTTCCTAAGCTAGTATTAGGGAATTGTGGAAAATAAACATCATGCATGCATGCATGCATGATAATGGTGCATAATTAGTGCTTAGTGGGAAGTGTGGTAGAGGTTAATGTTTCAACCTCCACTAAGTCTATATATAGGAGAACTCTTGTATGACCAAGGCATGTTAAGTTTGAATGAAATCATAGTTTTCTCTATTGTGAGAGCTTCCTTTGGTTCTTAGGCAAAGAACTAATCGTGATCTTATCAAGGCAACTTGTGGCGATCGAAACCCCCATGACTTATCACTCACCCTCTCATCTTTCTTGAGTGTGGCGTCAATATCCTTCCCTACATCTGAATTTCAAGTCGATCCATTCCAAGGTGCTTATCATTTGGTATCAGAGCCTTGGCTCCTTGATTTTCAGGTTTGCGTTTTGTTCTTCTTCATTTGTGTTCTTGTTCATCTTTGTTAATCTCTCATCCATAGTATTCCATTGGTGTTTTCATTCTCCAACTCTATTTGGGTCCTAAACTCAAAAAAAAAAAAAAGAGTTGAAAAAAAAAGGTGTTACTTGAGTCATTGTGTTTTTTTTTGACTGAAGAAAAAAAAAAGGGACAAAAAGGAAATTCGAAAAAAAAAAGAAGGAAGATCGGCGAATTGAAAGGACCCAATATTTCTCTCATTGCTCTTGATCGTTGCTGAATTTCTTGTTCTAACCGTTTATTTCTCTTGTTCTACTCATATTCTCTTGTTGGTTTCTTGCTCACTTGATTGTCTACTTGTTGTCTTGAGAAAATCGTTGATAAGGTTCTTTTCTTAAGGGCTTATAAAGGAAGCTGAGTGGATAAATTTGAGTGCAACCACGTGAGGCGAGTGGTGAGGTCTTTCTAACATTTCTTGTGCAATTTTCCTTGTCATCTTTTTTTTGTTGCAAGCATGAGTGGGGAAAACTCCCCTAGGCAAGATCCTAATAGGCTTCAAATGGAGGCGCTTACTCAACACTTTGAGAGAATGCTTCAAAGACAACTTGAAGGCTTACATGAAAGGATGGACCGACTTGAAGGAGGAAGAGTTTCCAACCATGGGGGAAATTCTAATCATGAAGAATCTCATCCGGGAAGTGACCTATTCTATAGTTCTCCAAGAGAAAGAAGGAGGCGTGAAGGGGGACGAAGACACGAAAGAGGAGGTAGAAACCATCAACATCAACATTTCTAAGGTCTTTTGAACCCCAAAGTGTCCCATTAGACCCCCCTCATGTGCTTCCCTAACTAGCAATTCACGCATGGATCCTCTAGGCACACAAAGTCTATTGTTCTTAAACAAGTAATTATCATGCCTAACAAACCCATTTTGTGATTTCTTTTCACACGCAGCATATAATTCAGAGAAGTCACTATCATGTTCATACAACTCTTTGATATGTTCAAAGCCAAGTAATTTAGTTTCAAGTGTAACAAGCAAATTATACCTTCGTGAAAGTGCATCTGCTACAACATTTACCTTTCCTTGCTTATGCTTAATCACATACGGAAATTGTTCAAGAAATTCAACCCATTTGGCATGCCTTTTGTTGAGCTTCCCCTGCCCTTTCAAATACTTCAAAGATTCATGATCACTATGAATAACAAATTCTTTAGGCAAAAGATAGTGCTGCCATGTTTGCAAAGCTCTAACAAGTGCATACAATTCTATATCATAAGTGGAATAGTTGAGAGTGGCGCCACCTATCTTCTCACTAAAATATGCAATGGGATGTCCATTTTGAAATAAAACAGCCCCAATACCCACATGAGATGCATCACATTCAATTTCAAATGATTTGGAAAAATCAGGCAAAGCAAGAATGGGTGCATGTGTGAGTTTGTCCTTAAGTGCTTGAAATGCATTTTCTTGATTCTCTCCCCACTTAAAACTCATATTTTTCTTGACAATTTCATTTAGGGGTGCTGCCAGTGTGCTAAAATCCTTCACAAACCTTCTATAGAAACTTGCCAACCCATGGAAGCTCCTAACCTCACTCACAGTTTTGGGGGTTGGCCAATCTCTAATGGCCTTAACCTTCTCTTCATCAACCTGCACTCCTTTACAACTTATGACAAATCCAAGAAAAACCACATGATCAGTGCAAAAAGAACACTTTTCTAAGTTAGCATACAGTCTCTCCTTTCTAAGGACATGCAAGACAGATTTGAGATGTGCTACATGCTCAACGAAACTCTTGGAATATACCAAAATATCATCAAAGTATACTACCACAAATTTTCCTAGGAATTCTCGTAAAACATGGTTCATAAGCCTCATAAAAGTGCTTGGCGCATTAGTTAACCCAAAAGGCATTACCAACCATTCATACAATCCATATTTAGTTTTGAAAGCAGTTTTCCATTCATCCCCTTCCCTTATCCTAATTTGATGGTACCCACTTTTCAAATCAATCTTAGTAAAGAAGCAAGCACCATGCAATTCATCAAGTAAATCATCAAGTCTAGGGATAGGATGTCGATACCGAATTGTGATGTTGTTGATAGCTCTACAGTCCGTGCACATCCTCCATGATCCATCCTTTTTAGGTACCAAAATTACTGGTACAGCACAAGGACTTAAGCTCTCTCTCACCCATCCTTTTTGTAATAACTCCTCCACTTGATTCTGTATCTCCTTTGTTTCTTGAGGGTTGCTCCTATATGCAGGCCTATTGGGAAGAGAAGCACCAGGAATAAGGTCCATTTGGTGTTCTATTCCCCTCGTTGGTGGCAAACCGTGAGGTACTTCCTGGGGAAACACATCCTCAAAGTCCTGCAAAATAGCAACAACATAACTGGGCAAGGAGTTAGTATTAGTTTCCAAGCAAGTTTCCTTGCACAAAAGAAGAAATATAGGTTGCCTTGTCAAATAAGCTCTCTTCACCTCACTTCCTCTTGCAAACAAATTTTCTATTCTTCTCTCTTTCTTTTCCTCGTTCTCTCTTTTCTTTTCCTCATTCTCTCTTTTCTTTTCTTTCCTCATTCTCTCTTTCTTTTCCTCATTCTCTCTTTTCTTTTCCTCATTCTCTCCTTTCTTTTTCTTAAGCTCTCGCTCTTCTTTTTCTCTTTTCTCTCGCATTTTTTTTTGATCCGCACAAACCTCCCTAGGTGATAATGGTACAAGTGTGAAGAAATGAGAACTTGTTGGAGAATCCATCATGGTGAGCTCGCCTATCAAACTGCCAAGGTCTTCCAAGAAGAATGTGGCTTGCCTCCATAGGTACAATATCACATAGAACTTGATCTTCATATTTTCCAATGGAGAAATTAATCATCACTTGTTGATTCACCACCAATTCACCACTATTACTTAGCCATTGGAGTTTATATGGTCTTGCATGCGGTGTAGTCTTGAGGTTGAGTTTGGTAACCAACCTAGTGCTTGCCACATTGGTGCAACTTCCACCATCAATGATCATAGAGCATGTTTTACCTTGAATAAGGCAACGAGTATGAAAAATATTCTCTCTTTGGTCCTCCTCATGCTCCTTGGCTTGACTTCCTAATAACCTTCTAACCACCAAGAGATCGCCATCTTGCGCATAGGCTGCTCCATCATGTTCCTCATCGCTTGAAGAAGAAGAATGAGAAGAAGTTTCTTCACTAGAGATGCTCCCATTATCCCTAACCACCATAGTCTTCTTATTCGGGCATTCGGATGCGATATGTCCTTTTCCCAAACACTTGAAGCACTTGATATCCCTGCTCTTAGAAGTAGAAGAAGTAGTAGTAGGAAAAGGCTTCTTAGCGCTTGTTACCTCCTTTGAATTAGAAGAGGAACCCTCCTTCTTTGGCTTGTCCTTCCAATTTGAAGAGTAGTTTGAAGAAGATGGTCTTTTCATAACGCCCTTTCTCTTTAATTGTTGCTCCACTTTCATTGCTTGATGAACTAAGTCGTCAAGCTCCACATAATGTTGTAGCTCTACAATGTCTCCAATATCTCGGTTTAGGCCATGGAGAAATCGAGCCATAGTTGCTTCTCTTTCCTCCTCAATATTGGCCCTAATCAAAGCCACCTCCATCTCCTTGTAATACTCATCCACACTCCTACTCCCTTGGATGAGTCTTTGCAATTTGTTGTGCAACTCCCTATGGTAGTGGGAAGGCACAAATCTCCTTCTCATCAAAGTCTTCATTTCACCCCAAGTGTTGATAGGGTGCTCTCCATACCTTCTTCTCTCCTTTTGCAGTTGATCCCACCAAATTAAAGCATAATCGGTGAACTCAAGGGCAGCCACCTTCACTTTCTTTGCATCAGGGTAATTGTGGCATGAGAAGATTTGCTCTATTTTCATTTCCCACTCAAGATATGTGTCGGGGTCATTCCTCCCTTGGAAGGAAGGTACCTTGACTTTCACCCCTCTTAGATCGTCTTCATGTTGATGGTTTCTACCTCCTCTTTCGTGTCTTCGTCCCCCTTCACGCCTCCTTCTTTCTCTTGGAGAACTATAGAATAGGTCACTTCCCGGATGAGATTCTTCATGATTAGAATTTCCCCCATGGTTGGAAACTCTTCCTCCTTCAAGTCGGTCCATCCTTTCATGTAAGCCTTCAAGTTGTCTTTGAAGCATTCTCTCAAAGTGTTGAGTAAGCGCCTCCATTTGAAGCCTATTAGGATCTTGCCTAGGGGAGTTTTCCCCACTCATGCTTGCAACAAAAAAAAATGACAAGGAAAATTGCACAAGAAATGTTAGAAAGACCTCACCACTCGCCTCACGTGGTTGCACTCAAATTTATCCACTCAGCTTCCTTTATAAGCCCTTAAGAAAAGAACCTTATCAACGATTTTCTCAAGACAACAAGTAGACAATCAAGTGAGCAAGAAACCAACAAGAGAATATGAGTAGAACAAGAGAAATAAACGGTTAGAACAAGAAATTCAGCAACGATCAAGAGCAATGAGAGAAATATTGGGTCCTTTCAATTCGCCGATCTTCCTTCTTTTTTTTTGTTGTTTTTTTTTTCGAATTTCCTTTTTGTCCCTTTTTTTTTTCTTCAGTCAAAAAAAAACACAATGACTCAAGTAACACCTTTTTTTTTTCAACTCTTTTTTTTTTTTTTTGAGTTTAGGACCCAAATAGAGAAGCGATAAATAGAGTTGGAGAATGAAAACACCAATGGGATACGATGGATGAGAGATTAACAAAGATGAACAAGAACACAAATGAAGAAGAACAAAACGCAAACCTGAAAATCAAGGAGCCAAGGCTCTGATACCAAATGATAAGCACCTTGGAATGGATCGCCTTTGAATTCAGATGTAGGGAAGGATATTGACGCCACACTCAAGAAAGATGAGAGGGTGAGTGATAAGTCATGGGGGTTTCGATCGCCACAAGTTGCCTTGATAAGATCACGATTAGTTCTTTGCCTAAGAACCAAAGGAAGCTCTCACAATAGAGAAAACTCTGATTTCATTCAAACTTAACATGCCTTGGTCATACAAGAGTTCTCCTATATATAGACTTAGTGGAGGTTGAAACATTAACCTCTACCACACTTCCCACTAAGCACTAATTATGCACCATTATCATGCATGCATGCATGCATGATGTTTATTTCCCACAATTCCCTAATACTAGCTTAGGAACTCCCAAAAGCATTAAAAACCCACCAAAAGACATCAAAAAATAACTTCAGAAAATTCCCCCAAAAATACCCACGAAAATTGGACACTTGTAGCCCTTGAATGCATCTTGGATCATGTGGTTTTGGGCCTTCAAGTTTTGTCTTATGTGGGCTCAATTTCACTTTCAATTTGAAGGAATGTGATCCATTTAGTTGTTGCCTCCATTGTGCATTGATCCTTCTTCTCCTTGAGCTCCATTATTAAGCCTTCCAAAGCTTGCTTCATTCTCTTAGTCTTGGATCTTGTCATGGGTCCTCCAATTCCTTTCAATGCCTCTTCCTCTATGGCTTTGTCTTGTAAGCTTGTATCCCCTCCTTGGTCCACATCATGAAGACTTTGATGAGAAGGAGATTTGTGCCTTCCCACTACCATAGGGAGTTGCACAACAAATTGCAAAGACTCATCCAAGGGAGTAGGAGTGTGGATGAGTATTACAAGGAGATGGAGGTGGCTTTGATTAGGGCCAATATTGAGGAGGAAAGAGAAGCAACTATGGCTCGATTTCTCCATGGCCTAAACCGAGATATTGGAGACATTGTAGAGCTACAACATTATGTGGAGCTTGACGACTTAGTTCATCAAGCAATGAAAGTGGAGCAACAATTAAAGAGAAAGGGCGTTATGAAAAGACCATCTTCTTCAAACTACTCTTCAAATGGAAGGACAAGCCAAAGAAGAAGGGTTCCTCTTCTAATTCAAAGGAGGTAACAAGCGCTAAGAAGCCTTTTCCTACTACTACTTCTTCTACTTCTAAGAGCAGGGATATCAAGTGCTTCAAGTGTTTGGGAAAAGGACATATCGCATCCGAATGCCCGAATAAGAAGACTATGGTGGTTAGGGATAATGGGAGCATCTCTAGTGAAGAAACTTCTTCTCATTTTTCTTCTTCAAGCGATGAGGAACATGATGGAACAGCCTATGCGCAAGATGGCGATCTCTTGGAGGTTAGAAGGTTATTAGGAAGTCAAGCCAAGGAGCATGAGGAGGACCAAAGAGAGAATATTTTTCATACTCGTTGCCTTATTCAAGGTAAAACATGCTCTATGATCATTGATGGTGGAAGTTGCACCAATGTGGCAAGCACTAGGTTGGTTACCAAACTCAACCTCAAGACTACACCGCATGCAAGACCATATAAACTCCAATGGCTAAGTAATAGTGGTGAATTGGTGGTGAATCAACAAGTGATGATTAATTTCTCCATTGGAAAATATGAAGATCAAGTTCTATGTGATATTGTACCTATGGAGGCAAGCCACATTCTTCTTGGAAGACCTTGGCAGTTTGATAGGCGAGCTCACCATGATGGATTCTCCAACAAGTTCTCATTTCTTCACAATTCCCACAAAGTCACACTTGTACCATTATCACCTAGGGAGGTTTGTGCGGATCAAAAAAAATGCGAGAGAAAAGAGAAAAAGAAGAGCGAGAGCTTAAGAAAAAGAAAGGAGAGAATGAGGAAAAGAAAAGAGAGAATGAGGAAAAGAAAGAGAGAATGAGGAAAGAAAAGAAAAGAGAGAATGAGGAAAAGAAAGAGAGAAGAATAGAAGTAAAAAGAAAAAGTGTTAGCAATATTTTTATTTCCGCTCTGTATTTTCTCTGTTTTCCAAAAAATTTCAAGTCATCGATATTCACCCCATCTATCGATTACAACGATCCCACAAGTGATATCAGAGCGAGTGGCTCAATCTTGGTGAAACCACCAACTAAGCAAGTTTTTTAGATTTAATCATTTTTTTTGTTTGTAAGATTTTCATTTTTTGAGGTTGGTGCAACACCACTCAAATTTTATTATTATTATTTTTTTATATACCGCACTACTAATCCAAGACTAAGTCTTGGAACAAGTTTCTTTATTTTTGCAAAATTTTAGGTTTTTTCCATGGCCATGCAAGAAGGCTATAGTACCGCACGTCCACCTCTATTCTCCGGAGAAGATTTCTACTACTGGATGAGCAGAATGGTGATCCACCTGAAAACTCATGTGGATATGTGGATTATAATCCAGTCTGGACTGGAAATTCCTAAGAACTCACAAGGTGAAGTTCAGGGATATTCAGAGTGAGATGCTTCACTCAAAAAGAAAATAGAAGCGGACGCTAAAGCGACACAAACCCTTCAGTATGACTTGACGAAAGAGGAACTCAACCGCGTCGGCCCTTTTAGAAGCACAAAGGAGTTTGGAACAAATTGATCGAGCTGCACTAAGGGACGTCAGATACAACGATCAGCAAGCGTGATATTCTTCTCAACAAGCTGTACACTATTATTATTATTATTGTTCGTAAGATTTTCATTTTTCGAGGTTGGTGCAACACCACTCAAATTTATTATTATTATTTTTTATATACCGCACTACTAATCCAGGACTAAGTCTTGAAACAAGTTTCTTTATTTTTGCAAAATTTTAGGTTTTTTCCATGGCCATGCAAGAAGGCTATAGCACCGCACGTCCACCTCTGTTCTCCGGAGAATATTTCTCCTACTGGATGAGCAGAATGGTGGTCCACCTGAAAACTCATGTGGATATGTGGATTATAATCCAGTCTGGACTGGAAATTCCTAAGAACTCACAAGGTGAAATTCAGGGATATTCAGAGTGAGATGCTTCACTCAAAAAGAAAATAGAAGCGGACGCTAAAGCGACACAAACCCTTCAGTATGACTTAACGAAAGAGGAACTCAACCGCGTCGGCCCTTTTAGAAGCACAAAGGAGTTATGGAACAAATTGATCGAGCTGCACGAAGGGACGTCTAATACAAGGATCAACAAGCGTGATATTCTTCTCAACAAGCTGTACACTATTAAAATGGAAGATGGCGGGACAACTACACAGCTCCACGCGAGGATCCAAGAGTTAATGAACGGTCTACACATAATAGGTTACAAGGTAGAACACCATGACCTAATCAGGTACACTCTAAACTCGTTCCCCAGAAACTCTGTGGGCATCTATGGTAGATGCGTACATGGTTTCATGGAACCTCTCTGATATCAAGCTTGACAAATTATTTTCTAAATTAAAGCTGCATGAACAGACTAACGTTTCATAAGATTAGAAGGGTATAGCTCTTTTTGCAGGAAAAGTCCCTAGGAAGCAAAAGAAAAAGAAACTACAACCGATACCCTCAGATACCGACTCAAAATCCAACGACGACAGAATCAATCATCTGGAGCTGGTCCGGATGGCCCGGAATTACTACAAGATGATCAAGGCAAAAGAAAGAAGAAGAAGGTGGTTCAACAAAAGGATGATCCAGCCGAAACTACTACTAGTCAAAAGGTGAAAAGCGAGGTAACCTGTTATGGGTGCAACAAAAAGGGTCACTTCAAATCGGAGTGTCCCAACTTGATGGAGAACAAGAAGACGCAGAGGAAGAAGGTTCTCCATGCTACGTGAGACGAGTCATGCTTAGAGGACGAAGAAGAAGTTCCACACTCCAACCTCCTCGCGCTGACAATCTCGGACGATCTCAACACCGAAACAGAATTGGAAACAGAAGAAAGCGTCAGAATCGGAAAGCTGTTAATTTTGGAGGACGAACAAATAATGGTAAGAGGCTATCCCGAATCGCAACTTTACGATTTAATTTCATACTTGTCTCGTAAGTTAGCCAAAGCCAACATTTGAGTTGAATCCCTCTAACAAGAAGTTAAAACCCTGAACGAGGAAGTCAACTCTATCTCCTTAACTGAATCAGTTCAGGAAGGAACCTCAACTCATGTTCAAAAACTTGAGGAAGAGAATTCCTCCTTGAAAACACAAGTAAAGGAACTTAGAGTTGCACTAGAACTATCTACCTTGGGTTCCTAGAATCCTGACATGATTCTTGGAAACCAAATCAGTTCTAAATCGATTCGGACTTGGTTATCAAACCAACTCACACTACAGATCATATTACTCTGTTTTGAACCAAAGTAGAACCCGAGTCCAAGCATGGGTCCCAAAGTTAAGCTTGACCAATCAAGCTGGATCAAATCAATATTGGATCCCCAAGGACAAGATTCACAACTTACATAGCCTATATCGAGGCTTTAGTCCAAGGGGAGACAATAGGAAAACCATTTTCATACTTAGATAAGTTTCTTGAGTTTGTGTTTTTTTTAATTGGTGCTTGATGCCTGTTTATTTCCTTTCTGTAAAAATATCATGTCAGGATTAAAACGGTCAGATATGGATCTCACTTGATTGAAACTTGCACAACCAAGTATTATGGTGGGGCGAGATGATAGTACGTTAGGGAAGCTTGTCTAAAAATTAGTTAGGGTAAGGCGTACACTATTTGGTCTTTTTAGTCCTGTGGAACTAACCGAAGCTACCTTGCCAAATCCTCAACTAGTTAGACTAGGGTTTCTCAAAAGGTAATTTGAGAATAAAATTTCTTTAAAAGGCTTTGTCTAGTAAAGGGTTGATGATCAAATAAGCCCCTGCACCTCGCCAAGACCTAGAAGCCAATTATCGAAATTTTGTTTCAATTCACTAGTAGTTAAACCTGAATCTAACACAAAGATCAATCAAATTATAGTAAGAATTCCCTGTTTTGTCCCTTAGAAATGGGTGAGATGCTTAGGACCAAAAGTTTAGTCCAACCCAACCAACCTTATCAACTCAATTAATTTCACCATGCCCCCGCGGGCATGGCGCGATTGGTAATGGCTCACTTGTGTGATCCCTCACTTCCCAGGTTCGATTCCTCCCTGGTAGAGCGAGTAGTATGCTGACGGAAGAAATTGCCACAGGCTGCTGCGTGGTCGGGCCATCGGGTACGGATATCATCAGTGGTGAAGTCGCCACGTGTCTTCGTCCTGCGATTTACCCTCGTTGACCGGTGGGGACACTTGTTGAAGGCTGTGGGGCAGGGTCGGTCAGCCAAGTGGATTAGTCGGGCGCAAGCCTGGATACCTCTTGTAAATCCAAAAACAATTAATTTCACCTTTAATGTAATGAACTTAATTTACAGTTTTAATTCAACATAATTAAGTGTTAAAATTTAATTTAATAATTTTCAAAAATTTAATATAATAATTTTCAAAAATTCAACTTAATAATTTTCAAAATTTAACTAACAATTTTTAAAATTTAACTTAATATTCTTCAAATTTTAACTTAATAATCTTCAACTTAATGATTTTCAAAATTTAATAGATTTTAAAATTCAACTTAATATTTTTTTAAAATTTAACTTAATAATTTTCAAAATCCAACTTAATAATTTTCAAAATACAACTTAATATTTTTTTAAAAATTTAACATAATAATTTTCAAAATTCAACTTAATAATTTTCAAAATCCAAATTAATAATTTTCAAAATTTAACTTAATAATTTTCAAAAATTCAACTTAATAATTTTCAAATTTTTAACTTAACAATTTTTAAAATTCAACTTAATATTCTTCAGACTTTAACTTAATAATCTTCAACTTAATGATTATCAAAATTTAATATATTTTAAAATCCATCTTAATAATTTTTAAAATTTAACTTAATAAATTTAAATAATTCAACTTAATAATTTTAAAAAATTCTACTTAATAATATTAAAAAAATTAACTTAATAATTTTCAAAAATTCAACTTAATAATTTTCAAAATTCAGCTTAATTATTTTAAAATTTAACCTAATTATTTTCAGAAATTCAACTTAATAATTTTCAAATTTTAACTTAATAGTTTTCAAAAATTCAACTTAATTTATTTTAATGATTTTCCAAAATTTAACTTAAGAATTTTGAAAATTCAACTTAATAATTTTCAAAATTTAACTCAACAATTTCTAAAATTTAACGTAATATTTTCAAAATCCAATTTAATAATTTTTCCAAAATCCAACTTAATATTTTTTATTATACAACTTAACATTGTATTTAAGCAACTTAATTTTCAATTCAATTTATTATTTTTTAATTCTGGTGAAAAGTTAGTCAAATAGGCGCCAGAGAGTCTCTCGGGCGCCCAAAACTTTTTTTTGTCAGCCAATATTCCCAAGGCAGTCAAACTGCCAAAAAGCTGTGACAGGCGCTCGAGTATCATGTCGAGCGCCTAACAGCTTGACTCGGGCGCCCGAGACGGGCTTTATAAGCCCTCGCCCATAGCATGCCCTCCAGACCAAGATCACACCATCCTTCACCTCTTCCTCACCTCTAAGGCATCCCCAAGCAACCCCAAGTCTTCCTCCCTTCTTAAACTCCTACGATGCCTCCTGGGATACGATCCCTTATTATTAATCATTTCATTTGTTGATCATTATAATTAGCAAACGTTGTGCTACTGTGACTGACTCCGGTATCAAGCCTAGCCTCGACCCTCGGTTCCCTACGTTAGCCCTATTTAATAAGTTTGCTGCGACTACATGTAAACCCTTAAAGACCAGCTATCTAAGTACGAGGTTTTTTGCTCAGTCTTGTCCCTATGGTCACAAATGCTAAAATAGATATCGATCCTAAAGGTAAGCCAATTGACTTAAAGTATTATAGAAGTACTATAGGGAGCTTACTTTACATAACTACTAGTACACCCGATATCCATTTACCCCCTCTGGACACTTGTGGGGCAGAGACCAGGGGGCTGCTAGGTTGGCGGTTCCAACCTTTTTTGAAATAGTACACCCGATATCCTTTTTGCAGTAGGTATTTGTGCCAGGCAGGTACCAAACCTGTGCTAAGGAGTCCCACTTAACTACAGTTAAAAGGATTCTTAGGTATATTAAGGGCACCATAAATGTAAGTATTTGGTACCCTAGGACGTCAAATTTTGAATTGTTAGGATTTTCTGACTCAGATTATGCAGAATGTAAATTAGATAGAAAAAGTACAAATGGAAGCTGTCAATTACTAAGACAGAGTTTAGTTAGCTGGTGCAGTAGAAAGCAACATTGTGTTGCCTTATCTACAACTGAAGCAGAGTATGTTGCCTTAGGGGAATGTGTAGCTCAACTCATATGGATGATGCATACCCTTAAGGATTTCAACCTAGACTATACCCAAACTAAAGTATTTATTGACAATATAAGTTCAATTAACCTTACAAAAAACCCCATTCATCATTCAAGAACTAAACATATTGAAATTAAACATCACTTGTTTAGGGATCACTTGGCTATGGGTGAAATCGTACTTACACATATAGATTCAAAATCTAACCTAGCTGATATTTTCACTAAACCACTACCAGAGTCTGAGTTTAGTTCACTAAGAAGACAGCTAGGAATGTGTTTAGTAGAATAAGATTGATTTTTAATCACTATTTTTTTCTTCTATTATCTTACAAATTTATTTTCAAAATCATATTGTTTTGAAAATGTTTTTCCAACTTAGGTTTTTAAAAGAAAATTTTTACCCCTTTAAAAACTAGGGGTTTTCTACGAAATGGACTTTGCTTAGGACATAACCCTAGTTTGCATGTTCTTATAGATTTAGAAGCCAACTTCTCACAAGCACATTAGGATACTTTGATTGATAACCTAGATTGGGTTGAGATGCTTAGGTCTATGTCTTGACTCAGGATGCTTTAAGTCAGTGCATCAAGAGAGTTGGGGCAATAAATACAAGTGAACAGTAATCAAGTTAAGTAATCAAACGTAGAAAGTTTAACTTGATCAAACTACTTAACTTTACTAACCAAAGTGAAAGCTGCTGTTGTATAACAGTTCGTAAGAAGCAAACTGGGTTAGACAGGCGCCGAAAGGAATTGATTTGATCCATTTTTTAAAAAAAATCTTAAATGCCTGATTTTTTTTATCATGCTTGGACTTAGTAGGTTTATCAAATTGGATAAAATCTTGTCAATTTTAATTTCTACTTACTTGGATCATTTTTGCTTAGTTAATAATTCAATTGCATTCTTGTTTTTTTTCAAGACCAATACACAATTTTTTTTCTTCCCCTTAATAAATTTTTTTTCAAAAAGAATGTTTTTTTTATATATGGCAAAGGGGGAGAGTATAAAAAGTGAAGTTAAAGTCAAGGGGGAGAGTAGAAAATTTAAAGAAGTTTTTACATTATATAAAAACATTTCACGCTAAGAAGTTTTTCCCTTAGTTTTTGCCTTACTAAGAAGTTTTTTCCCTTACATAAAAGCATTTTTTCGTTAACAAGTTTTTTTTCAATTTGGCAAAGGGAAAGTAGTAAATTTAAAGAAGTTTTTTTCCTTATTCAAAAGCTTTTCTCGTTAACAAAGTTTTTTTAACTTAAAAAGCTTTTGTAATACTTAGAAGTCTTTTCAAAAATTAGGAAAATCTTTTAAAAAGTAAAATTGCATGTTTTCAAAAGCTTCAGGGGGAGGATTTCAAATCAAGGGGAGCTTTATGCAATTCTTCTATTTTCTAAAGAATTTTTCAAAACTTTTAAAATATTCTAAAAAGGGGGAAATTACTAATCAAGGGGGAGAATGAAAATTTTGTCATAGGCTTTATGCTTGACTTTGAATTATATTCATGCTATTTTAACTTAACTTTTGAACTAGGTTGCTATAAATCAAAAAGGGGAGATTGTTGGAGTCAGAAGCACTAGATCGAACCTGGTTTTGATAAGGGTTCAAAGTTAAGTTTATGTTGTGATCTAATGTGGTTCATTGAGTGTGTAGGAAAGTCCTAGTTGAGCTAGCCATGAAGTCTTAACCTGCAGGGTTGAGCACGAAGTCCTGGTCGAGGACTGGGCACGAAGTCCTGACCGAGGATTGGGCACTGAAGACCTGACCAAGGGTTGGGGAAGAAGTCCTGGTCATGGACTAGGCATCGAAGTCCTGATCCGGAAGATCGGATAGGAGTCTTAGCCGAGCGAGGATTGTGGACAGAAGTACAGGCGGGTCGAGGTACAGACATCTCGAGATCTGACAATCTCGTAGGCCGAGCATAAGTCCAACCAAAGGTGTCAGTTGGCAAATAGGTATCTTCTCCAGAGTGGAGTAGGTGAGGACACGTTCCTCGGAAGGGGGAACAGTAGGCGTCGGTTCAACCTAGGTTTCATTTTGAAATCCAAAGTCATAACCAAGACAACTCCGACTATTATCCATGCATTTATTTTTAATATTATATTATTCTTGGACTAACCCCTGTTGTAGGGCTGAAAGGAATCAACTGTTGCATCCCAGACACCTGAAAGGGTTCAGGCGCCTGAGAACCCAAGCGCCTGATACCTATCAGGCACCCAGATGGGGTTTACCAGCGGATGGAGAAGCTGAGCTACCAAGGTTGCCACGTTAGCCTGAGCTATCAGGTGCCTCAGCAGTCCCAGACACCCAAGTCCAGAGATAAGGTATGGCCAAGTTTGCGGATAAGCACGCGCCAGTTTCGGGTAACGTGGCAGGCACCCCAGACCCTATCAGGCTCCCACACTATAAAAGGGGCTTCACCCTTTTGTTTCAGAACAACAATTTTTCCGACTCAAGCACTCAAACAGGCTTCATCATTCTTCCGTGCTCGATTTCCCACTCTGACAACGATCAAGATCGATGACACGCTACTTGAGAAGACTTCGCCATTTCCTTAGTGTCGTCGGTATAATTGTATTTTGTTATTTAATTCTGTATTCAAATATTCTCACTTGTAAACCATTTTCGAAATATAGAATTGCCCATCGAAATTGGTTAAAGAACTGTGGGCCTTGGAGTTCGAGCCGTTAAAGCCTCCGAACTATGTAAAAAGAAAAAGTGTTAGCAATGTTTTTATTTCCGCTGCATATTTTCGTTGTTTTCTGAAAAATTTCTGGTCATCGATATTCACCCCCTCTATCGATTACAATGATCCCACAAAAGGTGGTTCAGCAAAAGGATGATCCAGCTGAACCAAGTACCAGTTAGAAGGGGAAGTCCGTCGTAACCTATTATGGGTGCAACATGAAGGGTTACTACAAATCGGAGTGTCCAAACTTGAAAAAGGCTAAGAAGACACGGAGGAAGAAAGCACTTTAAGCCACATGGGACGAATCCTCTTCAGATGATGAACATGAAGCTCCGCAATCCAACCTCCTCGCAGTGACAACCTTGGAAGAACTCGACACTGAGTCAGAGTCGGAACCAGAAGATAGAGGATGAATCGGGAAGCTGTAAATATCAAAAGTCGGACAAATCACGGTAAGAGGTTATCCCGAATCCCAAATGTTTGACTTAATTTCTAATCTGTCCTGTAAGTTGGCCAAAGCCAACGTTCGGGTTGAATCCCTCCGATAGGAAGTCAAAGTCCTAAAGGAGGAAGCCAACTTACGCTCCTTGACTGAGCCAGTTCAGGAAGGAACCTCAACTCAAGTCCATAAATTTAAGAGAATTCCTCCTTGAAATCTCAAGTGAAGGAACTTAGAGTTGCGATGGAACGATTTACTTCGGGTTCTAAGAATCTTGTCATGATTCATGGAAAATAGAAATCCGTTCTAAACTGATCGGGACTTGGTTACCGAACCAACTCACATTATAGATCCTACTATTTTGTTTTGAACCAAACTAGAACCCGAGTGCAAGCATGGGTCCCAAAGTTAAGCTTTACTAATCAAGCTGGACCATATCAGTATTGGATCCCCAAGGACAAAATTCACGTCCTAGGTATGTGGGATCGTTGTAATCGATAGTGGGGGGGAGGGGTGAATAGCGATTACTAAAAGTTTTCGGAACAACAGAAAAACACAGCGGAAGAATAACAACACAATGCTAACAAGCTTCTTTTTACTTGGTTCGAAGTCTTTAACAACTCTTACTCCAAGGCCTACGGTCCTTGACTGTTTTCGTTGGGCAATTCTATAATTCGAATAAGTTTTACAAATATATAATTCGAGTACTGAATTAAATAGCGAATTTAAATTATACCAACGACACAAGAAAGGTTGCATAGTGTCTTGGGCAGTGTGTCATCGATCTTGATCGTTCGCGGCGTGGGAAACTCGAGCAAAGGGGTTGGAGTGCTTGAGTCACAAGAAAGCTGTTCTGAGTTGATCTAAGAAGTTGGTCGAAGGCAAAGGGGTGAAGCCCCTTATATAGCCTGTTCTCGGGAGCCTGAGGCTTATTAGGCGCCTGCCACGTGTGGCAAATCAGGCACATGCTTATCCACAGACTCGGCCAAACCTCTATCCTTTGGTCTTGGGCTCCTGGGACCTCTGGGGCGCCTGATGGCTCACGGGTGCCTGAGTTGCTGACGTGGCAACCTACTAGCTCACCCACTACATAGGCACCTGTTACTTGTCAGACGCTTGGTATCTCGGGCGCCTGAACCGTTTCAGGTGCTTGGGATGCAGTAGATACATCCTTTCTCTCCTGCAACCAAGGTTAGTCCATGAACAGTATAACATAGATAATAACTGTATGAATAATAGCCAGAGCTGTCTTGGTTCTGACTTTGGATTTCAAAATGAAACCCTAGGTCGAACCGTCGTCTACTGTTCCCTCTTCCGGGGAACACATCCTCACCTACTCCTCTCAGGAGAAATTACCTTTTGCCAACCGGCTGCTCAGGTTAGACTTTTGCTCGACCTCTGAGACTGTCGGATCTCGAGACGTTCGTACCTCGACCCGCCTCTACTTTTGTCCGCAATCCTCGCTCGGCTAAGACTCCTATCTTCCGGTGCCTAGTCCACGACAAGGACTTCATGCCCAACCCTCGACCAGATTTTCTTGCTTAACCCTGTAGGTCAAGACTTCGTGTCTAGGTAAACTAGAACTTTCCTGCACACTTGGTAGATCAATTAGATCACAATATGAACTTAACTTTGAACCCTTTGTCATTATCAAAACCAAGTTCGATCTGGTGCTTTCGGCACCAACAATCTCCCCCTTTTTGATTTATGGCAACACATTCAAAAGTTAAGTTACAAAAAACAAACATGAAAAAGATACATCGTAGTTATGTACTGGAAGGAACGAAAAATAATTTTCTACTCTGTCCCATGATTAGTACTCTCCTCCTTTTTCCTTAGAATATTTTCAATATTTTTCAAAAAACATAGCAAAAATTTGACATATTGCATAAAGCTCTTCTTGTATGAAACTCTCCCCCTGAAGCTTTTGAAATTATGCAATTTTGAAAGTTAAAAAAAAAGAATATCAAAATTTTGAAAACTCCTGAGTAAAAGAAATTCTTGAGAAAAACAATTCTTAAAATCTTCTAATTTGAAGTTTCTCTCAAACAGAATTTCCTAAAAAGATTTTAATTTAGGTAACATTTTTTCAAAAGCTTTTCAGAAACAAAGTTTTCTTTTAAATTTTACTTTTTAGAAAAAGAAGGGAAAAAATTTTACATTTTCGAAATGATTCTGAGGGGAAAAGCATTTTTTAACATTACTGAGGGAAAAATACTTTTTTTGAGAAAAAACTTTTTGAGGAAAAAAACATTTTTTAACTTTACTTTCTACTCTCCCCCTTTGCCATATATATAAAAAAACTATGTTTGGCATAAAAAACAGTTGTGTATTAGAGCCTACTTACTTTGTAAAAATAATAACAGAAATTGACCGACAGCAAGTAATAGTAATGAACTAAGTTTGACTCAAATAAGTTTTGAACCCAGTTATTCTTCTTGTAAGTCCAAGCATGAAAAAAATTAAAAAATGGATCAAATTAATTTCTTTCGTGATGTAGACCAAGGAGCTATTCATCAAGACCGGGTTAAAACCGCAAGAGATCATTTGTCACTTCCTGAAGGGCCAATTACAAGACTTCAAGCAATGCGTTTCAAGGAAGCACTAAACGGGCTAATCCAAGAACAATGGCTTGGCTATGAGAAACGAGAAACCAAGTTAAGCCCAAGTACAAATCAAGGCTTAACCCATGTGATCGGTCTTATTCAGCCATGACTCATCCCTAGCATGATGGTTGGAAAAGGGAAGGAGACAAGAAGTATGGAAACTTGGGATTTGGGGTTTCTAGGTTATTTAATTTCATGCATGCAAAAGTATGGAGACTTGGAGTTTTTTTTGGGTTTCTAAGTGTTTAAATGCTTGCATGCATCATGGGTACTTGTATTTGTTTGCATGCATGCATGTAGGTACTTTAGTTGCTTGCTCCCATTATATAAGGGAGAGAATTCCAAATTTGTAAGCACTTTTGGTTTTGGTAAACATCCTAGTGAGGATTTTGTGATCTCTTGGTTCTTAAGGGAACTTCTGAACTTATCGAGTCTATCACGTGGCGTTCAACAATCGAAACTTATCACCATCCTGGTGTGGCGTTTCCTTCTTTCGTAGTCTTTGTTCGTGCCAGTCTTGGTTGCGGGTAAAGGCTCAAACTCTTGTCATCTTGTTCTTGGGGTTCTATCCATCTTTGTCTCGGGTTCCATCACGTCTGTTGGTGGGGTTCGTATCATTTCGGTTCCTGTCTAACCCAGTTTGCTACTCACTAACTGTTATATAACAACAGCTTTCATTTGGGTTAGTCAAGTTAAGTAGTCTGATAAAGTTAGACTTTCTAAGCTTGAATACTTAACTTGATTGCGGTTCAATTGTATTTATCGCCCAAACTGCTCTTGATGCACTGACTTAAAGCATCTTGAGTCAAGGCATAGACCTTACCATCTCAACCCAATCTAGGTTATCAATCAAAGTACTCTAATGTGCTTGTGAGATGTTGACTTCTAGATGTATAGAAGAATGCAATGCTAGGGTTAAGTCCTAAACTAAGTCCATTTCATAGAAAAACCCTAGTTTTTGAAGAGGGTAATTTTTTTATAAAAAAACTAAGACGGGAAAATATTTTTAAAACAATATGATTTTAAAAATAAATTTACAAAATAATAAAACATATTTTTTAAAAAAAACAATCTTATTCTACTAAGCACATTCAGAGTTCATAAATCTAGTCAACTTTTACAAATGAGGAAAAGTCAGCAAACAAATCCCTAGTACAACATCAAGCTACGAAGATGAGCCCAGATGCCAAGAAGGGTTTGGATGCCATGAACGAAACATGGACATCATCTTCTCATGTCGGGTCTGGTCTGCTGCAAGCCTCTCATCATGTCGGGCCTGAAGGGCATCCATCTGCTCGACGTGATGGGCCTCCATCCCCTCTCGAAGATTATGAACCTCCATCTCTATCCATGTGAGGCGCTGATCCGTAGTCACAGAAGGAGGTGGTGGTGGAGACTCCCTTTGCTGCTCCTCGATCTCGGCAACTATATCTACGACATCGACATCAACCTCATCGTCCAAGTCAACCTATGGTGGAGCACCTCGTCGTCTCCAAGATATGACCCCGGTGGCCAAGATATCTATAGTGGCTAGGGGAAAGTTCCAAATTCCAATTTCGTCAAACTCGATCATCGTGATGATCTCTCCGACAGAAACATCACGACCGTAATGATGGAAGAGTGCGGTCAGGATGTGACAGTAGGGGGTCTGCACTCTAGTGTGAGTGGAGATGCTAGAGGCATAGATGATCGTCTTAAACATATGTAGACCGATGTCTATGTCCAAGTGGTGGATCATCGTGTAAAGTAAGAATGAGTGAATGGGTCGCATAACCGCTACATCCAGTGAAGTCAGGGGAAGAATGCAGCGGACTAGGACTCGATAAAGGGTGTAGTCCAGGATGCGCAGATCGACGGTCGAAAATTCTAAACCGTCGGGTCTCTCTCACTTTGGAAAAATAAGAGTAGAGAATATCGAGGGTAATGTGGGAGTAAGAAGCAGGAAAGGGATTATCCATAGGAGGATAACAACAGAATGTGAGTTGAGAGGGTCGTAGTCCAAGAAATCTAGTAAATAAAGAAGGAGAAATGGTAAGTGGAAGGGTCAGAATAGTAGTGGTGTAGCAGAAGTCATCGACTTTGACCAAGTTGTTATAAAAGTTCGCACACAATGTCATGTTTATAGAAACATTACAATATACTAATCGTTCTAGTTGGTAGTAAGTAATAACATCTATGGCGGTGGGACAAGACTGGGTAAAGAAACCCCTATTCAGATAGCTGATCTTTAAGGGGTTGTACGTAGTGGTAGTAAATTTATTAAAAAGGGCTAATGTAGGAAACCTAAGGTCAGGGTTAGGCTTGGTACCGAGGTCGGTCTCGGCAGGACGACGTTTGCTAATTATAATAATTGAAATTGATTAATAGCAATAAATTGAAAAAGACAAGCTCTTAAAAAAAACATACCAAGACGGCATCGTAGGAGAGGAAGAAGAAAGGAAGACTTGGGATGCTTGGAAAGCTCGAAGTGAGGAAGTAGTGATAGAGGTTGTGAGTTTGGTGTGGAAGGGACTGCATGGGCGAGGGCTTATAGAGCACTTCCCGAGCGCCCGTGAGGGTCATGAGGCGCCCGTGGGAGAGATGAGGAGCCCGAGATCTTACTCGGGCGCCTGAGTTCAGGCTTGGCTCAAGCGTGGCAGCCTTTGACTGCCTCGTTGATAACCGTTTAAGTTGCACTACGGTTTCAATTAATTTTCTTGTTTCAAACAATTATGTAGTAATAGTTGAACCCGAATCGTCTCTCAAGGACCCAATATGATGCATGCACTTCTTTGGTCTATAGAAAATAGTAAATTGCAGAAAAATGAAAGCTAGCTAAACAAAACATGTTTTCTTGGGTTTTGAGGATAACAAAGCAATTAAACTTAGCTACCAACTTCCACCTAATAGCCTTAACTACTCGGATTTGAAGTATTAAGCTAACTAAATGTAGACAACAGCAAAAGAACACTCAAAACCAGGAAATTTCAGCAAGGATTCATCTAGAACTCCTAACTAGAAGGCAAGTCATTTCATACTCAAGCACATGTTTGATAGGAGCAATTAAACAAACACCTTGCATTCAAGTAATAAGAGGTTGAAAACATGGAAAATGTTTGCAAAAGGTAGGCTGTAAAACTAGAAAACTAAGCTGGAAATTTCGAAACTAAGCTGGAAATCTCGGTTCTAACCTGGGAATAAACCAAAAATTCGAAATCAAGTGATCTACAGCAAGTAAAAGGAAAGAAACAAGCAAAATGAGGCTGAAAAATGCTGTCCGGTGGAGGAAATCTCTGCTCCGATGAAGCTGATCACTTCCCAGCCGGTTTGGAAGTTGAAGTGGGTTGTGGAGTTGAAGAACTTCCCTTCTCCAAGCTGCTGATCAGAGAAGAATCGATCCAAGTCTCCACCGGATCCTTCCTTCCTCCATGGCTGCTTGACCGAGAGCTCTTCCACCCCTTGATTGCGTGATAGCCTCCCCCTTGAGCCCTAGCTTTCTTTTCCTTCCCTAGCTCTTCTCTCCACCCTTGATTTCCCTTGATGAGTGACCAAGATTGCTTGCAGAAAATTCCATCAACTTAAGTACCTAGATCCAAGTGGAGGGTTGTGATCAGATCACCTCCTTTAATGTACAAGCTCTTCTGATCGGTCTTGGTGCTCCCTGATTGGTCTGAGTGCTCCCTGATCGATCTGAGTGCTCCCTGATCGGTCTGAGTGACCGATCAGGCACCTCCCTGATCGGTCTGAGGACCGATCAGGGTCTGATCAGTAGCTGAAATTCGGAGTTCATCTGTGCCAACCTCTTCTGATCGGTCATGGGACCGATCAGACTTTCCCTGATCGGATTGGAGACCAATCAGGGCTCCAATAGAATGAAATGTAGCGGAGTCTGATATTGTTTTTTATGGGTCCATCTTAGCCCTTTTGATCCTTTGATGCACAAGCTGTCCAAACATCAAGTAGAATGAAATATGAGTGTAAAAATATAGGAAAATTAATTAACCAATGAAAATGCACCCTATTAACAATTATGCATCATTTAATAAACAATTACACACCAAGAGCCCCAAATTTCCCACTATTGGCACAAAAATTATCCATCAAGTTGTTAATTATCACTCGTACACTGGGAAAGTATTGGGCGCCCGAGTGGCTCTCGAGCGCCCGGTTGACCATTCTTTGACTGGGTTATTTTCTTCGAACAACACCTAAGTTCAATTTTGTGTTCATTTTAAAAGGTTGGTTAAGTTAAAAGACTTAGTTTGATTTGAAAATTTAAGTTAGATCTTAAAAATATTAAATTGAATTACGTTGAATTTTGAAAAGTGTTAAATTGAATTTTTGAAAAACATTAAGATAAATTTAGAAAACTGTTAAATTGAATTTTTGAAAATATTAAGTTAAATTTTGAAATATATTAAATTGTATTTTTGAAAATATTAAGTTAGATTTTGAAATATATTAAATTGAAGTTTTGAAAATATTAAGTTAAATTTTGAAATATATTAAATAGAATTTTTGAAACTATAAATTTAAATATTGAAAAAAAATAAATTGAATTTTTGAAAATATTAAGTTAATTTTTGAAAAATATTAAATTGAATTTTTGGAAACATTAAATTATATTTTGAAAAATATTAAATTGAATTTTTAAAAACATTATGTTAAATTTTGAAAATATTTAAATTGAATTTTTGAAAACATTAAGTTAAATTTTGAGAAATATTTAATTGAATTTTTGAAAACATTAAATTTGATTTATTAATTTGAATTTATTTAAATTTAAGTTTAATTAAAGGTATATTAAAGGTAAAATTAATTGAGTTGGTTGAGTAGGACTACATTATTAGGTCCTAAACATCTCACCCATTTCTAAGTGATAAAACAGGTATTGTTATCTGTTTTGTGAGATATATTAATTTTATCTTGAATTTTATGTTATCACTATGATTTGATTGGAAATTGTGTTAGATTTAGGTTTAACAATTAGTAAGCTGAAAATAAATTTGGATAATTGGCTTCCAGGTCTTGGCGAGACACAAAGGTCTTCTTTGTCGTAGCTTTATTGGATGGATCATCAACCCTTTCCTAGACAAAGCATTTTAAAGAAATTTTACTCTGAAACTACTCTTTGAGAACTCCTGGTCTAACTAGTTGAGGATTTGCTGAGGTAGCTTCGGATAGTTCCACTTGACTAATAAGACAAAATAGGGTATGCCTTACCCTACCTGACTTTTTAGACAAGCTTCCCTAAAGTACTATCATATCGCGCTATCCTAACACTAGGTTGTGCAAGTTTCAATTAAGTTAGATCCTTATCTAACCGTCCCTAAGTCTAAGCATAATATTTTTGCAAAAACAAAATACGTAAGCATCAACCAGCAGGAAAAAGAAATAATTTAACTAACTATAAAAATGGTTTTTATATTGGCTCCCCTTGGACTGAAGCCTTGCTATGGGCTAGGCAAGATGTGAATCTTGTCCTTGGGAATCCAATATTGGTTTGGTCCAGCTTGATTTGTCAAGCATAATTTTGGGACTCATGGTTGGACTCGAGTTCAACTTGGGTTCAAAACAGAGTAGTATGATCTGTACCGTGAATTGGTTCGATAACCAAGTCCGGACCGATTTAGAACTGATTTTTGTTTTCCAAGAATCATGTCAAGTCTCTTGGAACCCAAGGCAAAAATCATGTCACTTACTTGAAAATTATTTAATCTAATATTGCTATACAAAGAAATTCTTTTGGACAATCAATTTATTTTTTTATTGGAAATTATGTTTTGCAAAAGTCACCTTGGGTTTCACTTAGATTTTTTTATTTTGTTTTCACTTAGAAAAATGTCTACAGTCCGGACTTTGATATTTATATATATATTTTTGGACGTGAGTATTTTTCAAAATTTCTCTTGTGGTATTTTTCAAAATCATTTTAAACTTAAAAGTTCTCCTTTGCAGTTCTTTATATTGTTTATCTTTTTCAAAAAGAGAGAGAAAAAGAAGAATTTATTTTTCAAATCGTTAAATCAAAGTAGTTTTCAAATGTTTTTTTTTTAAATTTAGTTTTTTTAAATATTTTGAAATTCCTTTTGTTTGAATCCAACCATAAGACTCAGAGGAAGATCTACTTGTGGTCAACAAGCCTCCTAGGACTGTGTTAGGATTAGGGGGAGTTCAAATTAAAAGATGTGTTAGAAGTTTCTAAAATACAATTTTATCAAATAGCAGTATCTTTTCAAAAACACAGTGAAGATATAATATTCTCATTTTTCAAAATATATTTTTTCAAAATCTGTTCGTCTTTTGAACGTGTCCGAAAACCTTCGAAAAATTGATTGAGTTTGGCAAAATCTCTAAGACACATAGGAAAGTTTTCCTTGTAGTTAACAATGTTTCCTAGGATTGTGTCAGATTGGGAAGGAATCCAAACCAAGAAATTTATTATTTTTTAAAAATTAAATACACATATTGATATTTTTTTATTTTGATTGGAAAATCTCTAAGACATATAGGAAAGTTTTCTTTGTAATTAACAAGGTTTCATAGGATTGTGTCAAATTTAGGGAAATTCAAATCAATAAAATACTTAGATTTTTAAATTTTCTTTCTTAAGTATTTAGAATTCCTTATAATATTTTCTAAAAAATGATACTTAGTTTTTTTAAAAAAAGAGGACCCCTCAATATTTTTTTAAAATCTTTTCAAAGTTCCTTCAAAAATCATATCCAAAAAAAGGAAATATGCAAACTTTCAAGATAATAGGGAGAGAATCATAATTTAAGGGGAGCATGTTACTTAAGTGTAAATATTTTTCAAAAATACTCCTCTTAGAAAACTATTTCAAAAGTCTTTTTACTTAAAATTTTTTTCTATTTACAAAGAAATTTAACCTTTACTTAAGAAATTTTATTCTCCTTTATCTTGAGGATTAAAAATAAGTGGCTAAAAATTCTGAACTTAAAGTTATTGACCCATGCTTCGACTCAAATCATACTTGGAATCAACAATAGGTGGCTAAAAGTTCTGAACTTAGACTTATTGACCCATGCATAGACTCAAATTATACTTGGAATCAACAATAGGTGGCTGGCTAAAAGTTCTAAACTGAGACTTATTGACTCATGCTTAGACTTAAATCATTAAATGCTTTAAGCTCTTTTTTTGCTTAACATACTTGGAATCAATAGAAATATCAACTTGGTATAAATTCTGGTCTTTAGCATTAATTCTGGATTCTTGCTTAATTATTTATTATTTACTTATCATTTTCATTCCAAAAAATTAACACTTGATTTTTTTTTAACTTTTTCAAAAATTTTCTTATGGTTTTGCAAAACTCATAAGCTCTGATACTCAGTTTTTTTTTACCTTCTCTTTAATCAATTTTTTTTTTCAAAAATGGGGAAAGTAGAGAAAATTAAATATACTTTCAAAGAATATCTGGCGCAAATATTTTTTTTGATATATGACAAAAGCAGAGAATAGAAAAAGTAATGTTAAAAATCAAATTTTCCCCGTTGAAATCCCTTTGAAAAATAGACTTTGTTCTGAAAGTTTTTTTTTAAAGGAAAAACTCCATGTTTTCAAAATTATTTTCACGTTAAACTTAGAATTTTTTTTGCTCAAAAGTTTTTCAAACACTTTTTTTTGCAAAAAATTATACTTAGTTTTTTTCAAGGTGGAAATTGCTTGTTTTCCAAAGCTTCATGGGGAAAATTTCAGATTAAAGGGGAGCTTCATTCATTTTCAAAATACTTAAAATAAAATTTTTTGAAACTTTGAATCAAAGTATTTTTCAAATGTTTTGTAACATGTTTAAAATGGATGTTTCAAACCTATTTTTGGAAAAGTTGTGAAATCCTTTACTTAAAGTTATTTTGGAAAAACACAAAAATCTCTCTTAGAAATTTTGTTCACCCATGTATATTTTTGATATATGTCAAAGGGGGAGGCAAATGTTAAAGTTAAGTGTTTTATAAATTATTCAGGGGGGAGTATGAGAAATAAAGAGAAAACTTTATTTTGTTGAAACTTGCATTGGTTTTACTTTATTCTATTCAAAACTTTAATACTTCATTAGTTTTAAACTTTCTTTCTTAACTGTTATAATTTTTACTTAAGTTTGAATTGTGTTGCCATAAATCAAAACGGGGAAGATTATTGGTACGGATGCGCCATATGGAACCTTGTCTCGATATTGGCAAAGAGTTCAAAGTTAAGTATTATTGGTGATCTAATGTGGTTCATTAAGTATGTAGGAAAGTCCTAGTTTACCTAAGCACGAAGTCTAGACTTGTAGGGTTGAGCACGAAGCCCTGACCGTGGGTTGGCACGAAGATCTGGTCGAGGAATTGGGCACGATGACCTGGCCGAGGGTTGGATATCGAAGACCTGACTGAGTGTTGGCCACGAAGACCTAGTTCGAGCAATTAGACAAGAAGACCTAGTCGGAGACTGGACACCGAGACCTAATCAGGAAAATCGGGTAGGTGACTTAGCCAAGCGAGAACTGTGACCAGAAGTAGAGACGGGTCGAGGTACGAATGTCTTAAGATCCGAGAGTCTCGGAGGTCGAGCAAAAGTCCAACCTGAGGAGCCGATTGGCAAAAGGTAACTTCTCCAGAGTGGAGTAGGTGAGCACGCGTTCCCCGGAAGATGGAACAGTAAGCGTTGGTTAGACCTAGGATTTCATTTTGAAATCGAAAGTCAGAACCAAGATAGTTTTGGTTGTTATTCATGCATATTTATTATATTATATTGTGTTCCTGGACTAACCCTGGTTGTAAGCTGAAAGGAGTTAGCTGCTACGATACCAGGCGCCTGAATGGTATCAGGCGCCCCAGAAGGGGTTCTTCCAGCAGCTGTGCCACATCAGCTCCCAGGCGCCCATGAGCTCACAGGCGCCTCAGTAGTCCCTGGCGCCCAAGAATGGAGATAAGCGCTAGCCAAGTCTGCGGATAAGGATGCTGTGATTTTAGGTGACGTGGTAGTCGCCCAATAGCTATCAGGCGCCCGAGAAGTAGCTATAAAAGGGGCTTCTCCCCTTTGCTTCTAGATATCAACTCAAGCATTCAAACACGCTACGATAAGCTTCCGTGCTCAAGCCTTCTGCGCTAACAACGTTCAAGTTTGACGACACACCGCTCCGACAATGCTTCGCTCTTCTTCTTTAGTGTCGTCAGTATAAGTTTTTTATTTAATTCTGTACTTAAATTTCTACACTTGTACATCATTTTCCGAGCTATAGAATTGCTCAACGAAAACGGTCAAGGATCGTGGCCCTTGGAGTAGGAGCCATTACAGATCCGAATCAAGTAAAACAAACCGCGTTAGCCGTGTTTGATTTGTGTATTTTCCGCTGCGTTTAAATCTGTGTTTCCAAAAAATTACGTTATCGATATTCACCCCCCTCTATCGATTACAACGATCCCACACTATCTACACTTAACTTATTTCCCTAAACTCTCTACACGGAGCTCAATTCCCCGAGATCACTACCTCTCACCACAATAGGCAGCATTCATGAGTCATGACCATCTTATGTCTTCTCAAGACCACCATTGCTTCCCCCATGGTTACCTTGCATAGTCCCTCCATGATTATTATTTCTAGAATAGTCAGTAACTGTCACGCCCCCAGAGGCACATGCTTACTCGAAAATCGGGCAGTATCTCCCCTGTACGACGGACAATATGGGGCAAATATACATACTTTCTCACCATATAACTTAGCCACAAGCGGCTAGTATCACAAAACATAAAAGATAAACACAATCACGCAGTTATAAGATAACGAGTGGCTCAGCCACCTTAGGCATAAAAGAAAACACAACTTAATAAGAAACTCCACAACGAATAAACCCGACCAATAAAACATGACTACAAATTTGTCAAGACCATACCAGAAATAATATAAAATGCGGAAACAAAGAAACTACGGAGAACCAACTCTGAAACAACTCCAAACCAAAATAACCCAGTGAAACTGAGGGATTGAGGGACTGGCAACTGGATCATGTCCTGGCTCCAAGCAAAATATCTACCTGCTACCTGAAACAAAAATAGAAAGTAGCGGTGGTGAGTCCGGGCGGACTCTGCGGGTATATGAGTAGACAATAAGCATAGCATAACAACATGGTATAATATGTAGAGAATCCAACAGGGTACAGTCCATACGGAATAAAGAATCACCTAAACATGCATAACATATGTAAAACGATATGATATAAAACCCAATAACAACTGATATAAAAACAAAATAACAACTAAACAGATAAATACAACGCGATAACGATAAATCCAACATATACATGCATGTCAACCAAGTGCAACAATCATAGCTCATATAAATGCAACAATCACAGGAAATATGCATAAATGAAATACGTATGCACATGATGCAATGACATGTGTCACCCCTGACGCTAGTCAAGCCGTCAACACATCCCATCTGTGTGACCGAGTGGGTAGGGCTGTGACAACTGTACGCACTCTAAACAACAAATACCACATAAGGCGTGGTTGAGTGGACAAGATGCTGGGGAGTCTACACTCCAAACCCTGATACATAGGGGGAGCTATACAGCTACAATATCCCTCAAAAAATAACGGTGAGGGTGAGCCACCAACAGCTCATCCCTCTAAAAACAACGGTGAGGGTGTCACTGTTTGGCATAACAGGACAGGTGCTCACACTCTAATAACTACCACGACAACAAGTGGTTGAGTGAATCGAGCAACAATATGACCAACGATGGCTTAACCAAATGTAAGCCCAACAGTCGTTAGTATGCAACGTGCAAGTATGGTGCACGATGCACGAACAACCGGAGAAACAACGATGCAATAAAATCCAATGAGTATACGATGCATCAATACAACCAACCAGAAATCACAAACCAACGATTATGCACCTACACTAATATGTAGGATATTTCTAATGCCAAATAAACCTAGTTGTGTTTAATAGACTTCTAAGTGCTCGCGTACAAACGGCACTTTACAGAATAGAAAACCAATAGAGGACTGTATGGATACAAATTTGGAATACTCGAAGATCAACGAAGAGTAACTCTCAACGGCGATTTTTAATTAACAAACGACAAAGAACAAGGTCAAGCAACCTATTAGACATAATATAGCCATGCTTTAAGGTAAACGAAACTACTCGAGTACAAAGGAGAAATACCCGCCTTTTAATTGTAGAAGTCCGTAAACGAATAACTTCCACGATCAACCGAACACCGTCCGAATCAAGGTCCTGTATTACGGATATAATTTAGCTGTGTATATAATTTATTAAATTAGCTAAATTACTACTAAACATAGCTACGATCAAATCCTTGAATTTTAATGACTACTACAAGACTAACTGCAATAAAGATACAAGATTAGAAGCTACACCTCTTAATTTATTCATATAATATACTAATTCCATTAGTCCCCTAAACAGAAAGATTTAATAGAATTAGCTTATCACACTTTAGGATATATATATACTTTAATGTATTACTCCAACTATTGCCAACGCAGAAGAAGAGACATGATTTTATTTGTAATAAAATTAGAAATAAATTTTACTCTTTTGAAACCAGAAGATAAATCTAGACAAAAGAGATAAAACCAACTAAGTTTCTAGATGACATGCAGCCCTTAATAGTGGTGTATACCTCACAGCTGGGACAACAAAGTCACAATCTGAACTGAATTTTTGCCTCCACCCAACTGATCAAAACCAAGGAAGAATTGAATCCAATTAAAACAGACCTAGCCACAGAATCCAATTAAAGCAAACCTAACTACAAACATCCCAATATTATCCACTAACCTTAGAAGAAATACAAGACTTGAAGATATCCCCCTAGAGACGGATCGCCGTCGTCGAAGATGCCTTGTCGACGGACTGGTTCGCCGGAAAAGCGGCGGTGTGAGGCGCGGCGTCGGCTAGGATTCCCACACAAAGCAAAGCGCTTGCCTGCTTGTTCCCGCGAGGTGAAGAGGAAGGAGAGAGGGTGGCAGTTGCACGAGGGAGAAGATGAAGAAACAAGGGTTGGGGCGGCTACCGGCGTCGCTCGCTGCGGAGAAGCGTCGCGCGGCGTGGGGCGTCAAGGAGAAAGAAACGAATTGGGGCAAAACTGCTTCTTGGGAGGAAACCGTAGGGTTTTTATTAAATCTTGGCATTTTGCAAATAAGCCCTCCTATTTTAGTTATTCACAACCAAGTCCCTATTTTGCAACGAGACCCTTTAAAAATTTTGGTTTTCAACATTCTCCCCTACTAACAAGAATTTGGTCCCCAAATTTAACTAGTAAACCACAACAACCACTAGTCAACCATAAAACTAACCCAGATTAGTCCACAATCCTAAACCATAAACCGCAACAAGTACTGGTCAACAACAAGAAATTAACAACCCAGTTATAATATGACTACCATACGCACCTCAAGTAAATAGATGAGGATAGCGAGCTCTGATCGTATCCTCGAGCTCACAAGTAGTTTCCTCATCAGAATGGTGCTGCCAACCAACTTTGACCAACCGAACTGTCTTGTTCTACCGAGGCTCCTTGTGCGCATGGGCATCTCCACGTAAGTCGCATTTGACTATAGTGTGATCGACACCTCTGATAAAACATGTGTCGGATCTTGCACTCTACCAACTGAGCTAGACGAGCAACTTCTGCTCCACTCTACTCCAGAATCCACTCCAGAATTTGACATGGTCCAATATAGCGCGGAGCTAGTTTCCCTCTGAGATCGAACCTCTTCACCCCTTTCGTAGGTGATACTGATTGCTTACAAAGAACTCTAAGGGTCTGTATCTCTCATGGTTAACCTCAACCATGATTGCGAGTCAAATATGTTATCTACCATATTGGGAACCGTCCAACATCACTCTAATGGTAGCTACCCAGTTACAAGTAGTGACCTACACGTAGATACCCTATAGCTTTTTAATATCTCGGAAAAATCGATCCATCCACCTGCGGTGCCTTCTCTCTAGTGACAGTGTAAACCCGGTCCATCTCTGAAACTGATGGTAGCATCGTCTAAATAGGTAGTGGTCCAATCATCTGAATTGTTGCTGGCTGCATAGTCTGAGGTGCTGGAGCTCCCACCGTCTGCTGAGTCTGATAACTTGTAACTTCGACCATCTGCTTAGGCTAGTAAACTGAAGACTAACATGCTAGGCACAACTGATCTACACATAACTAATAACTAAAATAAATCCTAATCATACCACCTACTTGAGTAAATTTTTAAATAACAACGCTTTACTTCCTAACCTAATCATCATAATTAGGTTAAACTCCTAATTCTAAATATGATTAACCAAACTCAATTCTTCCAAGAATCAAGTTCACATCAACCCATGTCCACCACAACAAACCTAGTAAAACCTCACCAAGACAACAAACTACTTTCTTATCACCGATCTTCAACAATGAAAACTTATGGCATGAATTTCTATCCGAACAGATCAATATAGGTCTTCCCCGCAACGGAACAACGTAAGTATCCTACAACATCCATATCAGCTGATGCAGTACTATTTTAGACATATTAGTGTCCTGCAATGTCTTTTGTCCTGTCGCCCTGCCAACAGAACACTTCGAATTCCTATTCACTCAAGTATATCCCAGGTGAATCGCAAATCAAGCTCGATGCACCATCGAGAGTAACTCCTCTGGGACCAAGGGTAACTCAAGACCATACTATCTGTTACAGAAATAAAATATCTCGTATACATCCCAAGAAAATTTCGTCTAATGACAACCAGATCGCCGATCAATCCTAGAGTACACTGATGTACTCTTGAGCTAAACATACAAATCCTCAATCCGAGACCAGGGAATACTTATATTATGCTGCTTCAGCTTTGCACTTTAAATGAGTTGCATGACCACTTATGTTGAACTAATACATAGAATGAATTACTTATACTATAGTGCTTAGACTTCACACTCTGGATGAGTTGCATGACTAATTATGTTGAATTAATGAATGGAATGAATTTATTATACTATAAAATTTTGACTCTGCACTTTGAAAGAGTTGCGTGACTACTTACGCTGAATTAATGAATGGAATGAATTGCTTATATTATACAACTCGGGCTTCGTACTCTGAAGAAACTATATGACAAAATAAGAAAATGAATTACTTATATTATAGAACATTGACTCTTCATTCAAAAAGCGCTCTTGGGTCATAGGCCTCAATCATATTTTCTCATTAGGTGAATTATGGGTCGCTTACTTTTTTTTTTGTAAGATGCATCTCTAGTTAGATTGTGGGTTCTCCAACTTTTAAATATTTATCTAATCTATTTTCAGAGTAATTTGTGATAAGAAATTAATGTTCATACGACCATGTTATTTATTGATATTAGATTCTGTCATAAGATATACTATATTATACACTGCACTTCTCTCTTACATTAACTTTGCATTTTTATGCTAGCAGTAGCTTTTCTAAATTTCTCTTCATTCTAAGCTTCTAGTCTTTGTGTTTGTAGTTGCCCTAATGTTGTGATGTAGGAGATTGTTCTTGTCTCTCAGTTAGAAGGCGTTCAATGTACTTATTTCATGGTGAGAGACAAAGGCTTTGTCAATGGTTCATGGTGGGGGCGATATGTGATTTTCGTATCCTAGACAAACTAGTTTCAATCTGCAGATAAACTATTTCGTGTGACTGATTTAAGAATCAGACTTATCATGATTTATCCTATCAACAATTTGTTCAATATTATTGATAACAACAACTGATGTTAAAGAGACCTCAAACCCAAAGGATTAGCTTCTAATCTTCAACCAGGCGAATGCCCAGAAGTACCTTAATCATGCAAGACAAAGGATGTTAGCTATAGATCAATGTGCAGGGATGCCACTAGCCATGATATGAAAATAATTAATTGTGATCAACCACTCAAAGAGCAACAACAATAATTTTTGCTAGTCTACTTCCAATAGCATAAACTAACTCTATACTCCTTTTTTTGTTAACTTTCTAAACACAGAATTGTCAGACCAACAATAAGGTAGCAGAGCTCACAACAAAACAGAGAGAGCGTTTTACCTCTCTTCCGCAGTTCAATCAATATCCAATGTATAACCCATCAACCCCTAAACACGACACTAAGATGGATGGGGCAAAGCTGCATACTAAAATGTATGGGGAAAAGGGTGATCGAACTTAGCTTGAACAAAGACAAGGAGAAACGAGAGTAAACCGATCAGAAACCCCATAAAATGATCCACTAAATACTGATCAGATGTAGACTACTTTCTCTCTTTCTTCCATTTGTTGTGTGTTCTTGAGACTTCTTCTCATTGGGTTCTCATCAGGCGGCCACAACATATAACTTTAGCTTATTCAATCTACAACGTGGTGAGGCTCTCACTTGTTGGTTCTTCATTGAACTAGAACTTATCAAGGCATCCCCTTGTGGCGTTCAAGACATATCAACCTCATCCCAAGGTTGTGGCGTCTATCTTCTTCTTCTTCTATACCAAGGTTCGTGCTTCCTTAAGCATTGGGTTGAGGTTTCTTCCTTTCATTCTCTATCTTTTCGATTTAGACTATCTTTCTCTCTTTCTTCCATTTGTTGTGTGTTCTTGAGACTTCTTCTCATTGGGTTCGCATCATTTGGTATCAGAGCCATTAGTTTCTCTAAATCAATTTAGTTCTTGAGACTTCTTGAGTCTCTATCTTATTCGTGATCTTGAGACTTCTTGAGTCTCTATCTTATTTTTGTTTCCTTGCTTTTGCTTAGCAAGCCTTACTTGCTTTGTTGAAAAAAAAAAGAGGAGGAGAAAAAATTCGGCCAAAAAAAAGGCAAAGAAACGAAGAAAGAAAAAAAGAAAAAAAAAAGAAAAGCCGAAGCAAAAAGAACAGCGAAAGTGGTTGGAAAAAAGGAAGTAGAGACATTGTTAGCAAATTTATTTTTCTCATTTCCTTTAAAGTTTGCCTAGATTCAATTCTGGAAGCCTAGATTATGTTCTGGAAAACATTCCTTTCAACTCTTATTTCAAGTACTCTCATTTCCTTTAAGTTTCCCTAGATTCAATTCTGGCAGCCTAGATTAAGTTCTGGCAACTTTCCTTTCGAATTTTTAATTCACGTTTTGCTACCTTTCGTTTCTGCATTATCCTCAATTTTGGCTAGATTCAATTCTGGCAAATTTCCTTTCTGCACTTCAAGTTTTCAATTCAGCAATTTGAACTTTTTTGTGTTGAATTCCTATCTTTTACCCACACACCCTTGGGAATTTTCATAGTCCATGAACGGTTACAGGGAATTGCCTCAATTCTAAGTACAAGTTCTTTAAAGAGCTAACATTCGTGAGTTAGAGTGTTTGAGTGAAACAGGTTGTTCAATGGCGACAAGTGGAAAAGAAGCAAGACCTAGAGAATCCCTTGATCAACGTGCCTTGAGACAATACTTGGAACGCATGGAAATCCGTTTTAGTCAGATTATGGTCAGATTAGAGGAACAAGATGGTGTAATTGCAGGATTGCAACATAGCCAAGTTGGTAGAGCTCCTTCACGAAGTGCTAGACAATATAACCATGATGATGATAATGATGGCGTATCTGAGGACATTGATGATAGACCTTCAAGTAGCAGATTGGATCATGCTCGAGTTGGTGGTAGAAGAGGAAGGATGAATGATCATGTGGATAGAAACATGGAAAATATCAAGATGAAGATTCCTTCATTTCAAGGCAAAAGTAATCCTGAAGCCTATTTCGAGTGAGAAAATAAAGTGGAATTAGTATTTGATTGTCACAACTATTCTAAAGAGAAGAAGGTAAAACTCGCTGCCGTTGAATTTGTTTATTATGCAATTATTTGGTGGGATCAAATTATTCTAAGTAGGAGAAGAAACAAAGAGAGACCCGTTGGCAGTTGGGAGGAGATGAAGACTATTATGAGAAAGAGATTCATTCCAACACATTACTATCGGGATTTGTATCAATGGTTACAAAGTCTCACACAAGGATCCAAGACTGTGAAGGAATACCACAAAGAGAAGGAAATTGCCATGATTCGAGCCAATGTGGAGGAGGACCGAGAAGCAACCATGGCACGATTTTTACAAGGTTTAAATCAAGAAATTGCAAATGTAGTGGAGTTGCAACATTATGTGGAGCTTGAAGACATGGTGCATATGTCCATGAAAGTTGAAAGACAACTCAAAAAGAAGGGATCAAACAAGCATGGGGGGCAAAGTTCACATTCGTCAACTTGGAAATCTAGCAGGAACAAAAGAGATGATAAAGTTGAATCAAAGAAAAATCCCGATTTTTCAAATAATAAAGATGCAAGCTCTCCATTGGTCAAGGGAAACGAACCTCTCCAACCTTCAAGAAATAGAGATAATAAATATTTTAAGTGCTTGGGAAGGGTACATATCGCATCACAATGCTCAAATAAAAGAATTATGATTTTGAAAGAAAAAGGTGACATCGACACTGAAAGTGAGTCCGAAGATGATAGTGTCTTGCCCCCATTATTGGAAAGTGAAGAAGAGTATCCCGTTGAAGGTGAAGCCCTTGTCACTAGGCGTGCTCTAAAAGTACAAGTGAAAGAAGATAATAAACAACAACGAGACGACATATTTCATACCCATTGCCACATCAAAGAGAAGGTATGTAGTATGATTATAGATGAGGGAAGTTACACAAATGTAACTAGTACTATTTTGGTTGAGAAATTATGCTTACCTACCACTAAGCAGCCTAGACCTTATAAACTACAATGGTTGAATTTTTTTTGACCACGAATTTTTTTTTCCTCGAATTTTTTTTTCTGCTTTGTTTTTTTTTCACTATATCAAATAGCAAGAAAAGATAAATTGAACACTTGCCTTTTGAAACGAAGCTCTGATACCAAATGATACGAACCCCACCAACAGACGTGATAGAACCCGAGACAAAGATGGATAGAACCACAAGAACAAGATGACAAGAGTTTGAGCCTTTACCCGCAACCAAGACTGGCACGAACAAAGACCACGAAAGAAGGAAACGCCACACCAGGATGGTGATAAGTTTCGGTTGTTGAACGCCACGAGATAAACTCGATAAGTTCAGAAGTTCCCTTGAGAACCAAGAGATCACAAAATCTTCGCTAGGATGTTTACCAAAACCAAAGTGCTTACAAATTCGGAATTCTCTCCCTTATATAATGGGAGCAAGCAACTAAAGTACCTACATGCATGCATGCAAACAAATACAAGTACCCATGGTGCATGCAAGCATTTAAACACTTAGAAACCCAAAAAAGCAACTCCAAGTCTCCATATTTTTGCATGCATGAAATTAAATAACTTAGAAACCCCAAAATCCCAAGTTTCCATACTTCTTTTCTCCTTCCTTTTTCCAACCATCATGCAAGGGATGAGTCATGGTTGAATAAGACCGATCACATGGGTTAAGCCTTGATTTGTACTTGGGCTTAACTTGGTTTCTCATTTCTCATAGCCAAGCCATTGTTCTTGCATTGGCCCGTTTAGTGCTTCCTTGAAACGCTTTGCTTGAAGTCTTGTAATTGGCCCTTCAGGAAGTGACAAATGATCTCTTGCGGTTTTAACCCGGTTTTGGAACAGCTCCTTGGTCTACATCATTCTCCCCCTCTTGAAAAGGATTTGCCCTCAAATTATCACCTACATCAAATGGGGACAAATCAGCAAGATTAAAAGTAGTATGCACACCATACTCACCTGGTAATTCAAGTTTGTAGGCATTATCATTGTTGCGTTCTATCTCTTGAAATGGCCCGTCGCCTCGAGGTAGGAGTTTAGAACGTCGTTTCTCTGGAAATCGCTCCTTCCGTAGGTGCAACCAAACCCACTCTCCTAGTTCAAACACAACTTTCTTGCGCCCTTTGTTAGTGATAAGCACCTTGGAATGGATCGCCTTGAAATTCAGATGTAGGGAAGAATATTGACGCCACACTCAAGAAAGATGAGAGGGTGAGTGATAAGTCATGGGGGTTTCGATCGCCACAAGTTGCCTTGATAAGATCACGATTAGTTCTTTGCCTAAGAACCAAAGGAAGCTCTCACAATAGAGAAAACTCTGATTTCATTCAAACTTAACATGCCTTGGCCATACAAGAGTTCTCCTATATATAGACTTAGTGGAGGTTGAAACATTAACCTCTACCACACTTCCCACTAAGCACTAATTATGCACCATTATCATGCATGCATGCATGCATGATGTTTATTTCCCACAATTCCCTAATACTAGCTTAGGAACTCCCAAAAGCATTAAAAACCCACCAAAAGACATCAAAAATAACTTCAGAAAATTCTCCCAAAAATACCCACGAAAATTGGACACTTGTAGCCCTTGAATGCATCTTGGATCATGTGGTTTTGGGCCTTCAAGTTTTGTCTTCATGTGGGCTCAATTTCACTTTCAATTTGAAGGAATGTGATCCATTTAGTTGTTGCCTCCATTGTGCATTGATCCTTCTTCTCCTTGAGCTCCATTATTAAGCCTTCCAAAGCTTGCTTCATTCTCTTAGTCTTGGATCTTGTCATGGGTCCTCCAATTCCTTTCAATGCCTCTTCCTCTATGGCTTTGTCTTGTAAGCTTGTATCCCCTCCTTGGTCCACATCATTCCCTCCTTCTTTAGGTGAATTCGTCCTCGAATTTAGATCTTCATCACCTACATCAAATGGACGCAAATCAGCCACATTAAATGTTGCACTAACACCATACTCACCGGGCAAGTCAATTTTGTAAGCATTGTCATTAATTCTTTCCAACACTTGGAATGGTCCATCTCCTCTTGGTTGAAGCTTTGATTTCCTTTGGGCAGGAAACCTTTCCTTTCTCATATGAACCCACACCCAATCACCGGGTTCAAGGACAACTCTTTTTCTCCCTTTATTGGCTCTCTTCGCATATTGCTCCATTTTCTTCTCAATTTGAGCTTTAACTTGCTCATGAAGCTTTTTCACATATTCTGCCTTTGCTTGACCATCCTTGTGAACTAAAGAAGAAGTGTTAGGTAAAGGAAGCAAATCAAGAGGTGTTAGCGGATTGAACCCATAAACAATCTCAAAAGGGGAAAATTGAGTAGTAGAATGGACAGCCCTATTATAAGCAAATTCAACATGAGGTAAACATTCTTCCCAAGACTTAATGTTCTTCTTAATAATTGCTCTAAGAAGAGTAGAAAGAGTCCTATTTACCACCTCAGTTTGGCCGTCAGTTTGAGGGTGACATGTAGTGGAGAAAAGAAGCTTTGTTCCTAGTTTGTTCCATAAGGTCCTCCAAAAATGACTTAAGAATTTGGTGTCACGATCTGAAACAATGCTCCTAGGCATGCCATGAAGTCTTACAACCTCTTTGAAAAACAAATCTGCCACATGAGTTGCATCATCCACTTTGTGGCAAGGTATGAAGTGCGCCATCTTAGAAAATCTATCAACTACCACAAAAATGGAGTCCTTACCTTTTTGAGTGCGTGGTAGCCCTACAACAAAATCCATAGACAAGTCAATCCAAGGGGAATCAGGAATAGGCAAAGGAGTGTAAAGTCCATGAGGTGATACCTTAGATTTTGCTTTTCTGCACACAATGCACTTTTCACAAAATTTTTGCACATCATGCCTTAAGTGTGGCCAATGAAAATGTTCATGCAACATTTCTAAGGTCTTTTGAACCCCAAAGTGTCCCATTAGACCCCCCTCATGTGCTTCCCTAACTAGCAATTCACGCATGGATCCTCTAGGCACACAAAGTCTATTGTTCTTAAACAAGTAATTATCATGCCTAACAAACCCATTTTGTGATTTCTTTTCACACGCAGCATATAATTCAGAGAAGTCACTATCATGTTCATACAACTCTTTGATATGTTTAAAGCCAAGTAATTTAGTTTCAAGTGTAACAAGCAAATTATACCTTCGCGAAAGTGCATCTGCTACCACATTTACCTTTCCTTGCTTATGCTTAATCACATACGGAAATTGTTCAAGAAATTCAACCCATTTGGCATGCCTTTTGTTGAGCTTCCCCTGCCCTTTCAAATACTTCAAAGATTCATGATCACTATGAATAACAAATTCTTTAGGCAAAAGATAGTGCTGCCATGTTTGCAAAGCTCTAACAAGTGCATACAATTCTATATCATAAGTGGAATAGTTGAGAGTGGCGCCACCTATCTTCTCACTAAAATATGCAATGGGATGTCCATTTTGAAGTAAAACAGCCCCAATACCCACATGAGATGCATCACATTCAATTTCAAATGATTTGGAAAAATCAGGCAAAGCAAGAATGGGTGCATGTGTGAGTTTGTCCTTAAGTGCTTGAAATGCATTTTCTTGATTCTCTCCCCACTTAAAACTCATATTTTTCTTGACAATTTCATTTAGGGGTGCTGCCAGTGTGCTAAAATCCTTCACAAACCTTCTATAGAAACTTGCCAACCCATGGAAGCTCCTAACCTCACTCACAGTTTTGGGGGTTGGCCAATCTCTAATGGCCTTAACCTTCTCTTCATCAACCTGCACTCCTTTAGAACTTATGACAAATCCAAGAAAAACCACATGATCAGTGCAAAAGGAACACTTTTCTAAGTTAGCATACAGTCTCTCCTTTCTAAGGACATGCAAGACAGATTTGAGATGTGCTACATGCTCAACCAAACTCTTGGAATATACCAAAATATCATCAAAGTATACTACCACAAATTTTCCTAGGAATTCTCGTAAAACATGGTTCATAAGCCTCATAAAAGTGCTTGGCGCATTAGTTAACCCAAAAGACATTACCAACCATTCATACAATCCATATTTAGTTTTGAAAGCAGTTTTCCATTCATCCCCTTCCCTTATCCTAATTTGATGGTACCCACTTTTCAAATCAATCTTAGTAAAGAAGCAAGCACCATGCAATTCATCAAGTAAATCATCAAGTCTAGGGATAGGATGTCGATACCGAATTGTGATGTTGTTGATAGCTCTACAGTCCGTGCACATCCTCCATGATCCATCCTTTTTAGGTACCAAAATTACTGGTACAGCACAAGGACTTAAGCTCTCTCTCACCCATCCTTTTTGTAATAACTCCTCCACTTGATTCTGTATCTCCTTTGTTTCTTGAGGGTTGCTCCTATAGGCAGGCCTATTGGGAAGAGAAGCACCAGGAATAAGGTCCATTTGGTGTTCTATTCCCCTCATTGGTGGCAAACCGTGAGGTACTTCCTGGGGAAACACATCCTCAAAGTCCTGCAAAATAGCAACAACATCACTGGGCAAGGAGTTAGTATTAGTTTCCAAGCAAGTTTCCTTGCACAAAAGAAGAAATATAGGTTGCCTTGTCAAATAAGCTCTCTTCACCTCACTTCCTCTTGCAAACAAATTTTCTATTCTTCTCTCTTTCTTTTCCTCGTTCTCTCTTTTCTTTTCCTCATTCTCTCTTTTCTTTTCTTTCCTCATTCTCTCTTTCTTTTCCTCATTTTCTCTTTTCTTTTCCTCATTCTCTCCTTTCTTTTTCTTAAGCTCTCGCTCTTCTTTTTCTCTTTTCTCTCGCATTTTTTTTTGATCCGCACAAACCTCCCTAGGTGATAATGGTACAAGTGTGACTTTGTGGGAATTGTGAAGAAATGAGAACTTGTTGGAGAATCCATCATGGTGAGCTCGCCTATCAAACTGCCAAGGTCTTCCAAGAAGAATGTGGCTTGCCTCCATAGGTACAATATCACATAGAACTTGATCTTCATATTTTCCAATGGAGAAATTAATCATCACTTGTTGATTCACCACCAATTCACCACTATTACTTAGCCATTGGAGTTTATATGGTCTTGCATGCGGTGTAGTCTTGAGGTTGAGTTTGGTAACCAACCTAGTGCTTGCCACATTGGTGCAACTTCCACCATCAATGATCATAGAGCATGTTTTACCTTGAATAAGGCAACGAGTATGAAAAATATTCTCTCTTTGGTCCTCCTCATGCTCCTTGGCTTGACTTCCTAATAACCTTCTAACCACCAAGAGATCGCCATCTTGCGCATAGGCTGCTCCATCATGTTCCTCATCGCTTGAAGAAGAAGAATGAGAAGAAGTTTCTTCACTAGAGATGCTCCCATTATCCCTAACCACCATAGTCTTCTTATTCGGGCATTCGGATGCGATATGTCCTTTTCCCAAACACTTGAAGCACTTGATATCCCTGCTCTTAGAAGTAGAAGAAGTAGTAGTAGGAAAAGGCTTCTTAGCGCTTGTTACCTCCTTTGAATTAGAAGAGGAACCCTCCTTCTTTGGCTTGTCCTTCCAATTTGAAGAGTAGTTTGAAGAAGATGGTCTTTTCATAACGCCCTTTCTCTTTAATTGTTGCTCCACTTTCATTGCTTGATGAACTAAGTCTTCAAGCTCCACATAATGTTGTAGCTCTACAATGTCTCCAATATCTCGGTTTAGGCCATGGAGAAATCGAGCCATAGTTGCTTCTCTTTCCTCCTCAATATTGGCCCTAATCAAAGCCACCACCATCTCCTTGTAATACTCATCCACACTCCTACTCCCTTGGATGAGTCTTTGCAATTTGTTGTGCAACTCCCTATGGTAGTGGGAAGGCACAAATCTCCTTCTCATCAAGGTCTTCATTTCACCCCAAGTGTTGATAGGGTGCTCTCCATACCTTCTTCTCTCCTTTTGCATTTGATCCCACCAAATTAAAGCATAATCGGTGAACTCAAGGGCAGCCACCTTCACTTTCTTTGCATCAGGGTAATTGTGGCATGAGAAGATTTGCTCTATTTTCATTTCCCACTCAAGATATGTGTCGGGGTCATTCCTCCCTTGGAAGGAAGGTACCTTGACTTTCACCCCTCTTAGATCGTCTTCATGTTGATGGTTTCTACCCCTCTTTCGTGTCTTCGTCCCCCTTCACGCCTCCTTCTTTCTCTTGGAGAACTATAGAATAGGTCACTTCCCGGATGAGATTCTTCATGATTAGAATTTCCCCCATGGTTGGAAACTCTTCCTCCTTCAAGTCGGTCCATCCTTTCATGTAAGCCTTCAAGTTGTCTTTGAAGCATTCTCTCAAAGTGTTGAGTAAGCGCCTCCATTTGAAGCCTATTAGGATCTTGCCTAGGGGAGTTTTCCCCACTCATGCTTGCAACAAAAAAAAAAGATGACAAGGAAAATTGCACAAGAAATGTTAGAAAGGCCTCACCACTCGCCTCACGTGGTTGCACTCAAATTTATCCACTCAGCTTCCTTTATAAGCCCTTAAGAAAAGAACCTTATCAACGATTTTCTCAAGACAACAAGTAGACAATCAAGTGAGCAAGAAACCAACAAGAGAATATGAGTAGAACAAGAGAAATAAACGGTTAGAACAAGAAATTCAGCAACGATCAAGAGCAATGAGAGAAATATTGGGACCTTTCAATTCGCCGATCTTCCTTCTTTTTTTTTTTTTTTTTTTTTCGAATTTCCTTTTTGTCCTTTTTTTTTTCTTCAGTCAAAAAACACAATGACTCAAGTAACACCTTTTTTTTTTTTTTTTGAGTTTAGGACCCAAATAGAGAAGCGATAAATAGAGTTGGAGAAGGAAAACACCAATGGAATACTATGGATGAGAGATTAACAAAGATGAACAAGAACACAAATGAAGAAGAACAAAACGCAAACCTGAAAATCAAGGAGCCAAGGCTCTGATACCAAATGATAAGCACCTTGGAATGGATCGCCTTGAAATTCAGATGTAGGGAAGGATATTGACGCCACACTCAAGAAAGATGAGAGGGTGAGTGATAAGTCATGGGGGTTTCGATCGCCACAAGTTGCCTTGATAAGATCACGATTAGTTCTTTGCCTAAGAACCAAAGGAAGCTCTCACAATAGAGAAAACTATGATTTCATTCAAACTTAACATGCCTTGGCCATACAAGAGTTCTCCTATATATAGACTTAGTGGAGGTTGAAACATTAACCTCTACCACACTTCCCACTAAGCACTAATTATGGATCATTATCATGCATGCATGATGTTTATTTCCCACAATTCCCTAATACTAGCTTAGAAACTCCCAAAAGCATTAAAAACCCACCAAAAGACATCAAAAATAACTTCAGAAAATTCCCCCAAAAATACCCACGAAAATTGGACACTTGTAGCCCTTGAATGCATCTTGGATCATGTGGTTTTGGGCCTTCAAGTTTTGTCTTCATGTGGGCTCAATTTCACTTTCAATTTGAAGGAATGTGATCCATTTAGTTGTTGCCTCCATTGTGCATTGATCCTTCTTCTCCTTGAGCTCCATTATTAAGCCTTCCAAAGCTTGCTTCATTCTCTTAGTCTTGGATCTTGTCATGGGTCCTCCAATTCCTTTCAATGCCTCTTCCTCTATGGCTTTGTCTTGTAAGCTTGTATCCCCTCCTTGGTCCACATCAAACCTAGTGCTTGCCACATTAGTGCAACTCCCACTATCAATGATCATAGAGCATGTTTTTCCTTGAATAAGGCATCGGGTATGAAAAATAATTTCTCTTTGGTCCTCCTCATGCTCCTTGGCTTGACTCCCCAATAACCTCCTAACCACCATGAGATCTCCATCATGTGCATAGGCTGCTCCATCATTTTCCCCATCGCTTGAGGACGAGGAATGAGAAGAAATTTCTTCACTAGAGATAATACCATTATCCCTCACCACCATAGTCTTCTTATTCGGGCATTCCGATGCAATATGTCCATTTCCCAAACACCTAAAGCACTTGAAGAAGAACCCTCCTTCTTTGCCTTCTCCTTCCAACTTGAAGAGTAGTTTGAAGAAGATGATTTCTTCATAATGCCCTTTTTCTTTAATTGTTGCTTCACTTTCATTGCTTGATGAACTAAGTCTTCAAGCTCCACATAATGTTGTAAATCCACAATGTCTCCAATATCTCGATTTAGGCCATGGAGAAATCGAGCCATGGTTGCTTCCCTATCCTCCATAATATTGGCCCTAATCAAAGCCACCTCCATCTCCTTGTAATACTCATCCACACTCCTACTCCCTTGGGTGAGTCTTTGCAATTTGTTGTGCAAATCCCTAGGGTAGTGGGAAGGCACAAATCTCCTTCTCATCAAAGTCTTCATTTCATCCCAAGTGTCTATAGGATGCTCTTCATACCTTCTTCTAGCCCACCAAATTAAGGCATAATCAATGAACTCAAGGGCAGCCACCTTCACTTTCTTTGCATCATTGTAATTGTGGCATGAGAATATTTGTTCTATTTTCATCTCCCACTCAAGATATGTTTCGGCGTTATTCCTCCCTTGGAAGGAATGTACCTTGACTTTCACACCTCATAGATCATCTTCACGTCTTTGGTCTCTTTCTCCTCTTTCACGTCTTCTTCCCCCGTCACGCCTCCTTCCTTCTCTTGGAGAACCGTAGAATAGGTCACCTGCTTGATGAGCTTCTTCATGATTAGAATTGCCCCCATGGTTGGAAACTCTTCCTCCTTCAAGTCGGTCCATCCTTTCATGTAATCCTTCAAGTTGTCTTTGAAACATCCTCTCAAAGTGTTGAGTAAGTGCCTCCATTTGAAGCCTAGTAGGATCTCGCCTAGGGGAATTAGTTGTTCTTTCCCCACTCATGCTTGCAACAAAAAGAAGATGACAAGGACAATTACAAAAGAAATGTAAGAAGTACCTCACCATATCGTTGAGCATGATCCATATCGTTAGCTTGTTGGGCAAATTGTTCACTTCCATTGACTCCATCATTCCCACTCTCCTCAAAAGGATTCGTCCTCGAATCTTGATTACCTACATCAAAGGGAGAGAGATCAGAAACATTAAATGTGGAACTCACATTATCATTGACTCGCGCCACGACTTGAAATGGTCCATCGCCTCTTGGATGCAACTTAGTACGACGTTTAGCAGGAAATCTCTCCTTACTCATATGAACCCAAACCCAATCATCGGGTTCATAGATTATTTTCTTTCGTCCCTTGTTTGCTTGCGTAGCATATTGTTCAGTCTTCTTTTCAATTTGCATCCTTACTTTATCGTACATTTGCATCACAAATTCAGCTTTTCTTTTACCATCCAAACTAGCATGCTCAGTGACAGGCAAAGGTGATAAATCCAAAGGAGTTAGCGGATTGAAACCATATACCACTTCAAAAGGTGAACACTTAGTAGCAAGATCTATTATAGGCAAATTCAACATGTGCTAAACAATCTTCCCAACCTTTCAAATTCTTTTGAATGATAGCTCTTAATAAAGTAGCTAAGGTTCGATTTACTACCTCAGTTTGTCCATCTGTTTGTGGATGACATGTTGTAGAAAACAACAATTTTGTTCCCAACTTGCCCCATAGTGTCTTCCAAAAGTAGCTTAGAAACTTTGCATCATGATCTAAAACTATACTTTTCGGCACGCCATGAAGTCGCACAATGTCCCTAAAAAAGAGATTAGCAATATGGATAGCATCATCTGTTTTCCTACAAGGAATAAAATGAGTCATTTTTAAAAATCTGTCTACGACCACAAAAATAGAATCCATACCTCATTTTGACCTTGGTAATCCTACAATAAAGTCCATAGAAGTATCACACTAGGAATTGGTAGAGGTGATGTGAACCCAATGAGAAGAAGTCACAAGAACACACAACAAATGGAAGAAAGAGAGAAAGATAGCCTAAATCGAAAAGATGGAGAATGAAAGAAAGAAACCTCGACCCAATGCTTAAGGAAGCACGAACCTTGGTATAGAAGAAGATGAAGATAGACGCCTTTGGATGGAGGTCGATAAGTTTGAACGCCACAAGGGGATGCCTTGATAAGCTCTAGTTTAATGAAGAACAAACAAGTGAGTGCCTCACCAGGTAGTAGATTGAATAATCCAAAAATTACATGTTTTGACCTCCACCCCCTATATTTATAGCTATAGGAAGACCTAAAAACCCTAAAAGGCCAAAAGGAAGCCCATTTAGTAGAGGCCTATGTAGACTACATAGGGCTATTGAACTCTTGGCACCATTACAACCCAAATAAAGCTAGAAATTGGGCCTAAATTGAACCCACAAAATTAACATATTCTTCTTAGATAGATAGGAGACTTAAGTGTCTAGTTAAGCTCATCTAAGGCTTGAATTAGGTTGACTAAGCAATATGACTTGCTCTTGGTCAAACCTTCTTCAATGGTTGCTTTGGCTTTCACATCTTCAATTAGCACATTAAGTGCTTCTTTAGTCTTTTTAGCCTTAGCCCTTGTAATTGGGCCTCCTTTGATGCATAATGGATCATCGACATCTTCTACAGTGGGTTGAGCATGATCCAGATCGTTAGCTTGTTGGGCAACTTGTTCACCTCCCTTGACTCCATCATTCCCCCTCTCCTCAAAAGGATTCGTCCTCGAATCTTGATTACCTACAAGAGGTAACCCATGAGGTAAAGATTTAGATTTTGCTTGCCTACATGTGATACACTTCTCACAAAATTTTACAACATCTCCTTTCATATGTGGCCAAAAGAAATGCTCCAATAAAACATTAGTTTTTTTCTCACTCCAAAATGTCCCATTAGTCCCCCACCATGGGCTTCTTGGACTAATAATTCCCTCAATGAACAGTTATTAACTCTAAATAGAAATCCCTCATGCCAATAAAACTTCCCAAATGCAACATGCTCACAAACTTTAAATACATTTCCAAAGTCAGGATCATTAGAATATAGATCTTTAATGTATTCAAATCCTAACAAGTTAGTGTTCAAAGTAGAGAGCAAGGTATACCTTCGAGATAAAGCATCTGCAACATTATTTTCCATACCTCGTTTATACTTGATCGCATAAGGAAATGATTCAATGAACTCCACCCATTTCGCATGACGTCTATTCAACTTGCTTTGGCTCTTCAAGTGCTTCAATGATTCATGATCAGTGTGAATGACAAACTCTTTGAGACACAAGTAATGCTGCCAAGTCTCTAAAGCCCTCACCTAATCAATTTTTAACTAAAATAAGCAAGGGGTCGACCTTCTTGTATTAGCACAACTCCTACACCTATTCCTGATGCATCATACTCAATTTCAAAAGTTTTAGCAAAGTTAGGTAACGCAAGTAATGGTGCAGAACTTAATTTCTCCTTAAGTGAGTTGAAGGCTGAATCCTGTTCACTATCCCAATGAAATCGAACATTCTTTTTAACAATTTCGATCAAGGTGCAGCTAAAGTGCTAAAATTCTTAACAAACCTTCTGTAGAAACTTGCCAAACCATGGAAGCTACGTACCTCAGTTATTGTTTTTGGTGTTGGCCATTCACGAATAGCCTTAACCTTCTTCTCATCAACTGCTATTCCCTTAGCACTAACAATATAACCAAGAAACTCAGTCTGATTTGTGCAAAAAGAACACTTTTGAAGGTTAGCATACAAATTTTCATTTTGCAAAACAATTAGAAAATTTTGTAAAACTTGTAGATGCTCCGCTAAATTTTTGTTATAAATCAAGATGTCATCAAAATATACTATGACAAAATTTCCAATAAATGCACGCAAAATATGGTTCCTTAATCTCATGAAAGTACTAGGTGCATTAGTAAGCCCAAATGGCATGACTAACCATGTACAAACCATACCTAGTCTTAAATGCAGTTTTCCATTCATCTGCCTCACGCATGCGAATTTGATGATAGCCCAACTTCAAATCAATTTTTGGGAAAATGCAAGAGCCATGTAGTTCATCTAGCATATCATCTAATCTAGGAATAGGATGACAATACTTTACCGTAATCTTGTTGATAGCTCTACAATCAATGCACATTCTCCAAGTACCATCCTTCTTACGTACTAGCAAAACGGGGACAGCACATGGACTCAAACTTTCTCAGACATACCCTTTTTTCATCAACTCTTGAACTTGCCTTTGATGTTCTTTTATCTCAGCAGGGTGACACCTATAGGCTGGCCGATTAGGAATTGTGGCTCCAGGGATGAAATCAATTTGGTGCTCTATTGACAATCCATCAGGAAATACATCATCAAATTCCTGCAAAAGAGATTTAACAACACTAGGCAAAGTAGGGTTAAGATCGTTAGTGTTAAAATCGGTCTCCTTTTACTCTCTTGCTCTTGAATTTCTTTTCCCCTTTAATTCTTTTTTCCACTCATCTTATCCTCACATTTTCTTTTCACACACTCTTTTTCTTTTCCATTCTTTTTTCCTTTTCTCATTTTCTTTTTTCTCAAACTCTTTTCTTTTTTCACTCCCATTTTTAATCCTCAATTGATCTTCATATACTTGCTTAGGAGTCAATGGTACAAGAGTCACATGTTTACCATGCATCATAAAAGAATACATATTTTTAAACCCATCATGCATGACCTTCCATACAAATTGCCATGGTCTACCTAAACGTAAATGACTTGCCTGCATTGGCACTACATCACAAAGTATCTCATCATGATATCTACCAATGGAAAAATAAACCAACACTTGCTTTGTAATATCCATAATTCTGGTAAGAACTGGTTTATTAAAATAGAATGTTTAGGAAGAATCCGGTTGAAAAATTTTCCTATCATGCGTAGATTTGAGTTTCGAAATAGAACTATAGTAAAGTAATCATTCATTGTTTGATCGAATGGTTATTATTCATTAATGTATTTTCTTATTCATTACTGTATTTCAGTATAATTTTGAAACAGAGACATTCTTAAAAAAGAAAAAGCTTCGCAAAACGCTCAATTAAACAATTCATACAATTAAATTAAAAAAAGTAGTTGTTGACCTTGACTTCCTCGCAATCATTCAACTTTATAAGGTCTAGCATGCTTAGTAGTAGGTAAGCATAATTTCTCAACCAAAATGGTACTAGCTACATTAGTGCAACTTCCCCAATTTATAATCATACAACATACCTTGTCTTTGATGTGGCAATGGGTATGAAATATGTTGTCTCATTGTTCTTCATTATCTTCTTTCACTTGTACATTTAGAGCACGCCTAGTGAGAAGGGCTTCACCTTCAACGGGATACTCTTCTTCACTTTCCAATAAAGGGCGCAAGACACTATCCTCTTCGGACTCACTTTCAGTCTCAATGTCACCATTTTCTTTCAATATCATAATTCTTTTGTTTGAGCATTGTGATGCGTCCCCATCCCAAGCACTTAAAACATTTAATATCTCTAGTGCCAGCTGGATTTCCAAGTTGACGAATGAGAACTTTGCCCCCCATGCTTGTTTGATCCCTTCTTTTTGAGTTATCTTTCAACTTTCATGGACATATGCACCATGTCTTCAAGCTCCACATAATGTTGCAATTCCACTACATTTGCAATTTCTTGATTTAAACCTTGTAAAAATCGTGCCATCGTTGTTTCTCGGTCCTCCTCCACATTGGCTCGAATCATGGCAATTCCCATCTCTTTGTGGTATTCCTCCACAGTCTTGGATCCTTGTGAGAGACTTTATAACCGTTGATACAAATCCCGATAGTAATGTGTTGGAATGAATCTTTTTAACATAATAGTCTTCATCTCCTCCCAACTGCCAATGGGTCTCTCTTTGTTTCTTCTCCGGCTTAGAATAATTTGATCCTACCAAATAATTGCATAATCAACAAATTCAACGGCGGCGAGTTTTACCTTCTTCTCTTCAGAATAGTTGTGTCAATCAAATACTAATTACACTTTCTTTTCCCTCTCCAAATAGGCTCCATGATCACTTTTGCCTTGAAATGAAGGATTCTTCATCTTGATATTTCCCAAGTTTAAATCCACATGATCATTCATCATTCCTCTTCTACCACCAACACGAGCACGATCCGATCTGCCACTTGAAGCTCTATCATCGATGTCATCATCATCATCATGGTCACCACAGTTATATTGTCTTGCACTTCGTGAAGGAGCTCTACCAACTTGGCTATGTTGCAATCCTGCAATTACAACATATTGTTTCTCTAATCTGTCCATAATCTGAATAAAACGGATTTCCATGCGTTCCAAGTGTTGTCTCAAGGCACGTTGATCAAGGGATTCTCTAGGTCTTGCTTCTTCTCCACTTGTCGCCATTGAACAACATGTTTCACTCAAAAACTCTAACTCACGAATGTTAGCTCTTTAAAGAACTTGAACTTAGAATTAAGGCAATTCCCTGTAAGCGTTCGTGGAATATGAAAATTCCCAAGGGTGTTAGGATAAAAGATACTAATTCAAGACAAAAAAGTGCAAATTGCATAATTGAAATTATGAAGTGCTGAAAGGAAATTTGCCAGAATTGAATCTAGGCAAAATTTAGGAAAATGCAGAAATGAATGATAGCAAAACATGAATTAAAGAGCTGAAAGGAAAGTTGCCAGAACTTAATCTAGGCTGCAAGAATTGAATCTAGGCAAACATAAATGAAATGAGAGTACTTGAAATAAGAGCTGAAAGGAAAGTTTGCCACTTAATCTAGGTTGTCAGAATTTAATTTAGCCAAATTTTAATGGAAATGAGAATACTTAAAATAAGAGCTGAAATGAAAGTCGCCAGAACTTAATCTAGGCAAACTTTAAGGGAAATGAGAAAAATAAATTTGCTAACAACGTCTCTACTTCCTTTTTTTCCCAACCTCTTTTGCTGTTTTTTTTTGTTTCGGCTTTTCTCCCTTTTTTTCTTTCTTTGTTTCTCCCTTTCTTTGCCTTTTTTTTGGCCGAATTTTTTTTTTCCTCTTCTTTTTTTTTCAACAATGCAAGTAAGGCTTGCTAAGCAAAAGAAAAGAAACAAAAATAAGATAGAGACTTGAACACAAAGAAAAGGATAACCAAATCGATTTAGAGAAACTTCGCTCTTATACCAAATGATGCGAACCCAATGAGAAGAAGTCTCAAGAACACACAACAAATGGATGAGAGAGAGAAAGATAGTCTAAATTGAAAAGATGGAGAATGAAAGGAAGAAACCTCGACCCAATGCATAAGGAAGCATGAACCTTGGTATAGAAGAAGAAGATAGATGCCACAACCTTGGGATGGACGTTGATAAGTCTTGAACACCACAAGGGGATGCCTTGATAAGTTCTAGTTCAATGAAGAACCAACAAGTGAGAGCCTCACAATGTAGTAGATTGAATAAGCCAAAAGTTACATGTTGTGGTCGCCACCCCCTTCTTCAATGGCTGCTTTGGCTTTCACATCTTCAATTAACACATGAAGTGCTTCTTTTATCTTTTTAGCCTTAGCCCTTGTAATTGGGCCTCCTTTGATGCATAATGGATTATCAACATCATCTAGAGTGGGTTGAGCATGATCCATATCGTTAGCTTGTTGGGCAACTTCTTCACTTCCTTTGACTCCATGAATAAGATCCTAAGAAAAGAACCTTATCAATTATTTCTTTTTCAAGACGGCAAGTAGACGATCGAGTGAGCAAGAAACCAACAAGAAAATATCAGTAGAACAAGAGAAATAAACAGATAGAACAAGAAATTCAATAACGATCAGCAATGAGAGGAATATTGAGTCCTTTTAATTCACAAATCCCTTTTTTTTGTTTTTTTTTCTTTGGTGCTACCTAGAATTTTTTTTCCAATTTTTTTTTCTTTTATTTTTTTTTCAACTAGAGACACAATGACTCTAGTAGCAGCCTTTTTTTTTAAAGTTTGGGACCCAAATAGAGAACAGAAATTGGCGACAAATAGAGATGGAAAATGAAAAGATACCAATGGAATACTATGGATGAGAGATCAACGAAGATGAACAAGAACAAAAAGATTTTTTTTTAATTGGCAAACAAAACACAAACCAGAAAATCATGGAACTTCTTCAGCAACTTCTTGAATCGCCTTGAATTTCAGTTTGGGGAAGGATATTGACGCCACACTCATCATCTCTGTCCTCCGTTTGTGGCACTTCTTCAGCAACTTCATCCTCATCTTCTGATTCAAGCTCCCCTTGGGCATTGATAACCACCCTTTTGTTCACACATTGGCTAGCAATGTGACCACGCCCCTGACATTTGAAATACTTGATATCACGAGTTTTGTAAGTAGTGGACTCGCTAATACCTGGGGTTGTGGATGTTGTTGGTTTGGGTTTTTTGAAGAGTTCAAATTTTGGCTTGCTTTGTAACTGTTCCTCTTGTTTTGGGGCTGGCCTCCTGTATTGTTGCTAGTCACTGGCTGTCCCCTTCTAGTAACTGTTCCTCTTTAGTTGTTCCTCTACTTTTACTGCTTGGTGTACCATGTCAGACAACTCAACATAATGTTGCAATTCACCAATATCAGCAATTTCTGGATTTAAACCGTGCAAGAACCTAGCCATTGTGGCTTCTCGATCTTCATCCACATTAGCTCGTATCATGGAAACCTCCATCTCCTTAAAATACTCATCCACACTTTTGGTGCCTTGGGATAACCTTTGCAACTTCTGATATAAACTCCTATAGTAATGATTGGGTACAAATCTTTTTCTCATGAGCATCTTCATTTCCTCCCAATTGGACACAGGCCGCTCTCCATTTCGTCGTCGTTTCATAACTACTTGATCCCACCACACAATAGCATAATCAGTGAATTCAATGGCAGCTAACTTAACCTTCTTATGTTCTGAAAATTCATGACAATCAAACACCATCTCTATCCTGGTTTCCCACTCCAAACAAATTTCTGGATCATTTTTACCTTGGAAGGATGGAATCTTCAGCTTTACGCTTCCTAAGTCATTAACTCTTCTATTTCCACCAATCCGATCCTCCCTATGCTCAGTGTGATATCTATAGCCCCTCCTTTCTTTTCTATTACCATTCCAACCCCGATTGTAGTTTTGTTCACCAAATCCTTCCAACTCCTCTTCTTCTTGTATTTCAGCCCTCGGAGCACGTCTTTGCTGTTGCACATTAGGATACCCTTGCTGATGTCTCCTAGGTGTTTCCGCTTCAACACGATCCAGCCTTTCATGTATTGACTCCAATTCCGCCCTCATCATACGCTTGCAATTGAAGATTTGAAAGTTGTCTAGCGTTCTCAGTTATATCATCCTCTGGAATGTTGGACATTTTTGCAAAAAAATAGAAGAAACCTCACAAGCACTCCCTCTAGCGTTCTCAAGATTTGGGGACTCTCACTATTAGTGGTCTCACACACTCTCTTCTCTCTTTTTTTTCACTCAATTGTGTCTCTTTAGTTCTTAATCAAACTTCGAGAGCAAATCAGAATATCATGTGACAATTCAGAGTAATCCAACCGAAACTTTAAGAAATGGCAAAAAAAACTTTAAGAGAAAAGAAAGAGCACAAGATGACGAATACAAAGAAATGGAAGGTGAATCTACTTCAAGGGTTCAAAGAAACTTGACTTGCACCATCAACTTCTTCTTCTTCTTTTGAATTTTTTTTTCCACGAATATTTTTTTTAATTTGTTTTTCTGTTTTGTTTTTTTTTTCACTATATCAAACAGCAAGAAAAGATAAATTGAACACTTGCCTTTTGAAACGAAGCTCTAATACCAGATGATACGAACCCCACCAACAGACGTGATAGAACCCGAGAAAAAGATGGATAGAAACCCAAGAACAAGATGACAAGAGTTTGAGCCTTTACCCGCAACCATGACTGGCACGAACAAAGACTACGAAAGAAGGAAACGCCACACCAGGATGGTGATAAGTTTCGGTTGTTGAACGCCCCGAGATAGACTCGATAAGTTCAGAAGTTCCCTTAAGATACAAGAGATCACAAAATCCTCACTAGGATGTTTACCAAAACCAAAGTGCTTACAAATTCGAAATTCTCTCACTTATATAATGGGAGCACATGCATGCATGCAAACAAATACAAGTACCCATGGTGCATGCAAGCATTTAAACACTTAGAAACACAAAAAAAACAACTCCAAGTCTCCATACTTTTGCATGCATTAAATTAAATAACTTAGAAACCCCAAAATCCCAAGTTTCCATACTTCTTGTCTTCTTCCCTTTTCCAACCATCATGCAAGGGATGAGTCATGGTTGAATAAGACCGATCACATGGGTTAAGCCTTGATTTGTACTTGGCCTTAACTTGGTTTCTCGTTTCTCATAGCCAAGCCATTGTTCTTGGATTAGCCAGCCCGTTTAGTGCTTCCTTGAAACGCTTTGCTTGAAGTCTAGTAATTGACCCTTCAGGAAGTGACAAATGATCTCGTGCGGTTTTAACCCGGTCTTGATGAACAACTCCTTGGTGTACATCATGGCCTCTACTAAATGGGCTTGCTTTTGGCCTTTTAGGGTTTTTAGGTCACCCTATAGCTATAAAAATATAGGGGGTGGCAGCCACAACATGTAATTTGTCTTATTCATTCTACTACATGGTGAGGCATTCACTTGTTGGTTCTTCATTGAACTTGAGCTGCCCCCGAGGCTATGGTGCAGCAGAAAGGTCACTAGTTGGTAACTCAGGCATTAGCGGTTCGATCCACTGCTACGGCGCATTTTGCAGGAATTTTTCCTCCAAATGGGGCGCGAACCCTGGGACGCTAGGCTTCTAGTCTGGCCACCGCGAGCGCTTCCCGATTTACCCTGGTGACCGGTGGGAAACTTCCGTGGGGCTGGGCTGGTCACCCCAGGTTCAATTTGTCTACTGCCTGGTTCATCATTTCATTTTTTTTTCATTGAACTTTAGCATATCATAGCATCCCCTTGTGGGGTTCAAGACTTATCAACCTCCATCCCAAGGTTGTGGCATCTATCTTCTTCTTCTTCTATACCAAAGTTCGTGCTTCCTTAAACATTGGGTCGAGGTTTCTTTCTTTCATTCTCCATCTTTTCGATTTAGGCTATCTTTCTCTCTTTCCTCCATTTGTTGTGTGTTCTTGAGACTTCTTCTCATTGGGTTCACATCAGCAATTATATGAAGATCAATTGAGGATAAAAAATTAGAGTGAAAAAAGAAAAGAGTGTGATAAAAATGAAAATGAGAAAAGGAAAAAAGAATGGAAAATAAAAAGAGTGTGAAAAAAGAAAAGGTGAGCATGAGATGAGTGGAAAAAAGAATGAAAGGGGAAAAGAAATTCAAGAGCATGAGAGTAAAAAAGGGAGCATTTATGCATATGAAAGAGAGGTTAAGAGAGTGTTTTATGCTTCACAACCAATGATTGTACTTTTGTACAAGGAGGCCGATTTTAACACTAACGATCTTAACCCTACTTTGCCTAGTGTTGTTAATTCACTTCCTTGATGAGGTTCCTGATGGATTGCAACCACTTAGAGGAATAGAGCACTAAATTGATTTCATCCATGGAGCCACAATTCCTAATCGGCCAGCCTATAGGTGTAACCCTCTTGAGATAAAGGATCTTCAAAGGCAAGTTGAAAAGTTGATGAAAAAAGGGTATGCCCGAGAAAGTTGGAGTCCATGTGCTGTCCCTGTTTTGCTAGTACCTAAGAAGGATGGTACTTGGAGAATGTGCGTTGATTGTAGAGCTATCAACTAGATTACGGTAAAGTATCGTCATCCTATTCCTAGATTAGATTATATGCTGGATGAACTACATGGCTCTTGCATTTTCTCTAGAATTGATTTGAAGTCGGGCATCAAATTCACATGCGAGAGGGAGACGAATGGAAAACTATATTTAAGACTAGGTATGGTTTGTACGAATGGTTAGTCATGCCATTTGGGCTTACTAATGCACCTAGTACTTTCATGAGGTTAATGAACCATATTTTGCGTGCTTTTATTGGAAATTTTGTCGTAGTACGACTTCTTGATTTATAACAAAAATTTAGAGGAGCATCTACAATTCTTACAAAATGTTTTAATTGTTTTGCGAAATGAAAAGTTGTATGCTAACCTTCAAAAATGTTCTTTTTGCACTAATCAGATTGAGTTTCTTGGTTATATTGTTAGTGCTAAGGAAATAGTAGTTGATGAGAAGAAGGTTAAGGCAATTTGTGAATGGCCAACACCAAAAACAATAACTAAGGTACGTAGCTTCCATGGTTTGGCAAGTTTCTATAGATTGTTTGTTAAGAATTTTAGCACATTAGCTTCACCCTTGACCGAAATTGTTAAAATGAATGTTAGATTTCATTGGGATAGTGAACAGCATTCAGTCTTCAACTCACTTAAGGAGAAATTAAGTTCTGCACCATTACTTGCATTACCGAACTATGCTAAAACTTTTGAAAATGAGTGTGATGAATCAGGAATAGGTATTGGAGTTGTGCTAATACAAGAAGGTCGACCCGTTGCTTATTTTGGTGAGAAATTGAGTGGAGCAGCTTTGAACTATCCCACTTATGACAAAGTATGCTAATTGTACATAACCATTTTAGCATTTAGTTCGGAATTTTATGTAAAATAAATACAAATGATCTTGAACTACAAGATCTAACCATATACACATATGTATTACAATCCATAGGAAAGGAGGATTTTCAATGCGAGATATAAAATCATATCTCGCTGTAGCACCTGTGCTAAGTATACACATAGTTTGGGTCATTAGCAGGCATATTGATAGAGATTAATCGTTTATTCCCGGAGGCCTTGTCATTCCCATTTTTTTGCTGAGGGCTTTAGAGACTTGGCAGCATTACTTGTGGCCCATAGAGTTTGTCATTCACAATGATCATGAATCATTGAAGCAGTTGAAGAGCCAAAGCAAGTTGAATAGTCGTCATGCGAAATGGGTGGAGATCATTGAATCATTTCCTTATGTGATCAAATATAAAGGAGGTATGGAATATACAGTTGCAGATGCTTTATCTCGAAGGTATACCTTACTTACTACTTTGAACACAAAATTGTTAGGGTTTGAATACATTAAAGATCTATATTAAAAAGATCCTGACTTTGGAAATGTATTTCAAGTTTGTGAGGATGCTGCATTTGGGAAGTTTTATAGGCATGAGGGATATCTATTTAGAGTTAATAGGTTATGTGTGCCTAACTGTTCATTGAGGGAATTATTAGTCCAAGAAAACCATGGTGGGGGACTAATGGGACATTTTGGAATTAGAAAAACACTAGATGTTTTGTTGGAACATTTCTTTTGGCTACATATGAAAGGAGATATTGTAAAATTTTGGGAGAATTGTATCACATGTAGGCAAGCAAAATCTAAATATTTACTGATACGAACCCCACCAACAGACGTGATGGAACCCGAGACAAAAATGAATAGAACCCCAAGAACAAGATGACAAGAGTTTGAGCCTTTACCCGCAACCAAGACTGGCACGAACAAAGACTACGAAAGAAGGAAACGCCACACCAGGATGGTGATAAGTTTCGATTGTTGAACGCCACGAGATAGACTCGATAAGTTCAGAAGTTCCCTTAAGAACCAAGAGATCACAAAATCCTCACTAGGATGTTTACCAAAACCAAAAGTCCTTACAAATTCGGAATTCTCTCCCTTATATAATGGGAGCAAGCAACTAAAGTACCTACATGCATGCATACAAACAAATACAAGTGCCCATGGTGCATGCAAGCATTTAAACACTTAGAAACCAAAAAAAAAACTCCAAGTCTCCATACTTTTGCATGCATGAAATTAAATAACCTAGAAACCCCTAAATCCCAAGTTTCCATACTTCTTTACTCCTTCCCTTTTCCAACCATCATGCTAGGAATGAGTTATGGCTGAATAAGACCGATCACATGGATTAAGCCTTGATTTGTACTCGGGCTTAACTTGGTTTCTTGTTTCTCATAGCCAAGCCATTGTTCTTGGATTAGCACGTTTAGTGCTTCCTTGAAACGCTTTGCTTGAAGTCTTGTAATTGGCCCTTCAGGAAGTGACAAATGATCTCTTACGGTTTTAACCCGGTCTTGATGAACAGCTCCTTGGTCTACATCATTCTCCCCCTCTTGAAAAGGATTTGCCCTCAAATCATCACCTACATCAAATGGGGACAAATCAGCAACATTAAAAGTAGTATGCACACCATACTCACCTGGTAATTCAAGTTTGTAGGCATTATCATTGATGCGTTCTATCACTTGAAATGGCCCGTCGCATCGAGGTAGGAGTTTAGAACGTCGTTTCTCTGGAAATCGTTCCTTCCGTAGGTGCAACCAAACTGATAAGCACCTTGGAATGGATCGCCTTGAAATTCAGATGTAGGGAAGGATATTGACGCCACACTCAAGAAAGATGAGAGGGTGAGTGATAAGTCATGGGGGGTTTCGATCGCCACAAGTTGCCTTGATAAGATCACGATTAGTTCTTTGCCTAAGAACCAAAGGAAGCTCTCACAATAGAGAAAACTCTGATTTCATTCAAACTTAACATCCCTTGGTCATACAAGAGTTCTCCTATATATAGACTTAGTGGAGGTTGAAACATTAACCTCTACCACATTTCCCACTAAGCACTAATTATGCACCATTATCATGCATGCATGCATGCATGATGTTTATTTCCCACAATTCCCTAATACTAGCTTAGGAACTCCCAAAAGCATTAAAAACCCACCAAAAGACATCAAAAATAACTTCAGAAAATTCCCCCAAAAATACCCACGAAAATTGGACACTTGTAGCCCTTGAATGCATCTTGGATCATGTGGTTTTGGGCCTTCAAGTTTTGTCTTCATGTGGGCTCAATTTCACTTTCAATTTGAAGGAATGTGATCCATTTAGTTGTTGCCTCCATTGTGCATTGATCCTTCTTCTCCTTGAGCTCCATTATTAAGCCTTCCAAAGCTTGCTTCATTCTCTTAGTCTTGGATCTTGTCATGGGTCCTCCAATTCCTTTCAATGCCTCTTCCTCTATGGCTTTGTCTTGTAAGCTTGTATCCCCTCCTTGGTCCACATCACAAACCCACTCTCCTGGTTCAAACACAACTTTCTTGCGCCCTTTGTTAGCTTGCTGTAGATATTGCTTGGTCCTTCTCTCAATATTCAAGCGTGCTTGTTCATGAATTTGCTTCACAAATTCAGCCTTCTTCTTTCCATCTAAGTTGACATGCTAACTTAAAGGTAGAGGAATCGAATCTATTGGTGACAAAGGATTAAATCCGTAAACAACTTCAAATGGAGAAAATTGAGTTGCAGAATGTATGCTTCTATTGTATGCAAACTCAACATGCGGTAGACAATCCTCCCACGTTTTCAAATTCTTCTTTATGATGGCACGAAGTAAGAAGGATAAAGTGCGATTAACAACTTCAGTTTGCCCATCGGTCTGGGGATGACAAGTAGTAGAGAATAATAATTTAGTTCCCAATTTTCCCCACAGAGTCTTCCAAAAGTACTCAAAAATTTTGCATCTCGATCAGAGACAATGGTCCTAGGCATGCCATGTATCCTAACAACCTCTTTAAAGAACAAATCAGCTATATGGGATGCATCATTGGTTTTAAGACATGGAATGAAATGAGCAATCTTAGAAAACCTATCTACCACAACAAAAATTGAATCCCTTCCCCTCTTAGTCCGGGGTAATCCCAATACAAAGTCCATTGAAATATCAGTCCAAGGTTCATTGGGTATAGGCAAAGGAGTATATAAGCCATGTGGTTTCAACTTAGATTTAGCTTGTTAGCAAGTGATACACTTCTCACAAATCTTCTCTACATCACGTTTCATATGAGGCCAAAAAAAATGATCTTGCAAAACCCCTAAAGTCTTAGTGACACCAAAGTGCCCCATCAACCCACCACTATGGGCTTCCCTAGTAAACAATTCACGCAATGAACATAGGGGTACACACAATCTATTTCCTCGAAATAAAAATCCATCATGCCTATAGAATTTTCCAAATGCAACTTGCTCACATGCTTTGAACACATCAGAAAAATCAGTATCATTGGCATATAAGTCCTTGATGTATTCAAATCCAAGTAATTTCGCATCTAACGTGGAAAGTAAAGCATACCTTCGAGATAAAGCATCAGCTACCACATTCTCTTTTCCTTGCTTGTATTTGATCAGATAAGGAAATGTCTCAATGAACTCTACCCATTTTGCGTGGCGTCGGTTCAACTTGTGTTACCCTTTCAAATGTCGCAGTAACTGATGATCCGTGTGTATCACGAATTCCTTTGGCCATAGGTAATGCTTCCACGTCTCCAATGCCCTTACCAATGCGTACAACTCTTTGTCATACGTTGGATAGTTGAGAGCTGCCCCACTCAACTTCTCACTAAAGTAAGCAATGGGTCTCCGTTCTTGCATAAGCACAGCACCTATACCAATACCAGAAGCATCACATTCGATTTCAAATGTTTTAGAAAAGTCAGGTAGAATCAATAAAGGAGCCGAACTTAGTTTTTCTTTCAAGGTGTTGAATGCTTTCTCTTGCTCCTCTCCCCACTTGAAGGACTCATTTTTCTTGATGACGTTAGTAAGAGGAGCTGCAATGTTACTAAAATCTGGCACAAATCGTCGATAGAAGCTAGCCAATCCATGGAAACTCCTTACTTGGCTGATTGTTGTAGGTGTTGGCCATACTTGGATTGCTTTCACCTTTTCTTCATCCATCTCAACCCCTTTAGCACTAACAACAAACCCAAGAAACACAACCCTCTCCGTACAAAAGGTGCACTTCTTGAGGTTTGCAAAGAGCTTTTCTTCCTTGAGCACACTTAATACAGATGTTAAATGTATAACATGCTCTTCCAGATTTTTGCTATAAATCAAAATATCATCAAAATACACAACTACAAATCTTCCTAAGAAAGCACGTAAAACATGGTTCATTAAACGCATAAAAGTGCTAGGAGCATTAGTTAATCCAAAAGGCATTACTAACCATTCATATAGACCATGCTTGGTCTTAAAAGCAGTCTTCCTTTCATCGCCTTCCTTCATCCTAATCTGATGATATCCACTCCTAAGATCTATCTTTGTGAACACACAAGAGCCATTCAATTCGTCAAGCATATCATCAAGTCTAGGAATTGGGTGACGATATTTTACCGTTATGTTGTTGACGGATCGGCAATCCACACACATCCTCCAAGTGTCGTCCTTCTTAGGAACTAGTAACACTGGAACAGCACAAGGACTTAGGCTCTCTCGAACATGCCCATTCTCTAATAGTTCGCCAATTTGCCTTTGGAGTTCCTTTGTTTCCTCCGGGTTGCTTCTATATGCAGGTCAATTTGGGATTGGTGCACCAGGAATAAGGTCGATTTGATGTTCAATGCCTCGAATCGGAGGCAAGCCAGGTGGAACCTCTTCGGGAAAAACTTCCGCGAAATCCTGTAAAAGAGAAACAACAACACTTGGCAAAGAATTGTTAAGATCGTTAGTGCTCAAAAGTGCCTCCTTATACAAAAGTATAAGAGGTGGCTGATTTGAGAACAAAGCTCTTTTGATCCCACTTTTTTTTGCATAAAAGTGATAAGCACCTTGGAATGGATCGCCTTGAAATTCAGATGTAGGGAAGGATATTGACGCCACACTCAAGAAAGATGAGAGGGTGAGTGATAAGTCATGGGGGTTTCGATCGCCACAAGTTGCCTTGATAAGATCACGATTAGTTCTTTGCCTAAGAACCAAAGGAAGCTCTCACAATAGAGAAAACTATGATTTCATTCAAACTTAACATGCCTTGGCCATACAAGAGTTCTCCTATATATAGACTTAGTGGAGGTTGAAACATTAACCTCTACCACATTTCCCACTAAGCACTAATTATGCACCATTATCATGCATGCATGCATGCATGATGTTTATTTCCCACAATTCCCTAATACTAGCTTAGGAACTCCCAAAAGCATTAAAAACCCACCAAAAGACATCAAAAATAACTTCAGAAAATTCCCCCAAAATACCCACGAAAATTGGACACTTGTAGCCCTTGAATGCATCTTGGATCATGTGGTTTTGGGCCTTCAAGTTTTGTCTTCATGTGGGCTCAATTTCACTTTCAATTTGAAGGAATGTGATCCATTTAGTTGTTGCCTCCATTGTGCATTGATCCTTCTTCTCCTTGAGCTCCATTATTAAGCCTTCCAAAGCTTGCTTCATTCTCTTAGTCTTGGATCTTGTCATGGGTCCTCCAATTCCTTTCAATGCCTCTTCCTCTATGGCTTTGTCTTGTAAGCTTGTATCCCCTCCTTGGTCCACATCATTCCCTCCTTCTTTAGGTGAATTCGTCCTCGAATTTAGATCTTCATCACCTACATCAAATGGACGCAAATCAGCCACATTAAATGTTGCACTAACACCATACTTACCGGGCAAGTCAATTTTGTAAGCATTGTCATTAATTCTTTCCAACACTTGGAATGGTCCATCTCCTCTTGGTTGAAGCTTTGATTTCCTTTGGGCAGGAAACCTTTCCTTTCTCATATGAACCCACACCCAATCACCGGGTTCAAGGACAACTCTTTTTCTCCCTTTATTGGCTCTCTTCGCATATTGCTCCATTTTCTTCTCAATTTGAGCTTTAACTTGCTCATGAAGTTTTTTCACATATTCTGCCTTTGCTTGACCATCCTTGTGAACTAAAGAAGAAGTGTTAGGTAAAGGAAGCAAATCAAGAGGTGTTAGCGGATTGAACCCATAAACAATCTCAAAAGGGGAAAATTGAGTAGTAGAATGGACAGCCCTATTATAAGCAAATTCAACATGAGGTAAACATTCTTCCCAAGACTTAATGTTCTTAATAATTGCTCTAAGAAGAGTAGAAAGAGTCCTATTTACCACCTCAGTTTGGCCGTCAGTTTGAGGGTGACATGTAGTGGAGAAAAGAAGCTTTGTTCCTAGTTTGTTCCATAAGGTCCTCCAAAAATGACTTAAGAATTTGGTGTCACGATCTGAAACAATGCTCCTAGGCATGCCATGAAGTCTTACAACCTCTTTGAAAAACAAATCTGCCACATGAGTTGCATCATCCACTTTGTGGCAAGGTATGAAGTGTGCCATCTTAGAAAATCTATCAACTACCACAAAAATGGAGTCCTTACCTTTTTGAGTGCGTGGTAGCCCTACAACAAAATCCATAGACAAGTCAATCCAAGGGGAATCAGGAATAGGCAAAGGAGTGTAAAGTCCATCAAAATATCATGTGACAATTCAGAGTAATCCAACCGAAACTTTAAGAAATGGCAAAAAAAACTTTAAGAGAAAAGAAAGAGCACAAGATGACGAATACAAAGAAATGGAAGGTGAAACTACTTCAAGGGTTCAAAGAAACTTGAGTTGGACCATCAACTTCTTCTTCTTCTTCTTTTTGAATATTTTTTTTCCCACAATTTTTTTTTGACTTTTTTTTTCTGTTTTGTTTTTTTTCACTATATCAAACAGCAAGAAAAGATAAATTGAACACTTGCCTTTTGAAACGAAGCTCTGATACCAGATGATACGAACCCCACCAACAGACGTGATGGAACCCGAGACAAAGATGGTTAGAACCCCAAGAACAAGATGACAAGAGTTTGAGCCTTTACCCACAACCAAGACTGGCACGAACAAAGACTACGAAAGAAGGAAACGCCACACCAGGATGGTGATAAGTTTCGATTGTTAAACGCCACGAGATAAACTCGATAAGTTCAGACATTCCCTTAAGAACCAAGAGATCACAAAATCCTTACTAGGATGTTTACCAAAACCAAAAGTCCTTACAAATTCGGAATTCTCTCCCTTATATAATGGGAGCAAGCAACTAAAGTACCTACATGCATGCATGCAAACAAATACAAGTACCCATGGTGCATGCAAAAAAAACTCCAAGTCTCCATACTTTTGCATGCATGAAATTAAATAACCTAGATACCCCAAAATCCCAAGTTTCCATACTTCTTTTCTCCTTCCCTTTTCCAACCATCATGCTAGGAATGAGTCATGGCTGAATAAGATCGATCACATGGATTAAGCCTTGATTTGTACTCGGGCTTAACTTGGTTTCTTGTTTCTCATAGCCAAGCCATTGTTCTTGGATTAGCCCGTTTAGTGCTTCCTTGAAACGCTTTGCTTGAAGTTTTTTAATTGGCCCTTCAGGAAGTGACAAATGATCTCTTGCGGTTTTAACCCGGTCTTGATGTACAACTACTTGGTCTACATCATTTACCTCATGGGTTGTATACACCTCTACCAATTCCTAGTGAACCTTGGGTCGATATTTCTATGTAATTTATTCTAGGTTTACCAAGGTCAAAACGAGGTATGGATTCTATTTTTGTGGTCGTAGATAGATTTTCCAAAATGGCTCATTTTATTCCTTGCAGGAAAAAAGAAGATGCTAGCTATATTGCTGATCTCTTTTTTAGGGGCATTGTACGACTTCATGGAGTGCCAAAAAGTATAGTTTCAGATCGTGATTCAAAGTTTCTAAGCTACTTTTGGAAGACACTATGGGGCAAGTTGGGAACAAAGTTGTTGTTTTATACCCCATGTCATCCATAGACAGATGGACAAACTAAGGTAATAAATCGAACCTTAGTATTAAGAGCTATCATTCAAAAGAATTTAAATGGTTGGGAAGATTGTATATCACATGTTGAGTTTGCATATAATAGATCTATACATTCTGCTACTAAGTGTTCACCTTTTGAAGTGGTATATGGCTTCAATGTACTAACTCCTTTGGAATTATCACATTTGCCTATCTTTTAGTATGCTAGTTTGGATGGTACAAGGAAAGCTGAATTTGTGAGGCAAAATGCACGAGAAAGTACGGATGCAATTTGAAAAGAAGACTGAACAATATGCTACGCATGCCAATAACGGACAAAAGAAAATTATTTTTGAACCTGATGATTGGTTTTGGGTTCATATGAGGAAGGAGAGATTTCCTGCTAAACGTCATACTAAGTTTAATCCAAGATGCCACCTTTTCAAGTTGAGGCATCAATCAAGGATAATGCCTACAAGCTTAACTTGCTGGGTGAGTATAATGTGAGTTCCACATTTAATGTTTCTGATCTCTCTCTCTTTGAGATTCGAGGACGAATCCTTTTGAGGAGAGGGGGAATGATGGTGTCAAAGGAAGTGAACAAGTTGCCCAACAAGCTAATGATCATGCTCAACCCACTCTATAAGATGTTAATGATCCATTATGCATCAAAGGAGGCTCAATTACAAGGGCTAAGGCTAAAAAGATGAAAGAAGCACTTAATGTACTAATTGAAGATGTGAAAGCCAAAGCTACGATTGAAGGTCTGTCCAAGAGCAAATCATACGGCTTAGTCAACCTAATTAGATGAGCTTAATTAGTCACTTAAGTCACTTGTCTATGTAAGAAGGATATATGTTAATTTTGTGGATGCAATTTTTGTTCAATTTCTAACTTTATTTGGGTTGTAATGGTGCCAAGAGCTCAATATGTCTATGTAGTCTACATAGACCTCTACTAAATGGGCTTCCTTTTGGCCTTTTAGGGTTTTTGGTCACCCTATAGCTATAAATTAAGGGGGTGGCGGCCACAACATGTAACTTTTGGCTTATCAATTTACTACATGGTGAGGCTCTCACTTGTTGGTTCTTCATTGAACTAGAACTTATCAAAGCATCTCATTGTGGCGTTCAAGACTTATCAACCTCCATCCCAAGGTTGTGGCGTCTATGTTCTTCATCTTCTATCCCAAGGTTCGTGCATCCTTAAACATTGGGTTGAGGTTTCTTCCTTTCATTCTCTATCTTTTCGATTTAAACTATCTTTCTTTCTTCCATTTGTTGTATGTTCTTGAGACTTCTTCTCATTGGGTACGGATCACTGAGAGTGAGTCCGAAGATGATGGTGTCGTGCCCCCATTATTGGAAAGTTATGTAGAAGAGTATCCCGTCGAAGGTGAAGCCCTTGTCACTAGGCATGCTCTAAATGTACAAGTGAAAGAAGATAATGAAGAAAAACGAGACAACTTATTTCATACTCGTTGCCACATCAAAGACAAAGTATGTAGTATGATAATAGATGTGGGAAGTTGCGCTAATATGGCTAGTTCTATCTTGGTTGAGAAATTATGCTTACCTACCACTAAGCATCCTAGACCTTACAAACTACAATAGTTGAATGATTGCGGGGAAATCAAGGTCAACAAGAAAGTGTTGGTTTCATTTTTCATTGGTAGATATCATGATAAAATACTTTGTGACGTAGTACCAATCCATGCTAGTCATCTACATTCAGGAAGACCATGGCAATTAGATAGGAAGGTCATGCATTTAAAAATAAGTATTCTTTTATGATAGATGGTAAACATGTAACTCTTGTACCATTGACTCCTAAACAAGTATATGAAGATCATTTGAGGATCTAAAATAAGACTGCAAAATGAAAAGATTGTAAGAGAAAAAAAAAACGAGAAAAAGAAAAAGAATGGAAAAGAAACAAAGTGTAAGAAAAGAAAAGGTGAGGATGTGATGAGTGGAAAAAGGAATGAAAGGGGAAAAGAAATTCAAGAGGAAGAGAGTAAAAAAGGGAGCTTTTATGCAAGAGAAATAGATGTTAAGAAAGCGTTTTATGCTTCACAGCCAATGATTGTACTTTTTTACATGGAGGTCGATTTTAATATTAACGATCTTGACCCTACTTTGCCTAGTGTTGTTAAATCTCTTTTGCAGGAATTTGATGATGTATTTCCTGATGAGGTTCCTGATGGATTAACAACACTTAGAGGAATAGAGTACCAAATTGATTTTCATCCATGGAGCCACAATTCCTAATCAGCCAGCCTATAGGTGTAACCCTGCTGAGATAAAATAACTTCAAAGCCAAGTTGAAGAGAAAAGGGTATGTTCGAGAAAGTTTGAGTTGTCCCCATTTTGCTAGTACCTAAGAAGGATGGAACTTGGAAAATGTGCGTTGATTGTAGAGCTATCAACAAGATTACGTTAAAGTATCGTAATCCTAACCCTAGATTAGATGATATGCTAGATGAACTACATGGCTCTTGCATTTTCTCTAAAATTAATTTGAAGTCGGGCTATCATCAAATTCGCATGCGTGAGGGAGACGAATGGAAAACTGCATTTAAGACTAGGTATGGTTTGTACGAATGGTTAAAATATCATTTGGGCTTACTAATGCACCTAGTACTTTCATGAAGTTAATGATCCATATTTTGCGTGCTTTTATACGAAATTTTGTGCTAGTATATTTTGATGACATCTTGATTTATAGCAAAAATTTAGTGGAGCATCTAAATCATTTACAAAATGTTCTAATTGTTTTGCGAAATGAAAAGTTGTAATCTTCGAAAATGTTCTAGTTGCACTAATCAGATTGAGTTTCTTGGTTATATTGTTAGTGCCAAGGGAATAGTAGTTGATGAGAAGAAGGTTAAGGCTATTGGTGAATGACCAACAACAAAAACAATTACTAAGGTACGTAGCTTCCATGGTTTGGCAAGTTTCTACAGAAGGTTTGTTAAGAATTTTAGTACTTTAGCTTCACCCTTGACCGAAATTGTTAAAATGAATGTTGGATTTCATTGGGATAGTGAACAAAATTCAGCCTTCAACTCACTTAAGAACCTGTTGATGATCCTTTATGCATCAAAGGAGGCCCAATTACAAGGGCTAATGCTAAAATGATGAATGAAGCACTTAATGTGCTAATTGAAGATGTGAAAACCAAAGCTACCATTGAAGGTTTGACCAAGAGCAAGTCATACGACTAGTCAACCTAATTCAAGCCGTAGATGAGCTTAACAAATCACTTAAGTCTCTTGTCTATGTAAGAAGGATATGTTAATTTTGTGGGTTCAATTTAGGCCCAACTTCTAGCTTTATTTGGGTTGTAATTGTGCCAAGAGCTCAATATGGCTATGTAGTCTACATAGGCATCTACTAAATGAGCTTCCGTTTGGCCTTTCAAATAAAATCTTGTTTGTTTGGAAGTAATAATCTATAATCTAATATAATATTTTACCATATAACCGTTTAGAATTTATTTATATAATTTTCTTTGTTTAGACTTAAAGGTTTTGACGTCGATCGTCGGTGTCCGCGTAGCCAGTCAGTGTCAAACAACGGCGGCCGACTGTCGTCGCTGACCACCGACGACCGATGCCGATCGCCAGCGGCCGGCGCCGACGGTCTCTGGCGACCGGTCGCCGGTCACAAATAATGCTTTTGGATGTTAATAAATTATAATGGTTATTTTCGTCTTAAATGAAAATATTGGAGGATAATTTTGGAAATATATGTTTCATAACCTGGTAATCAAGAAAAACCTTACTTTCCTAAGGTTTTGCGTTTCCGGGTTGCATGCCCCTTTTGCTGACGTGTCGGGGATCGATCATTACTTGGGAATCGCTAATTAAACCAAACAAGGTTTGGGTTGATAACCTTGGATGGATAACCAAGGTTATCGAGGATAACCCTCAACCTAACGCACCTTAGATGTTTTGTTAGACCATTTCTTTTGGCCACATATGAAAGGAGATGTCAAATTTTGTGAGAAGTGTATGACACGTAGACAAGCAAAATCTAAATCTTTACCTCATGGGTTGTATCTACCAATTTCTAGTGAACCTTGGGTTGCTATTTCTATGGACTTTATTGTAGGTTTACCAAAGTCAAAACGAGGTATGGATTCTAATTTTGTGGTCGAAGACAGATTTTCTAAAATGGGTCATTTTATTCCATGTAGGAAAACAGATGATGCTAACCATATTGCTGATCTCTTTTTTAGGGACATTGTATGACTTCATGGAGTGCCAAAAAGTATAGTTTCAGATCATGATGCAAAGTTTCTAAGCTACTTTTGGAAGACACTATGGGGCAAGTTGGGAACAAAGTTGTTTTCTACAACGAGTCATCCACAAATAGATGGACAAACTGAGGTAGTAAATCGAACCTTAGCTACCTTATTAAGAAGAGCTATCATTCAAAAGATTTTAAAAGGTTGGGACAATTGCTTACCGCATGTTGAATTCGGATATAATAGATCTATACATTCTGCAACTAAGTGTTCACCTTTTGAAGTGGTATATGGTTCAATCCGCTAACTCCTCTGGATTTGTCACCTTTGCCTATCTCTGAGCATGGTAGTTTGGTACAAGGAAAGCTGCATTTGTGGGGCAAATGCACGAGAAAGTAAGGATGCAAATCGAAAAAAAAGATTGAACAATATGCTACGCAAGCCAACAAGGGACGAAAGAAAATAATCTTTGAACCCGATGATTGGCTTTGGGTTCATATGAGAAAGGAGAGATTTCCTGCTAAACGTCATACTAAGTTCCATCCAAGAGGCTATGGACCATTTCAAGTCGTGGCGCGAATCAATGATAATGCCTACAAGCTTGACTTACCGGGTGAGTATAATGTGAGTTCCACATTTAATGTTTTGATCTCTCTCCCTTTGATTAGGTAATCAAGATTCGAGGACGAATCCTTTTGAGAGGGGGAATGATGGAGTCAAAGGAAGTGAACAAGTTGCCCAACAAGCTAACGATATGGATCATGCTCAACCCACTCTAGAAGATGTTGATGATCCACTATGCACCATTGGAGGCCCATTTACAAGGGCTAGGCTAAAAAGATGAAAGAAGCACTTAATATGCTTATTGAAGATGTGAAAGCCAAAACTACTGATGCGAACCTAATGAGAAGAAGTCTCAAGAACACACAACAAATGGAAGAAAGAGAGAAAGATAGCCTATATCGAAAAGATGGAGAATGAAAGAAAGTAACCCCGACCCAATGTTTAAGGAAGCACGAACCTTGGTATAGAAGAAGAAGAAGATAGACGCCACAACCTTGGGATGGAGGTTGATATGTCTTGAACGCCACAAGGGGATGCCTTGATAAGTTCTAGTTCAATTAAAAACCAACAAGTGAGAGCCTCACCATGTAGCAGATTGAAATATGCCAAAAGTTACATGTTGTGGCCACCACCCCCTTAATTTATAGCAATAGGGTGACCTAAAACCCCTAAAAGGCCAAAAGGAAACCCATTTAGTAGAGGCCTACGTAGACTACATAGCCATATTGAGCTCTTGGCACCATTACAACCCAAATAAAGCAAGAAATTGGGCCTAAATTGAACTCACAAAATTAACATATCCCTCTTACATAGACAAGAGACTTAAGTGACTAGTTAAGCTCATCTAAGGCTTAAATTAGGTTGACTAAGCCGTATGACTTGCTCTTGGTCAAACCTTCTTCAATGGTAGCTGATGGAGTCAAAGGAAGTGAACAAGTTGCCCAACAAGCTAACGATCTGGATCAACAACTTGCCCAACAAGTTGCCTTCACGCAGGGTCTTTCTGAAGGAGATTTCTTCCCGTCACTGGTGAAGAAGCTGCCCATCAGTTTCAACAACTTGCTGGGGCGCTCCGTTAAGCACGTCAATGTCGAAGAAGAGCAGCATCCCCGCCGCAAAGAGCCAACCGAGGCTCTTGCATAGGCCACGGTTTGGTCAGAGAGAAGGGAACCGCCAGCACCGGTTCGGGCGAAAGTCCCTCGTTAAGGGAAGGATCCCTGGGCTGGTAAGAGAAGGCTCGTAGGGATACCCATGAACCAGAGCCACCGAAGAAGTACTGCGATTTCCACGGCTGTACCACGCACTCCACAAAGGATTGCGTTGCGGCGGTATTGTTTATTTCGTTGTTCTAATTCTGTACTAAATCTCTGTAATACTTTTTGCGACTTATAATAGAATGGCCCAACGAAAATGGTCAAGGGTCGTGGGCCTTGGAGTAGGAGCCATCAAAGACTCCGAACCAAGTAAAAAAGAAAACTTGTGAGCGTTGTGATTTTTTGTTTCTTTCGCTACGTTCTGATTTGTTTTTCGAAAATTTGACGAAATCGCTATTCACCCCTCCCCCTCTACCGATTACAACAATCTCACATGTGGTATTAGAGCGGGTTCCTCAAACTTGGTGAAACTGCCAACTGACCAGTTATTCGAAATCGATTTTTTTTCGTTTCCTTTAATATATATATATATTTCTTCGTTCTTCGAGGCTGGTGCAACACCACTCGAATTGTTCTTAATTTTTTTTTCACATCGCACTACTAATCCAAGAATTTATTATTCAGGAAATTCTAATTGGCCATCTAAGAAGGCTACAGTACCACGCACCCTCCTCTATTCTCCGGTGAGGATTTTTCTAATTGGAAGAGCAGAATGTAGGTCCACCTTAAAACTTAGTTGAAAATGTGGATTATCATCCGGTTTGGACTGGAAATCACCAAAACTGCGCAAGGCGAAATCCAAGGGTACTCTAAATGGGACGCCTTGCTTAAGAAGAAGATAGAAGCGGACGCAAAAGCCACTCAAACTCTCCAGTGTGGACTAATGATGATGGAAGAGCTCAACCGCGTCGGCCCATTCAACAATGCTAAGGAACTGTGGAGTAAGTTGATCGAGTTGCACGAGGGGACGTCAGACACAAGAATCAGGAAGAGAGACCACCTCCTCATCAAATTATATATGATCACAATACAAGATGGTGAAACTACCGCATAGCTACACCCAAGAATCCAAGAAATCATGATCGGTCTACACACGATAGGTCACAAGGTAGAAAACCGTGATCTAATCAGGTACACCTTAAACTCATTCCCAAGAAATTCTTTGTGGGCATCGATGGTAGATGCTTACATGGTTTCTAAGAATCTTTCAGATATTAAATTAGATGAGTTATTCTCTGAATTAGAACTGCACGAACAAACTAATACCCAAATGGTCGAGAAAGGGTTAGCTCTTTTTGCAGGTAAAGCCTTTGCAAAACAAAAGAAGAAGGTGCAATCAATTCTCGAGTCAGACTTCGACTCAGAGTCTAATGACGATGGAATTAATTATCCAGAGCTGGTTTGAATGGCCTGAAGTCAGTACAAAATGATCAAGGGACATATGAAGAAAAAGAAGGTGAACCAGAAATGGGACGATCCGACTGAACCGTCTACCAGCCAAAAAGCCAAGACTAAAGTCACCTGTTATGGGTGCATTAAGAAGGGCCACTACAAGTCAGAGTGTCCCAGCTTGAAGGGCAACAAGAAGAACCGGAGAAAGAAAGCTCTTAAAGCTACGTGGGACGAATCCTCTTTAGAAGAAAAAGACGAAGTACCACACGTAAACCTCCTCGCGCTGACTGCTTCGGAGAACCTCGACACCGAATCGGAATCAGAAACGGAAGAGAACGTCGGAACCGCAAGACATTCAATTTCGAACGACGGGCAAATAACGGTAAGAGGTTACCTCGAATCTCAATTGAATGATTTAATATAGTACCTATCTCGTAAGATGGCCAAAGCCAACATTCGGGTTGTTAGGATATATACTATTTTCTGTAAGGACATATACATTTTGAAAGAGAATCATAAGATCACTGTTTGCATGTATATATTAGTATGTGCATATTGTCTAATAATTTACATTGTAGTTAACATAGTGTGTGGTGTCGCACAGAAGATCATGTTATCAGTTCCTTGTAGAGTACAAGTAAAGGCTCACAACCGAGATGGTGTCGAGAAAACCATCGGGATAGTTGTAGTGTAATTTGGTATTGGTTTGTCTTGACCATAGAGTTATACTAATGCACTTTGTGTGTGATGTGGACCAAGGAGGGGATACAAGCTTACAAGACAAAGCCATAGAGGAAGAGGCATTGAAAGGAATTGGAGGACCCATGACAAGATCCAAGACTAAGAGAATGAAGCAAGCTTTGGAAGGCTTAATAATGGAGCTCAAGGAGAAGAAGGATCAATGCACAATGGAGGCAACAACTAAATGGATCACATTCCTTCAAATTGAAAGTGCAATTGAGCCCACATGAAGACAAAGCTTGAAGGCCCAAAACCACATGATCCAAGATGCATTCAAGGGCTACAAGTGTCCAATTTTCGTGGGTATTTTTGGGGGAATTTTCTGAAGTTATTTTTGATGTCTTTTGGTGGGTTTTTAATGCTTTTGGGAGTTCCTAAGCTAGTATTAGGGAATTGTGGGAAATAAACATCATGCATGCAAGCATGCATGATAATGATGCATAATTAGTGCTTAGTGGGAAGTGTGGTAGAGGTTAATGTTTCAACCTCCACTAAGTCTATATATAGGAGAACTCTTGTATGGCCAAGGCATGTTAAGTTTGAATGAAATCATAGTTTTCTCTATTGTGAGAGCTTCCTTTGGTTCTTAGGCAAAGAACTAATCGTGATCTTATCAAGGCAACTTGTGGCGATCGAAACCCCCATGACTTATCACTCACCCTCTCATCTTTCTTGAGTGTGGCGTCAATATCCTTCCCTACATCTGAATTTCAAGGCGATCCATTCCAAGGTGCTTATCATTTGGTATCAGAGCCTTGGCTCCTTGATTTTCAGGTTTGCGTTTTGTTCTTCTTCATTTGTGTTCTTGTTCATCTTTGTTAATCTCTCATCCATAGTATCCCATTGGTGTTTTCATTCTCCAACTCTATTTATCGCTTCTCTATTTGGGTCCTAAACTCAAAAAAAAAAAAAAAAAGAGTTGAAAAAAAAAAAGGTGTTACTTGAGTCATTGTGTTTTTTGACTGAAGAAAAAAAAAGGACAAAAAGGAAATTCGAAAAAAAAAAAGAAGGAAGATCGGCGAATTGAAAGGACCCAATATTTCTCTCATTGCTCTTGATCGTTGCTGAATTTCTTGTTCTAACCGTTTATTTCTCTTGTTCTACTCATATTCTCTTGTTGGTTTCTTGCTCACTTGATTGTCTACTTGTTGTCTTGAGAAAATCGTTGATAAGGTTCTTTTCTTAAGGGCTTATAAAGGAAGCTGAGTGGATAAATTTGAGTGCAACCACGTGAGGCGAGTGGTGAGGTCTTTCTAACATTTCTTGTGCAATTTTCCTTGTCATCTTTTTTTTGTTGCAAGCATGAGTGGGGAAAACTCCCCTAGGCAAGATCCTAATAGGCTTCAAATGGAGGCGCTTACTCAACACTTTGAGAGAATGCTTCAAAGACAACTTGAAGGCTTACATGAAAGGATGGACCGACTTGAAGGAGGAAGAGTTTCCAACCATGGGGGAAATTCTAATCATGAAGAATCTCATCCGGGAAGTGACCTATTCTATAGTTCTCCAAGAGAAAGAAGGAGGCGTGAAGGGGGACGAAGACACGAAAGAGGAGGTAGAAACCATCAACATGAAGACGATCTAAGAGGGGTGAAAGTCAAGGTACCTTCCTTCCAAGGGAGGAATGACCCCGACACATATCTTGAGTGGGAAATGAAAATAGAGCAAATCTTCTCATGCCACAATTACCCTGATGCAAAGAAAGTGAAGGTGGCTGCCCTTGAGTTCACCGATTATGCTTTAATTTGGTGGGATCAAATGCAAAAGGAGAGAAGAAGGTATGGAGAGCACCCTATCAACACTTGGGGTGAAATGAAGACTTTGATGAGAAGGAGATTTGTGCCTTCCCACTACCATAGGGAGTTGCACAACAAATTGCAAAGACTCATCCAAGGGAGTAGGAGTGTGGATGAGTATTACAAGGAGATGGAGGTGGCTTTGATTAGGGCCAATATTGAGGAGGAAAGAGAAGCAACTATGGCTCGATTTCTCCATGGCCTAAACCGAGATATTGGAGACATTGTAGAGCTACAACATTATGTGGAGCTTGACGACTTAGTTCATCAAGCAATGAAAGTGGAGCAACAATTAAAGAGAAAGGGCGTTATGAAAAGACCATCTTCTTCAAACTACTCTTCAAATTGGAAGGACAAGCCAAAGAAGGAGGGTTCCTCTTCTAATTCAAAGGAGGTAACAAGCGCTAAGAAGCCTTTTCCTACTACTACTTCTTCTACTTCTAAGAGCAGGGATATCAAGTGCTTCAAGTGTTTGGGAAAAGGACATATCGCATCCGAATGCCCGAATAAGAAGACTATGGTGGTTAGGGATAATGGGAGCATCTCTAGTGAAGAAACTTCTTCTCATTCTTCTTCTTCAAGCGATGAGGAACATGATGGAGCAGCCTATGCGCAAGATGGCGATCTCTTGGTGGTTAGAAGGTTATTAGGAAGTCAAGCCAAGGAGCATGAGGAGGACCAAAGAGAGAATATTTTTCATACTCGTTGCCTTATTCAAGGTAAAACATGCTCTATGATCATTGATGGTGGAAGTTGCACCAATGTGGCAAGCACTAGGTTGGTTACCAAACTCAACCTCAAGACTACACCGCATGCAAGACCATATAAACTCCAATGGCTAAGTAATAGTGGTGAATTGGTGGTGAATCAACAAGTGATGATTAATTTCTCCATTGGAAAATATGAAGATCAAGTTCTATGTGATATTGTACCTATGGAGGCAAGCCACATTCTTCTTGGAAGACCTTGGCAGTTTGATAGGCGAGCTCACCATGATGGATTCTCCAACAAGTTCTCATTTCTTCACAATTCCCACAAAGTCACACTTGTACCATTATCACCTAGGGAGGTTTGTGCGGATCAAAAAAAAATGCGAGAGAAAAGAGAAAAAGAAGAGCGAGAGCTTAAGAAAAAGAAAGGAGAGAATGAGGAAAAGAAAAGAGAGAATGAGGAAAAGAAAGAGAGAATGAGGAAAGAAAAGAAAAGAGAGAATGAGGAAAAGAAAAGAGAGAACGAGGAAAAGAAAGAGAGAAGAATAGAAAATTTGTTTGCAAGAGGAAGTGAGGTGAAGAGAGCTTATTTGACAAGGCAACCTATATTTCTTCTTTTGTGCAAGGAAACTTGCTTGGAAACTAATACTAACTCCTTGCCCAGTGATGTTGTTGCTATTTTGCAGGACTTTGAGGATGTGTTTCCCCAGGAAGTACCTCACGGTTTGCCACCAATGAGGGGAATAGAACACCAAATGGACCTTATTCCTGGTGCTTCTCTTCCCAATAGGCCTGCCTATAGGAGCAACCCTCAAGAAACAAAGGAGATACAGAATCAAGTGGAGGAGTTATTACAAAAAGGATGGGTGAGAGAGAGCTTAAGTCCTTGTGCTGTACCAGTAATTTTGGTACCTAAAAAGGATGGATCATGGAGGATGTGCACGGACTGTAGAGCTATCAACAACATCACAATTCGGTATCGACATCCTATCCCTAGACTTGATGATTTACTTGATGAATTGCATGGTGCTTGCTTCTTTACTAAGATTGATTTGAAAAGTGGGTACCATCAAATTAGGATAAGGGAAGGGGATGAATGGAAAACTGCTTTCAAAACTAAATATGGATTGTATGAATGGTTGGTAATGCCTTTTGGGTTAACTAATGCGCCAAGTACTTTTATGAGGCTTATGAACCATGTTTTACGAGAATTCATAGGAAAATTTGTGGTAGTATACTTTGATGATATTTTGGTATATTCCAAGAGTTTGGTTGAGCATGTAGCACATCTCAAATCTGTCTTGCATGTCCTTAGAAAGGAGAAACTGTATGCTAACTTAGAAAAGTGTTCTTTTTGCACTGATCATGTGGTTTTTCTTGGATTTGTCATAAGTTCTAAAGGAGTGCAGGTTGATGAAGAGAAGGTTAAGGCCATTAGAGATTGGCCAACCCCCAAAACTGTGAGTGAGGTTAGGAGCTTCCATGGGTTGGCAAGTTTCTATAGAAGGTTTGTGAAGGATTTTACCACACTGGCAGCACCCCTAAATGAAATTGTCAAGAAAAATATGAGTTTTAAGTGGGGAGAGAATCAAGAAAATGCATTTCAAGCACTTAAGGACAAACTCACACATGCACCCATTCTTGCTTTGCCTGATTTTTCCAAATCATTTGAAATTGAATGTGATGCATCTCATGTGGGTATTGGGGCTGTTTTACTTCAAAATGGACATCCCATTGCATATTTTAGTGAGAAGATAGGTGGCGCCACTCTCAACTATTCCACTTATGATATAGAATTGTATGCACTTGTTAGAGCTTTGCAAACATGGCAGCACTATCTTTTGCCTAAAGAATTTGTTATTCATAGTGATCATGAATCTTTGAAGTATTTGAAAGGGCAGGGGAAGCTCAACAAAAGGCATGCCAAATGGGTTGAATTTCTTGAACAATTTCCGTATGTGATTAAGCATAAGCAAGGAAAGGTAAATGTTGTAGCAGATGCACTTTCACGAAGGTATAATTTGCTTGTTACACTTGAAACTAAATTACTTGGCTTTGAACATATCAAAGAGTTGTATGAACATGATAGTGACTTCTCTGAATTATATGCTGCGTGTGAAAAGAAATCACAAAATGGGTTTGTTAGGCATGATAATTACTTGTTTAAGAACAATAGACTTTGTGTGCCTAGAGGATCCATGCGTGAATTGCTAGTTAGGGAAGCACATGAGGGGGGTCTAATGGGACACTTTGGGGTTCAAAAGACCTTAGAAATGTTGCATGAACATTTTCATTGGCCACACTTAAGGCATGATGTGCAAAAATTTTGTGAAAAGTGCATTGTGTGCAGAAAAGAAAAATCTAAGGTATCACCTCATGGACTTTACACTCCTTTGCCTATTCCTGATTCCCCTTGGATTGACTTGTCTATGGATTTTGTTGTAGGGCTACCACGCACTCAAAAAGGTAAGGACTCCATTTTTGTGGTAGTTGATAGATTCTCTAAGATGGCACACTTCATACCTTGCCACAAAGTGGATGATGCAACTCATGTGGCAGATTTGTTTTTCAAAGAGGTTGTAAGACTTCATGGCATGCCTAGGAGCATTGTTTCAGATCGTGACACCAAATTCTTAAGTCATTTTTGGAGGACCTTATGGAACAAACTAGGAACAAAGCTTCTTTTCTCCACTACATATCACCCTCAAACTGACGGCCAAACTGAGGTGGTAAATAGGACTCTTTCTACTCTTCTTAGAGCAATTATTAAGAAGAACATTAAGTCTTGGGAAGAATGTTTACCTCATGTTGAATTTGCTTATAATAGGGCTGTCCATTCTACTACTCAATTTTCCCCTTTTGAGATTGTTTATGGGTTCAATCCGCTAACACCTCTTGATTTGCTTCCTTTACCTAACACTTCTTCTTTAGTTCACAAGGATGGTCAAGCAAAGGCAGAATATGTGAAAAAGCTTCATGAGCAAGTTAAAGCTCAAATTGAGAAGAAAATGGAGCAATATGCGAAGAGAGCCAATAAAGGGAGAAAAAGAGTTGTCCTTGAACCCGGTGATTGGGTGTGGGTTCATATGAGAAAGGAAAGGTTTCCTGCCCAAAGGAAATCAAAGCTTCAACCAAGAGGAGATGGACCATTCCAAGTGTTGGAAAGAATTAATGACAATGCTTACAAAATTGACTTGCCCGGTGAGTATGGTGTTAGTGCAACATTTAATGTGGCTGATTTGCGTCCATTTGATGTAGGTGATGAAGATCTAAATTCGAGGACGAATTCACCTAAAGAAGGAGGGAATGATGTGGACCAAGGAGGGGATACAAGCTTACAAGACAAAGCCATAGAGAAAGAGGCATTGAAAGGAATTGGAGGACCCATGACAAGATCCAAGACTAAGAGAATGCAGCAAGCTTTGGAAGGCTTAATAATGGAGCTCAAGGAGAAGAAGGATCAATGCACAATGGAGGCAACAACTAAATGGATCACATTCCTTCAAATTGAAAGTGAAATTGAGCCCACATGAAGACAAAACTTGAAGGCCCAAAACCACATGATCCAAGATGCATTCAAGGGCTACAAGTGTCCAATTTTCGTGGGTATTTTTGGGGGAATTTTCTAAGTTATTTTTGATGTCTTTTGGTGGGTTTTTAATGCTTTTGGGAGTTCCTAAGCTAGTATTAGGGAATTGTGGGAAATAAACATCATGCATGCATGCATGCATGATAATGGTGCATAATTAGTGCTTAGTGGGAAGTGTGGTAGAGGTTAATGTTTCAACCTCCACTAAGTCTATATATAGGAGAACTCTTGTATGGCCAAGGCATGTTAAGTTTGAATGAAATCAGAGTTTTCTCTATTGTGAGAGCTTCCTTTGGTTCTTAGGCAAAGAACTAATCGTGATCTTATCAAGGCAACTTGTGGCGATCGAAACCCCCATGACTTATCACTCACCCTCTCATCTTTCTTGAGTGTGGCGTCAATATCCTTCCCTACATCTGAATTTCAAGGCGATCATTCCAAGGTTGCTT
>JAGFNQ010007656.1:242913-377823 GCA_024364735.1 Boesenbergia rotunda | reverse complement strand
CATACTTGGTTTTCGTACATGGAATCCATTTCCGACTTCATGGCTTTAAACCATTTGTCCCTTTCTGAACTTTTCAGAACATCTTCATAACTGATAGGTTCGTCATCGTTAATGAGTAACACGTCGTTCGATTCACTTATGAGAAATCCGTATCTCTCTGGAATATTGCGTGTCCTATCAGACCTACGAAGAGGTAGTGTTGTTTTAGGTTCAACTGATAGCTCATCATTATGAGTTATTGGTTGTGGGTCTAGACTAGGTGTCTCTGTAATGTCTATTGGAGTTTCTTGAACTTCATTAAGTTCAATGCCACTCCCACTGTTTTCTTGTAAAAGAAATTCTTTTTCCATAAATACAGCATGCCTTGAAACAAACACCTTTTGTTCCAAGGGATGATAGAATTGGTAACCCTTTGTTTCCTTAGGGTCTCCAATAAATAGACATTTATCAGACTTAGCATCCAATTTGTCTGATATAGTCCGCTTTACATAAGCAGGACAACCCCATATCTTAAGGTGAGTTATGTGAGGTTTCTTACTATTCCATATCTCATATGGAGTAGTAGAGACTACCTTGGTTGGGACTCTGTTTAGCAAGTAAACAGCTGTCTTAAGTGCATAGCCCCAAAAGGATTTTGGAAGAGTTGCATGATTCATCATAGATCTAACCATGTCCATCAAGGTTCGATTGCGCCTCTCAGATACACCATTATGCTGTGGTGTATATGGCAGAGTCCATTGAGACAATATCCCATTGTCCCTAAGATAATCTTGAAACTCTTGACTTAAGTATTCACCACCCCGATCGGATCGAAGTATCTTAATACTTTTGCCAAGCTATTTCTCTAATTCATTTCTGAACTCTTTGAATTTCTCAAAAGCTTCAGATTTGTGTTTCATCAAGACCACATATCCGAATCGTGAGTGATCATCGATAAAGGTAATGAAGTAGCTATAGCCTCCTTGTGCAAGTGTTGACATTGGTCCACATACATCAGTATGTATTAGACCAAGCAATTCTCCCACTGGATTACCTTTTCAAGAAAAGGGTAATTTGGCCATCTTGCCTTTGAAGCATGATTCGCATGTATCAAATGAACCGGGTTCAAATGATTCCAAAATTCCACATCGGTGTAATTTGGTCATGCGTTTCTTACTTACATGGCCAAGACGACAATGCCACGTGCAGGAGTCTATTCGATTATCTATTCGAGCACGTTTGTTGCTTACTTCGATATTGAAAACGTCACCGGATAAATCTAACATGTAGATACCATTGCACAAAGTTCCGGTCCCATAAAGAACACCATTTAAAGTTATGTAACAACAATTGTTACTAAAAGTTAAATGATAACCCTTTTCATTCAAGCATGAAATAGATACAATGTTCTTTATTAACGAAGGAACAAAATAACAATTATCCAATTCTAAGACAAGTCCAATAGGGAGCTTTAGCAAATATGTTCCGATGGCAACAACAGCAATCTTTGCTCCATTTCCAACTCGCAAATTCGCTTCTCCCTTGACGAGTCTTCTTCTATTCCTTAGCCCTTGTATGTCATTACATATATGTGAGCTACACCCAGTATCAAGTACCCAGGTGTACGAGGAAATAGAGTGACATTCAATAACGAAGATGCCTGAAGAGGATGGGGCATCAGATGCCTTCTTCTTCAAGGACTCAAGATAAACCTTGCAGTTTCTTCACCAGTGACCCTCCTTGCCACAGTGATGGCAAGTGCCTTTTGGTGCCTTTTCAATCCTTTTGTCCTTAGTTAACTTATTGGTGTCCAGAATGGAATGCAAATTCAGAGAAGACATGATCGAGTGATTATCCTAGAAATACAAATTGAGCTTATGTGAGAAGAATGATAAAGAATGCATCAATATACATTAATTAAATCCTATTTATTTTTCGAATTGAATAACCCTTTTTATCAATTCGGGAGATCGTAGGAGCATCTCCAAATAGGTTGATATCCAACCATAGATAAGAACAACCATGGCTGTGGCCATCAAGTTATTCTTAGCTATGATGGTAGGTAATTATACCGATTACACATCACATATATGTAACTATCACTTTATGCTATCAACTAATTGAATGTTTGCATAAATCATTAGGTTGTTAACTCATTAACAAGTATGCAACGATATACACAGCACCCAACTGCACCACTCTTTACATCGACCTTGGCTGTGGCACAACAAATCGATGCTCCAAGCTTAAGGCTGACCCATTAATCAAGAAATAGTTTTAATATAGTTGGAGCTCATTCAACCGTTTAGTCAGGCTTGGATGTGTCCAACAACCAAAACTAAGGATTGACCTCTGACTCCAACTATATTAATGGTTTGAACATGTTGAGGTTCAAGCCGGGCATGGATGTGCCCATCAACCCAAACGAGAAACAAAACTCCGGTTCTAACCATATTAATGGAAGGTGTTAGCCTTAATATTTTGTAAGGGGTTTTGGGTCTCATCCTTTCTTTTCAAAGCACATTCATGACATATAATTATGTCATGACTAACAATTTCCTTAATAAAGTATGTATGTGACTTAATTTATCAAGTCTCGTTAATTGAATTAGGAACCGGATTTCCTAATTCTAATTTCATACTTTATTTAAGGAATTGTTTTTGGGAAACAATTTCCTAAATTGTTATAATCAATTTCGGAAATAATATGTTTAAGACTTTGATTTCTCTAAATCAAATCTTATTAAATTAAGAGACAGATTCCCTTAATTCAACCACATATTATTTTCATGAAAATCTCTTTTAAGAAAACTCTATAGGAAACCATTTTCCTAATTAATTTTGGAGACAACAATATGTAAGAGCATCACCTCTTAAATCAAATTTCCAAGATTTTATAACATATTTTATTCATGGATTAATTAATTACAACAAATTGTTTTCTAAGGGTGGCTCCCCGAGGCTCAGATACCCAAAGAAAAAAAATTTGTCGTAAATCCAATTTGGTCCGCTCCCCGAAGCGTAACTAAATTAAACATGACAATTTTATTCAAAATGGGAAATTAAATTACAACAACTAACTTTAAATTGGACGGCTCCCCGAGGCTCAATCCAAAATAAAGAATTTTGTTAATAATTTAAAACCAATTAGAATTTAATTGTCAATTAATGATCCATAAATTTGTCTAGACTTTCTTGAAAGAAAGTGCCCAAAATTGCGAGATTTCATAATAGATTTTCAGAATAATTGTAAGTTTCTGGTACAAAGAAAACTTACATATTTCCAAGATCGAAAATTTTCCAAAATAGGAAATTTCCAAAATTGGAAAGTTTCCAAAGATGGGAAGTTTTCACAATTATCATAAAATTTCAGAAACTAGGATATTTCAAAAGTTTGCGAAATTTCATGAGGATTTCCAAACTTTGAAATTCCTAAATCTAAAATTTATCATAATTGGAAAGTATCCAAAATTGAAAAAATTTTCCAAAATTGAGAACATGACAAAGTTTTCCACAAAACAATTATATGATTATGTCGAACACTAACCGGCTCTGATACCACTGTTGGGACCGGGTGCATGTTGACATGGATACGGGTTCGTAATTTTAAAAATAATTACGTGCAGCGGAAGAATTAGCATAAATAATTTCTCAAATTATTTTTGACCACGTATCTAGCATGCAACCTTATGATGTGTGGACATGATCATAAATTAAAATTTTGCAAAAAGTAAACTAATTTACTCAATACCTCGCGTAACTCGAAGTAAGGGACGAGATCCAACCGTAGCGTCCCTTGGAAGCTCCGCCTCTATTCGCGTCCACGCCGAGTTCTCTTCGGGATGACTTCGCAAAGCCACGAGTTTTGTGACGACGAAAACTACTAGATTCTCCAAAGGCACAACTAGAATATCAAGAGAGAGAGATGGAAACTAACCACCAAGTAACGGAATCAAGATTCCGGGGAAGGGAAGGAGGGAGTCGCGACCCGCTTCTTCTTCTTCTTTGGCACCTTCTTGGTGGAGGAGGCTCACGGCAACCCTAGGCGATGCGCCGGCCCTAGGGGAGGAGAGAGGGCACCGGCCCTAGAGAGAGAAAGGGGCGCCGACCCTAGAGAGAGAGAGGGAGAGAATAAGAGAGAGAGAGCTTGCTACTTTATCTCTTGATTGGAATTCAAGTCTTGCCTTGGTTCCTTTATATAGTAGCCTCTCCATCGCCAAGTCTCCCTTTTAACGGAATAAATTTTCATAAGAAATTTATCCTATAAATTTTCTTATGAATTATTCCATTATGCCAAGTTTTATTATAACTAAATTTATAATAAAAACAAACACATCTCTCCTTTTATTATGGAATAAAATTTACAAGAAATTTATTATATAAATTTTTCTTATAATGGAAAAATCAATTCATAATTGATTTTATAAAATAAACCAATCCATGGTTCATTTTAATTTCCATAAAAAGAATAAATTTATTATATATATTTTTTTCATCATGGAAAAATCAATTCATAATTGATTTTATAAAATAAAATAAACCAATCCATGGTTCATTTTAATTTCCATAAAAAGAATAAATTTATTATATAAATTTTTCTCATCATGGAAAAATCAATTCATAATTGATTTTATAAAATAAAATAAACCAATCCATGATTCATTTTAATTTCCATAAAAAGAATAAATTTATTATATAAATTTTTCTTATCATGGAAAAATCAATTCATAATTGATTTTATAAAATAAAATAAATCAATCCAAGGTTTATTTTAATTTCCATGAAAATAAATCTCTTCATATAAATTTCTTTATCTAATTTATTTATCCATAATTTTATAAAACAAATCGCGCTTGATTTATTTTATAATTTAAACCAAATAAATTGGTTTCCCTCCTTTATTGTGGCCGGCCAAACCAAAGAGGGTGGGCACCCTCTTTGGCTGGCCACACTAAGCCAAACCCTTGCGAATTAAACTCATTTAATTCGTTCAATAAGTCTTCAAAAGACTTAGCCATTTTAAGCTTCCGATGCGCCTTTGATAAATTCATATTCGACTTATTTCTCTTGCATGGAAAATCCAATTTTCAACTCGTTTTAAATCCCTCGGATTACTCGTAGTGCGTGTGATTAAATAGGCTTTCGATTTATGTTGGCCGTCTATAATTCATCAATTATAGAACGATCATGAGTGGCACCTAGTAGTACATCATGATCCCCAATTAATCGAAAGATCAACGGTTGACCTCAGAAATTATTCTGAAACCCTTCAGCAGCTATAATGAATCGTGCCTCATTCCCTTCACCATCTTATACCCACTTGGTTCAGGACACGGTCTATGTGTGTCAGTCCCCACTAGGCTGACTACGTCACACCTAGCCCAAGTAATGTCTTTCTCGTCCAATGGATTCTAATTACTCTCATGTATTTCAGAGACTCATACTCTGAACATGTCATGCTCTGGCCAGAGGCTTTGAGTAACAATCCGACAATAGGCCTTGGGTATACATCCCCTCGCAAGGAGTGGTGAATCCTTTGTAGGCTGTTCAAACATCTTCAGGCACTTCGGCTTATACCCAACCATCCTGGGTCCACACCTCCTTGGAGATGCTTGCTTAAGATGTTAAAGTATAAGTCTCCATGAGCAAGATGACTTGAACACCGCAAGTCAAAGGAACATCGCACTTAAGCTGCAGTAAGAACTTCACTGACATGTCTATATGTAGACTACCATGTGAAGTTTTACAGCCAGTCACTCCAATGAACTAGTTCCCTTAACTAGCATTCATGTTTATCTCCGGACATCCCAATGTCACTAGCCAGTGAGAATCAGCTGATTAGAGAATAACCCATGCTAGTCTCAACAGAATTGATAGTGTCCTTATTTATCAATTCATCGACTAGGGACAATTTCAATACTTCACAATTGCACATGTAGAGATAATCACTAGTTGTGAATTCATCACAAATTCTCTCATGCTGTGAATTGTATTGTGGACATTCAGTAAATGAGTTTAAGATCCCAATCAAATACATACACATGTATACTCAAATAGTGAATATTCATTTATTAAAATAAATGTTTACAATCATAAGACGATTGCCCTAGGACACTTCTCTTATATTACTAACAGGGTCTAGACCGATCAGGCTCCGTCCTAATCGATCCCCAACGCTCAATCAGAAATCACGATTTCTTTGAGATTCTCCTGGACCGATCACCAGACCGATCCCAGGTTGTGAATCGATCACAGAACCGATCCACCTCTAATTTAGGCGATTTCTGAGTTTCGCAGTCCAAATCTCCTGATAGGACACCTGACCGATCAGAGGGTCTCCTAATCGGTCACCAGACCAATCAGATCATGACCAGACTGATCAGGCACCGTCCTGATCGATCTTAGTGAGGAACCCGCGAAGCTGGATCGTTCTCAAGAATGATCTGCACAGTGATCCTGATCGGTCATCAGACCGATCAGGAGCAGTTCAGCAAGGGAACTCAACCTCACTGTCTGCTCCCTGATCGGTCACCAGACCGATCAGGAGTCAGTCAGTGGGTGAAACACATACTCCCTGATCGGTCACCAGATCAATCAGGAGCAGCACAGTAGGTTCCCAACCTCACTGTATTCTCCCTGATCAGTCACCAGACCGATCAGTCATTGCTGAATCGGTCACACGACCGATCCACGAAGGAGCTGCGTGCCAGATTCTCTGATCGATCACCAGACCGATCCAAGGACTCAAACCTAGCCCTCCAAGCTATGTTTTCATCCACCTTAGCCCTCCAAGCTAAGGATTTTTCACCTAACTCTCCAAGTTGGGAATTTGCACCTAACCCTCCAAGTTAGGACTTTTCACCTAGCCCTCCAAGCTAGGACTTTTCACCCAACCCTTCTGAATTAGGACTTTTCCAAACCTAGCCCTCCAAGCTAGGACCTGACCCTCCAAGCCAGGACTTTTTCACCTAATTCTCAAAGATGGGAATTTGCACCTAACCCTCCAAGTTAGGATTTTCACCTAATTCTCAAAGTTGGGAATTTGCACCTAACCCTCCAAGTTAGGACTTTTCACCTAGCCCTCCAAGCTAGGACTTTTCACCCAACCCTTCCGAATTAGGACTTTTCCAAACCTAGCCCTCCAAGCTAGGACCTGACCCTCCAAGCCAGGAATTTTTCACCTAATTCTCAAAGATGGGAATTTGCACCTAACCCTCCAAGTTAGGATTTTTCACCTAGCCCTCCAAGCTAGGACTTTTCACCCACCTCTTCCGAATTAGGGCTTTTCACACACCTAGCCCTCCAAGCTAGGATTTTCAACACCTAACCTCCCAGGTTAGGATTTTCCAACACCTAGCCCTCCAAGCTACGATTTTTCATACCATGCCTGATCCCCGATCAGGACTTAATCATCATTAATAATCATCCACCTAAACTAAAATCGGTGTCAACACCAAAACAACAATCAGGGCCAGACTGCATCAACATTCTTCACCTCAATTATTCTTATCTTCTCCACCAAATCTCATATGGGACTCACAGAGACAAGGAAGGACACTTCTCTTCCTTTGGTGGTGCTTACTGGCGGTGGAGGAGAAGTCGGCGGCCGGTGGGAGGCGGCGCAAGCAAACTTGCGGCGGCGCCGCAAGGTTAATGGAGGAGGGTTTGTTTCGGCTGGTTGGGTGAGGAAGAAGGCGAATTCTCCTTCTTCATCTTCTTCACGTTCCTCTCAAGGTCTGCAGTTGGTCCGGCGGTGCTTGAGCAGCTCTGGTGGTCGGCGGGCCAAGGGAAGAGGAAGACAAAGCCGGTGCAAGGGAAACCCTAGTTTCTAGGGTTTCTTGTTTCGACTAGGGCAAGAAGAAGAGCTTGGTTGGAACGCCTTGGTGATCTCGGTTCCTGGTAGCTCGTCACCCACACGATGTCTGAGAAGGGAGGGACATAAGGTAGAAGGCTACGAGGTAAATGGGAAGGTATAATTCTCTCCCTTAGCTCCTTTTGTTCTTTTGGTGCCTTGTTGATTAGCTTTGTCATTTCATGTATATTAGTTAATTATTTTGATTTTTTTTATCATGGTTAATAATTAACTAATTGGACCCCGATCATAAACACAAGAACCGGTGATCCAATCATCGTCTCTTCCACAGTCGTTCGGTTAGGAGAATTACAAGGCACGATCTTTGTGATTGACCATGTTGTAATTCGTACCGAACGATATGACGACGAGATGGTCGTTGGGAGATGGGTCTCCATTTAGATTAATTTTTAACCGTAGACATGGAGAGGTCTCTCAAGGATGACCAAGTATTTGCTAGGGAAACCCGCCAAGCCATACCCAACACCATCAATATAAATATTCCATACTTCTCCACTTTCAAGTCCTGAGACGACCTCGAGTATAAAGTTGGCTAAGGCTTGATCCTTGATAGCTGTTCGGGGATGATATTCAATTCCGTACTCACTCAACTCTGTCATCCACTTGATTAATCGTCCCACGGCCTCCGGATTTGTGAGGGCGCACCCGAGTGGGCTGTTAAGGAACACCAAGATGGGATGCGCCAAGAAGTATGGTCTCAACCTTTGTGTTGTCAATACTAAGGCGTATGTCAGTTTCTCTAAAGTAGTATACCAAGTTTCTATTTTTTAAGGAGGTGCCCATAGAAATAGATAGGATTCTGAGTATTATCTCCTTCACGAATTAGCGCAAAACCTATAGCCTGTTCAGCTGCAGATAAGTAAACAAAAAGTGTCTCCCCTCCCAGTGGTTTGTATAGTATGGGGAGTCCAGATAGGTAGACTTTTAGTTCTGTAAAAGCCTTCTCGCATTGGTCATCCCATTCAAATTTGACTGCTTTCCTTAAAATTTTGAAGAAAGGCAAACTTTTGTTAGCAGATCGAGATATGAACCGGGATAGGGCTGTAATCCTTCCATTAAGCCGCTTGATAGATACCATTTTGTTGATTATTTTAATTGCTAAAATCCATGTTTGACCTATGTTTTTATTGTTTAATTGTGAAATTGCCCTAGGTTTTAGAACTTACCTTTATTTTGGACTTAATTGTAAATTTACATATATTTGGATTATTTGGCCACTAATATTCTGATATATTTTTGTAGGCATGAAAGGATCTTGTTGGACCTAGGGCATACCGGGTCAAATTTGAGTCGGAAGTGACCCGGATCGAATTATCAAGCTTAGGATTAAATCTGGGCCGCCCGATTCAAGAGCGGCTAGATCTGAGCCATCCGGGATCATCTGAAGCAATCCGAGCTAGGGTTAGGGTTGATCAAGCACTCTGATCAAGATCTGAAGGTTTCATCCCAATCAGAGCTCAATCAACCGTTGGATCAAGCTCGGAGGGCTCTAGATCGTTCATTCAAAGATTAGGTTGATCTGGACCATCCATTGCACATCTGGAGGATCCGAGCTACCACGAGGCAGATCCTGACCCCAGATCATCATCATCAAAGTTTGGCTCCAATCAGAGCAAGATCAGCCGTTGGATTTCTTCAGATCAATCTGGGCCGTCCATTGATAGCTATTTAATCAGACACTCCACAGCCTTTCTCCTTGTCGCGTCTCCGCCGCAGTTTCCATCTTCTTCGGTTCGTTCTTCATTTCTTCAGTAAAATTCTTCATCCAAGAGGCGCGACCACTCAATCCATCATCAAAGCAAGGGCTAGGTCAGTGAAGAGAGTTCTCAGTGAGGTTTCAGATTGAATTTTTGCTCAATAGCAAGGCTGCGCGAGGTTTCGACAGTTTTGCTATCCGATTTCAGCGAGCTCAGTTGTGCACCATCGCCACTGCATCCGAGCTATCCAGAAGGGTTCCCTGGAAGGTTTCGGTCATTCCCTAATCCAAATCGCAAGCCACCACAGCGAGTTTGAAGAATTCGGAAGCAAATTTCAGCTTGAGCAAGGATTTGCTTTGAATCATTTGCAGAGACAGTTCTTCACTGATTTGTTGAGCTTGCGGGTCCGAAGTTCACTCTTGATTGACGACCAAGGAGCTCTTGAGTTGGAGAAGGGTTGAGGAGTAGCTTAGCTAGTTAAATTTCATTTTCATAGCTGTAATTTTCAATTCTTGCATTGTTCTACTCTTAATGATTGTTTCAGCTACCTTAGTTTAAGTTTTGAGTTGTGTTTGGTTTCTATTGCGTGTAGTTCTGCAAGTTTGATAGTTAGGGAATGTTTGTAGTGGATAAATTCTTTTAATTATAGTTTAATTGTTGCTTAATCCTTGCGTATCAGTTTTTCCCCTGTTTTCAGCTTGCGTATCAACCTTTTGCTGCAGATTTCAGCTTAGTTTCGAAATTCTTTAGTTTACTTCCAATTCGAATTCAGTTATGTCTAGCTTAAGTCCTGCAATTAGAGAACACATGTAGTGTGTTAAGTGAGTTGATCAAAGTTCGTTTTACCTTTAGTGTTATTTCTGAATTTTTCTTTTGTTCAGCTTATGTTTCTGAAATCCAGCTTGTGTATCAGTTTTAATTCATCAGGTGTAAGCTATTGATTCTGAGTTTTGTGATAACTGAACACCAGTCCTTTTTAACCCTTTCCGCACATTGAGTGTCTGAGCTTGATCCAAGTTGCTTCGAAAATCTCTGAGTTCATTGTTCCTTGATTTCAACTCTCAGTTTCTGCATTTGAAATTCATTTCTGCACATGAATTGGTTTCTAAGTCTGTCAGCTTTAGTGTTATTGGTTTCTTAAGTTTTGTCAAGAGAACCTTCGAATCTTCTACATCTCGTTTGACATTAAATTGCACACTCAAATTCAGCTTGCTTCATGAGTTTGTTTGCAATCGAATTGATCTGCAATTCTGAACTGATTCTGCATTGACAGTTTCGGAATTGTGCAGAGCTTTGAATGGTACCAAGTTTAGCTCAATCTTCAGTGAGCTCTTGTCCTTAAATTAAGTTCTATTTGCATTCGACTTGCTACTGATATGTACCTTTAATCCTTGCATTTGATTTCTGAATTTTTGGATTCATTACTGCATTTTACAGTTTCAGAATTGTGGCTGAAGTGTTTGAGTTCATCATCTCGAAAATTGTATCAATAGAACAGCAGCACCTCTAATCTTACCTGAACATTAGAATTTCTTACTTGACCTAAGTTGATGTGCTTGAAACTTCACTCAATTTGACTGCATCCCTGCATTCCAATTATGAAGTTTCAGATTTCACTTTTGTATCAATATTTCTGCGCATCAGCTGGGATCTGATTTTAATTCTGTAATCATCTGCTGCTGAAGTTTGTATTTCACTTGTTGCTTCACATCTAATGGGTTTACATCAGCTGCTGGTTTGATTTGCAAGCAGCTGTAGCTGCATTTCTGCATCGTTATAAGTTGCTGAGAATTCTGCATGTTTGTCTTTGCATTTCTGCAGTTTTGTTGAGCCAAGTTGATGAAATTCTGCATGCATGTGTCAAGTTCAGTTTTGAGCATTGGGGCATGCATTTAATATCAACTTGTCTTGTGAATTTCTGCATTTAACTTGTACCTTCTTTAATCAGATTTCAAATTCGAATTTCTGCATCCATTTATGCAAATGTTTTCCTTGATAGCTTAGCCTTTCTATTCTGATGTGATCGGCTAAAATTGCTGCAGCTAATTCCAATCTTTGGCAGTTTAAGGTTGTTGGGTCAAGTTTCTTCTTTTTCTTTATGCTTTTCCATTTCTATTTGCAACCCAAAACCCAGATTTAATTTGAAACCCGAAATTCACAAACGACACATAAATACAAGCTCGAATCACACAACGTCAACTAGTCCCCAGGAAAAATACGACCTGTGGCCCCTTTACTACGTTTTCATATTTTGATTGCAAAAAGGGTTTCCAGCATTCATTTATAAATATCTAAATTTGAGGCTCACATTCGTGACAATCTATTTTGGGCCTATCACCGCTACATATCTTTAAAATTATGGGGAGATGGCATGTTGAGGATAGTCTATACTTTCTCAGAATTAGCCTCAATTCCTCTCTCCGTTACCATGTACTCGAGGGACTACCCACTTTTCACTCCAAAACAACATTTAGCGGAGTTCAACTTCAGTCCATTGACCCTCAAGGTAGCGAATGCCTCCTCTAAATCGACAATCATGTTCTTACCCTTCGCTATCTTGACCAAGATGTCATCCACATAAACTTCAATATTCCTTTCAATCTGGTGTTAGAATACCTTATCTATCATCCGCTGATAGGTTGTTCTTGTATTGCGTAACCCGAATGACATGGCATTATAATAGTAAGTGGCATCCGCCATTGCGAAGCTGACCTTCTCTTGATCCTCTCGAGCAAGAGGAACCTGGTAGTATCTCTGATATGCATCCAACATCAAAATGAATTCCCAACTGGAAGTCGAATTTACCAGCTGACAATGTGAGACAAAGGGTAACAGTCTTTAGGGAAGACTTTATTGAAGTCATGAACGTCGATACAAACTCGCCATTTACTCTCGGGCTGAGGGACTAATACAACATTCGCCAGCAATGTCGGGAATTGGACTTCTCTAATATGTCTGGCCTTCAACAACTTCGCGACTTCCTTCTTGATAATTCGGTCTTTCTCTGGAGACTTCGTGCCCAATTCCCCGAACCAGGACTTCATGCCCAACTCTCGGTCAGCTCTTCCGTGCCCAGTGTGGGATTGTTGTAATCAATAGAGGGGGTGGGTGAATAGCGATTACGTAAAATTTTTTGAAAAAATCAGAACACAGCGGAAGAATTAAAAAGCACAACGCTAACACGTTTCTTTTTACATGGTTCGGAGTCTTTGACGGCTCCTACTCCAAGGCCTACGATCCTTGACCGTTTTCGTTGGGCAATTCTATAAGTCGAAAGAGTATTACAACTATGCAAGTTGAGTACAGAATTTGAACAATGATTAAAATATACCGATGACACCTCATGGATCACAAAATGTCTTGCGCGACGTGTCATCGATCTTGATCATTTACAGTGTGGAAGAACTCAAGCACTGAAGAACTCTAAATAGCATTGGCGTGCTTGAGTTGCAAGAAAGCTTCTTTGCGTTGAATGGAATTGATGCTGGAAAGCAAGGGGTGAAGCCCCTTATATATAGAGTTCTCGGGCGCCTGAGGCTTATGGGGCGCCTGACACGTGTCGCGAATCTGACGTGTCCTTATCCGCAGACTCGACCAAACTCCTATTCTCTGGTCTTGGGCACCTGGGATCCCTGGGCGCCTGATGGCTCACGGGCGCTTGAGTTCCTGACGTGGCAACTTGCCAGCTCAGCCGAACTCACCCGCTAGAGCAAGCCATCTAGGGGCGCCTGATCATTATCAGGCGCCTGGCTTCTCGGGCGCCTGCTCCTCTCAGGCACCTAGGATGCAGCAGTAACAAACCCTTCACTCCTGCAGCCAGGGTTAGTCCAAGAACAATATATAAAATAAATAATTGAATAAATCACAATAGGAGATGTCTCGGTTCTGGCTTTTGATTTCAAAAATGAAACCCTAGACTGTTCTCTCTTCCGGGGAACACGTCCTCACCTACTCCTCTTAGGAGAATTTACCTTTTGCCAACCGGCTCCTTCGGTTGGACTTTTGCTCAGCCTCTGGGACTGCCGGATCTCGAGACGCCCGTTCCTCGACCCGCCTCTACTTCTGTCCGTAATCCTCGCTCGGCTAAGACTCCTGCCCAATCTTCTGAATCAGGACTTCTTTGCCCAGCCCATGACAAGGACTTCTTGCTCAACCCTGCAAGTCAAGACTTCATGCCTAGGTGAACTAGGACTTTTCTGCACACTTGGTAAATCCATTAGACAACAATACACACTTAACTTAGAACCCTTTGTCATTATGAAAACCAGGTTCGATCTGGTGCTTCCAACGTCAACAATCTCCCCCTTTTTGATTTATGGCAACACCGTTCAATAGTTAAGTTAAAAAAAATCGAAGACATATTCATGATAATTATATACTAGAAAGAAAGAACAAGTAGATTTTCTACTCTCCCCCTTAATCAGTTCTCTCGTCCTTTTTCCTTAGAATTAATTTTTAAAAAACATAGCAAAACTGTGAAACATTACTTAAAGCATCTTTTAAGATGAAAATCTCCCCCAGAAGCTTTTGAAAATATACAATTTTTTTTGAAAGTTTCTCCAAAAAGATTTTGAAGACTTTGAGAAACACAAGTTTTGAAAAATTTCTAACTTAATGTTTTCCTCCAACAGAATTTTCTAAATCGAATTGTATTTTCTAAAAATAACTTTTCAGGAATTATAATTTTCTTTTTCGATGAAAAGTTTGAGTAACAAATTGAAAAGATTATTTTGTGGAAAAAATAATTTTAACTTAATTTTTTCAAAACTTGATTTTTCGAATAACAATTTTGAAAATAATTTTGAAAATTGATTTTTTCGAAACTAAGAAAAAAATAACAAGAAAAAAAATAATAACAAGGAAAAAATAACTTCACTTGGAAAAATTATTTATAACTTGACTTGAAAAATTATAACTTGACTTGAAAAAATTATTTTTAACATGACTTTTTCTTCTCTCCCCCTTTGCCATATATCAAAAAAAGGGTAAAAAAATGATTTGGCATGAAAAAGACAGTTATGTATCAGAGCCTACTTGATTTGTAAAAATGATGAAGGAAACTACAGCAAGTAATTGAATTGATCTCAGTTTGACCCAAGTAACAAATTTTGAACCCAGTTAACGTATTGGTGAGTCCAAGCATGAAAAATCTTTTCATAAAAAATAGATCAACATAACCTCTTTCGGTCCCTGTCTAACCCAGTTAGCTACTTACTAACTGTTATATAACAACAACTTTCACTAGGGTTAGTCAAGTTAAGTAGTCTGATCAAGTTAGACATTCTAAGCTTGAATACTTAACTTGATTATTGTTCACTTGTATTTATCGCCCCAACTACTCTTGATGCATTGACTTAAAGCATCTTGAGTCAAGGCATAGACCTAAGCATCTCAACCTAATCTAGGTTATCAATCAAAGTACCCTAATGTGCTTGTGAGATGCTGGCTTCTAGATCTATAGGAGCATACAATTCTAGGGTTAAGTCCTAAGCTAAGTCCATTGCGTAGAAAAACCCTAGTTTTGATGGGGTAATTTTTTTAATAAAAATCTAAGTCGGAAAAATATTTTAAAAATTACAATTTAGTTGTAAAATATGATTAAAAATGATTTTTCTTAAAACAATATGATTTTTTTTAGAAATTTAAGAAAAACTAGGAAAAACAATCCTATTCTACTAAGCACATTTCTAATAATAATCAATTCAGAGTGCATAAATCTAAAGTAGATGATCAAGTCAATTTTTACAAGCACGGAGAGTCCAAAAACAAATTCCTAGTATAATAGTAAGCTAAGAAGATGAGTCCGGATGCCAGGACGGGCTAGGATACCACGATCGAAACATCGACATCATCTCCTCATGTCGGGTCTAGTCCGCTGTGAGCCTCTCATCATGTCGAGCTTGATCTGCTGCAAGCCTCTCATCATGTCGGGCCTGAAAGGCATCCATCTGCTCGACGTGATGAGCCATCATCTCCTCTCTAAGACTATGAACTTCTATCTCTATCCGTGTGAGGCGTTGGTCCATAGTCATCAGAGGGGATGGTGGTGGAGACTCTCTCAGCTGCTCCCCGTTCTCAACGACAAGATCTGCTACATCAATGTCCACCTCGTCGTCTGAGTCGATCTGGGGTGGAGCACCTCGTCGTCTCTAAGATATGACCCCGATGATCGAGATATCTACAGCGGCTAGGGAAAAGTTCCTAATTCCTAGTTTGTCAAACTCGGTCATCGTGATGATCTCTCCGGTAGAAACATCATGACCGTAATGATGAAAAAGTGCGGTCAAGATGTGGCAGTATGGGGTCCATACTCTAGAGTGAGTGGAGATGATAGACGTATAGATGATCGTCTGGAACATATATAGACTGGTGTCTATGTCCAGATGATGGATCATCGTGTAAAGTAAGAATGAGTGAAAGGGACGCATAAACGCTACATCCCGTGAAGTCAGGGGAAGAATGTAGCGAACCAGGACTCGATAGCGGGTGTAGTCCTAGATGCGTAGATCCACGGATCGAAAATTCTGAACCGTCGGATCTCTCTCATGTCTAAAAAAATAAGAGTGAAGAAGGTCGAGGGTAATGTGGGAGTAATGGGCGGGAAAGGGAAGATCCTTAGGAGGATAACAAGTGAAGGTGGACTGAGAGGGTCGTAGTCCAAGAAATCTAGTATGTAAAGAATGAGAGACGGTAAGTGGAAGGGTCTAAATAGTAGTAGTGTAGCATAAATCATCCACTTTAACCATGTTGTTATACAACTCGGCACACAAAGTCGCATTAATAGAATGATTACAGTATACTAGTCATTCTAGTTGGTAGTAGGTAATGACGTCAATAGCTGTAGGATAGGATTGGGTAATGAATCCCTTATTCAGATAGTAGGTCTTTATGGGTTTGTAAGTAGTGGCGGTAAATTTATTAAAAAGAGCTAGTGTAGGAAACCTAAGGTCAGGGCTAGGTTCGGTACCGTGGTCGGTCTCGATATGACGATGCTTGCTAATAATAATCAACAATTGAAATAATTAATAATAATAAAAATTGAAGAATAAGCTTAAAAAGACATACCGAGGAGGCATTGTAGGAGAGGAAGAAGAAAGGAGGAATTGGGATACTTAGAAGTGCTCATAGAAGGGAGGAAGTAGTGTGAGTTGGATGTGGAATGGGTGCCATGGGTGAGGGCTTATATAGCCCTTCCCGGGCAGCCGTGAAGGTCAAGAGGCGTCCGTGACAGAAGTTAGGCGCCCGAGAGCTTACTCGGGCGCCTGAGTTCAGTTGAACTCAAGTGTGGCAGCCTTTGAGTGCCTCTTGTGTTGGGAAAGACTTGGGCGGCCGTGAGGGTCTCGGGCCCCCGGTTTGACCAAGCTTTGACCGGGTTAAAATAGTTCAATCAAGACCTAAGTTCCAAGGTTGTTGAATTCTAGGAAAAGCAATGGGTTCCTTTTGAAAACATTAAACAAAATGTTAAATTTAATTTTGAAAGCATTAAGTTGACAAAAAAATGTTAAATTGAATTAAGTTGAATTTTGAAAATTTAAATTGAATTATTAAGTTGAATTTTGAAAATGTTAAATTGAATTTTGAAATTTATTAAGTTGAATTATTAAATTTTTGAAAATTATTAAGTTGAATTATGTTGAATTAAATTTTGAAACATATTAAGTTGATTTTTTTTAAATATTAAATTGAATTTTGAAAAATATTAGGTTGAATTTTTAAAAAATTGTTAAATTGAAATTTGAAAATTATTGAATTTTGAAAATTTTGAAAAATTTAAATTGAATTATTAAGTTTAATTATATAAAATTAAATTGTTGAAAATTATTATATTAAATTAAAGTTTAGGTAAATTAAAAAATGTATATTAAGGGTAACATTTATTGAGTTGGTTGGGTTGGACTACATTATTCAATCCTAAACATCTCACTCATTTCTAAGTGACAAAACATGTATCCTTATCTGTTTTGTGAGATGCATTAATTTTATCTTGGGTTTTATGTTAATACTACGATTTAATTGAAACTTGGGTTAGATTTAGGTTTAACAATTAATAAGTTGAAAAAAAGTTTTAATAATCGGCTTCCAGGTTTTGACGAGGCACAAAAGCCTTCTTTGGTCGTAGCCTTATTGGATCATCAACCCTTTCCTAGACAAAGCCTTTTAAAGAAATTTTATTCTCAAATTACTTATTGAGAAACCCTGGTCTAACTAGTTGAGGATTTGGCAAGGTAGCTTTGGTTAGTTCCACCTGACTAATAGGACCAAAGAGGGTACGCCTTACCCTACCTGACTTTTTAGATAAGTTTCCCTAACGTACTATCATCTCGCCCCTCCCTAATACTAGGTTGTGCAAGTTTCAATTAAGTCAGATCCTTATCTAACCATTCCTAAGTCTAAGCATAATATTTTTGTAGAAAATAAAATAAAAAAACATCAAGCAGAATTTTTTTTATCTAATTATAAAAATAGTTTTTATATTGGCTCCCCCTGTACTAAAGCCTCGGTATGGGTCAGGTAAGATGTGAATCTTGTCCTTGGGAATCCAATATTGGTTTCGTCCAGCTTGATTTGTCAAGCTTAATTTCTGGACCCATGCTTGGACTCGGGTTCTACCTGGGTTTACCATAGAGTAGTACGATCTATATCGTGCGTTGGTTCGATAACCAAGTCCGGATCGGTTCAGAATTGATTTTTTACTTTCCAATAATCATGTCAAGATTCTTGAAACCCAAAGAAAATTGTTCTAATGCAACTCTTAGTACCTTCACCTGAGATTTCATGGAGGAATTCTCCTCCTCAAGTTTTTGGGCTTGAGTGGAGGTTCCTTTCTGAATGGTTTCAGTTAAGGGACTAGAGATGATTCCCACTTTCAGGATTTTGACTTCCTGTTGGAAGGATTCGACCTAAAATTGGGTTTGACCAACTTACAAGATAGATAAGATATTAAATCATAAAGTTGAGATTTGGGGTAACCTCTTACCATTATTTGGCCATCTTTCGAGACTGAAAGTCTTTTGGTTTCATTCTCGTCTGTTTTTGATTCCGATTTAGTGTCGAGATTCTCTGAAGCAGTCGGCACGAGGAGGTTGGCGTGTGGTACTACTTCTTCTTCTTCTGAAGAGGATTCGTCCCACTTAGCTTTGAGAGCCTTCTTCCTCCGGTTCTTCTTGTTTTCCTTCAAGCTGGGACACTCCGATTTGAAGTGGCCCTTCTTGTTGCACCCATAACAGGTGACTTTACTCTTGGATTTTTGGCTAGTAGACGGTTCAGTTGGATCATCCTTTTTCTGGTTCGCCTTCTTCTTCTTCATTTGTCCCTTGATCATTTTGTATTAACTCCGGGCCAATCGAACCAGCTCTGGATAATTGATTCCCTCATCATCAAACTCTGAGTCAGAATCTGACTCAGGTATCAGTTGCACCTTCTTCTTCTTTTGCTTTGGAGGGGCTTTTCCTGCAAAAAGAGCTAACCATTTCTCGACCATTGAGGCATTAGTTTGTTCGTGGAGTTCTAATTCAGAAAATAATTCATCTAATTTGATATCTGAAAGTTCCTAGAAACCTTGTAAGCATCTACCATCGATGCCCACAATGAATTTCTTAGGAACGAGTTTAGGGTATACCTGATTAGATCACGATTTTCTACCTTGTGACCTATCGTGTGCAAACCGTTCATAATTTCTTGGATTCTTGCGTGTAGCTGAGCGGTTATTTCACCGTCTTGCATTTTGACCGTGTATAGTTTGTTGAGGAGGAGGTCTCTCTTGCAGATTCTGGTGTCCGACGTCCCCTCGTGCAGCTCGATCAACTTATTCCACAGTTCTTTAGCACTGTTCAATGGGTCGACGTGGTTGAGTTCTTCCTTCGTCAGTCCACACTGGAGAGTTTGAGTGGATTTTGCATCCGCTGCTATCCTCTTCTTGAGTGAAGCGTCCCACTTAGAGTATCCTTGAATTTCTCCTTGCACATTTTTTGGGATCTCCAATCCAGACTGGATGATGATCCACATTTCCACCTGAGTTTTCAGGTGGACCTCTATTCTGCTCTTCTAGTAGGAAAAATCCTCACCTGAGAATAGAGGAGGGTGCTATTAGTAATATAAGAGAAGTGTCCTAAGGCAATCGCCTTATGATTGTAAACATTTATTTTAATAAATGAATATTCACTATTTGAGTATACATGTGTATATATTTGATTGGGATCTTAAACTCATTTACTGAATGTCCACAATATAATTCACAGCATGAGAGAATTTGTGATGAATTCACAACTAGTGATTATCTCTACATGTGCAATTGTGAAGTATTGAAATTGTCCCTAGTTGGTGAATTGATAAATAAGGACACTATCAATTCTATTTAGACTAGCATGGGTTATTCTCTAATCAGCTGATTCTCACTAGCTGGTGACATTGGGATGTCCGGAGATAAACATGAATGCTAGTTAAGGGAACTAGTTCATTGGAGTGACGGGCTGTAAAACTTCACATGGTAGTCTACATATAGACATGTCAGTGAAGTTCTTACTGCAGCTTAAGTGCGATGATCCTTCGACTTGCGGTGTTCAAGTCATCATGGTCATGGAGACTTATACTTTAACATCTTAAGCAAGCATCTCCAAGGAGGTGTGGACCTAGGATGGTTGTGTATAACCCGAGTGCCCGAAGATGTTTGAACAGCTTACAAAGGATTCACTAGTCCTTGCGAGGGGTTGTATACCCAAAGCCTATCGTCGGATTGTTACTCAAAGCCTCTGGCCAGAGCATGACATGTTCAGAGTATGAGTCTCTGAAAAACATGAGAGTAATTAGAATCCATTGGACGAGAAAGACATTACTTGTGCTAGGTGTGACGTAGTCAGCCTAGTGGGGACTGACACACATAGACCGTGTCCTGAACCAAGTGGGTATAAGATGGTGAAGGGAATGAGGCACGATTCATTATAGCTACTGAAGGGTTTCAAAATTATTTCTGAGGTCAACCGTTGATCTTTCGATTAATTGGGGATCATGATGTACTACTAGGTGCCACTCATGATCGTTCTATAATTGGTTAATTATAGACGACCAACATAAATCGAAAGCCTATTTAGTCACACGCACTACGAGTAATCCGAGGGATTTAAAACGAGTTGAAAATTAGATTTTCCGATCAAGAGAAATAAGTCGAATCTGAATTTATCAGAGGCGCATCGGAAGCTTAAAATGGCTAAGTCTTTTGAAGGCTTATTGGGCGAATTAAATGAGTTTAATTCGCGAGGAGGCGGCTTGGTTTGGCCGGCCAAAGAGGGTCCCCACCCTCTTTGGTTTGGCCGGCCACCACAAGGAGAGAAACTAATTTATTTGGTTTAAATTATAAAATAAATCAAGCGCGATTTGTTTTATAAAATTATGGATAAATAAATTTATATAAAGAGATTTATATAAAGAAATTTATGATAAGAAAATTTATATAATAAATTTATTCTTTTTATGGAAATTAAAATGAACCATGGATTGGTTTATTTTATTTTATAAAATCAATTATGAATTGATTTTTCCATGATAAGAAAAATTTATATAATAAATTTCTTGTAAATTTTATTCCATAATAAAGGGAGAAATATGTTTGTTTTTATTATAAATTTAGTTATAATAAAACTTAGTATAACGGAATAATTCATAAGAAAATTTATAGGATAAATTTCTTATAAAAATTTATTCCGTTAAAAGGGAGACTTGGCGATGGAGAGGCTACTATATAAAGGAACCAAGCCAAGGCTCGAATTCCAATCAAGAGATAAAGTAGCAAGCTCTCTCTCTTATTCTCTCCCTCTCTCTCTCTAGGGCCGGTGCCCCTTTCTCTCTCTAGGGCTGGCGCCCTCTCTCCTCCCCTTGGGCCGGCGCACCACCTAGGGTTGCCGTGAGCCTCCTCCACCAAGAAGGTGCCAAAGATGAAGAAGAAGCGGGTCGCGACTCCCTCCTTCCCTTCCCGGAATCTTGATTCCGTTACTTGGTGGTTAGTTTCCATCTCTCTATCTTGATATTCTAGTTGTGCCTTTGGAGAATCTAGTAGTTCTCATCGGCACAAAACTCGTGGCTTTGCGAAGTCATCCCGAAGAGAACTCGGCGTGGACGCGAATAGAGGCGGAGCTTCCAAGGGACGCTACGGTTGGATCTCGTCCCTTACTTCGAGTTACACGAGGTATTGAGTAAATTAGTTTACTTTCTGCAAAATTTTAATTTATGATCATGTCCACACATCATAAGGTTGCATGCTAGATACGTGGTTAAAATAATTTGAGAAATTATTTATGCTAATTCTTCCGCTGCACGTAATTAAATTTTAAAATTACGAACCCGTATCCATGTCAACATGCACCCGGCCCCAACAGGTGCGTGGTACTGTAGTATTCTTGGATGGCCATTAAGTATTCCTGAAAACAAATCAAAAACAAAAAGACTAGTTCCAAGACTTTGTCTTGGATTGGTAGTGTGGTATACAAAAAAAAACTTAAAAGCAATTCGAGTGGCATTGCACTAAACGCAAAGAACGAAGAAAAATATTATTTTTTTCCTTTAAAAAATGAACAAAAAAATCCAAAAAAACTGCTTAATTGGTGGTTTCACCAAGGTTGAGCAACCCTCTCTGATACCACTTATCGGATCGTTGTAATCGATAGAGGGGGAGGTGAATAGCGATTATGTAAAATATTTTAAAAAAATCGGAACACAGCAGAAGAATTAAATGTTGCTGCAGGTCACACCCAAGTCAAACCTGGGTTTTGATAATGGCAAAGGGTTCAAGAGTTAAGATATTATTGTTATCTAATGTGTTTACTAAGTGTGCAGAAAAGAAGTCCTAGGCACACTAGGCACGAAGTCCTAGTCGAGGACTGGGCACGAAGTCCTGGCAAAGGGCTAGGCACCGAAGACCTGCTCGGAAGGTGGGCACAAAGTCCTGGTTGAGGAATAGGCACGAAGACCTGGTCAGGTGCATCAGGCAAAAGTCCAACCGGAGGAGCTAGTTGGCAAATGGTAAACTCTCCTGAGAGGAGTAGGTGAGGACGCGTTCCCCGTCGAGGGAACAGTAGGCGTCGGTTCGACCTATGGTTCCATTTTGGAGACCCAAAGTCAGAACCAAGATAGCTACGGCTGTAAAAACTAACTAATATTCTTGCCTTGTTTGTGTTGGTACAAACCTTGAATGCAGGGACCGAAGGAGTGTGTTTCTGCAGCTCAGAATGCCCCAAAGGAGATGGGTAGACAGCTGGGCTAGGCACTCGGGAGGTCCCGGGCGCCCAAGGTCAAAGCCAAATAAGCAGTTAAGCAAGAATCGCTTTGAAACAACACTGGGCTAGGCGCCCGGGAGGTCCCGGCCGCCCAAGGTCAAAGCCAAAGATGAGTCGAATCAAAATCAGCCACGAAGCCAGCGGGCCCAATCAACCTAGGCGCCCGGGAGGTCCCGGGCGCCCCAGTCAGCTCCAGGAGCCGATTCGAAGGGGATAAGCGCTGACCAAGATTCAGATAGAGGTTCTCGGATCCGAAGGCACGTGTCAGGCGCCTCCAGGAGTACTATAAAAGGGGCTCGACCCCAAGGCTTCAAGACAACAATTTTCCAACGCCTCTAAGCTTTTCGTTCAAGCGCTCTGCTCCGGCAAACTCCGATCTCGAGACTCTAGCGCCGACGACGACCCTCTGCTCAGAAGTACGATCCACACCGGGCGTCGGTAACGAAAAGTGTACTTGTTTATTTACTGCACTAGTATTGTACCAAAATTCTGTAAATCTTTGCGCTACTATAGAATTGCCCGCAGTAAACGGTCAAGGACTATGGGCCTTGGAGTAGGAGCCGACTACAACTCCGAACCAAGTAAAAACACTTGTGTTCCTCGTGTTTGTTTTTAATTCCGCTGCGTACCTTCTCTTAAGTTTCATCCGAAAAGTTTTCACGATATTCAACCCCCCCTTCTATCATGTTTCTCGATCCAACACGTGGTATCAGAGCAGGGTATCTCAAATTTGGTGCAGCCACCATTTTGGAAATTTTTTGGATTTTTTATGAAGATCTTTTTCGAAGTTTTTATCGTTAATCGAGGTTGGTGCAACACCACTCGATAATTTCTTTTAAATATTTTATTCCTGCACTGCTAATCCAAGACCAAGTCTTGGGACAGTTTTTGTTTTTGTTTCATTTCAGTAATTTCTAAATGGCCTTGCAAGAAGCTTTCAGTACAGCCAGACCACCACTCTTCAGTGGGGAGGATTTCTCCTACTGGAAGAGTCGGATGGAAGTCCATCTGAAAACTCAGGTGGACATATGGATAATCATCCAATCTGGACTAGAAATCCCGAAAAATGCTGAAGGAGTGCCACAATCTTACACCGAATGGGATGCCTCGCTGAAAAGGAATATCAAGGCTAATGCTAAAGCCTCCCAGACACTCCAATGTGGTCTAACCAAAGAAGAGTTGAACCGGGTGGGACCATTCAACAGTGCAAAGGAACTCTGGGGTAAGTTAATTGAACTGCACGAAGGAACCTCTGACACCCGAATCAGCAAGAGGGACCTGCTGCTAAACAAGCTATACATGATCAAAATGAATGACGGCGAGTCAGCAGCTCAGCTCCACGTCAGAATCCAGGAGTTGATGAACGACCTACACACAATCGGTCACAAGGTAGAGGACCGTAACCTGATCAGGTATACCCTTAACGCTTTCCCGAGAAATACTTTGTGGGCATCTATGGTAGATGTGTACAAAGTTTCAAGGGATCTCTCTAAAATCAAATTAGATGAGTTATTTTCTGAACATGAATTACATGAGCAGACTAACTGCACCTTGGCCGAGAAAGGCATTGCTTTTGTTGCAGGTAAATCAGGAAAGATGGCCAAGAAGAAGCCTCAACCTAAACCCGAGTTTGACTCAGACTCAGACTCAGAAGACAACGAAGGGGATCGACCCAAGCTAGTTCGACTTGCATGGAACTACTACAAGGAACTGAAGAATCAGTCCAACAGAAGAAAAGCCAGCCGAAAGAAGGAGGATCTGGCTGAACCATCCAAGGACAAATCAAGTGTCACCTGCTTCGAATGCAACAAGAAGGGACCCTTCAAATCAGAGTGCCCTAATCTGAAAGAAGCCAAGAAGACAAGAAGGAAGAAGACCCTTTAAGCAACGTGAGACGAGTCTTCATCCGAAGAAGAAGAAGAGGTCCCATAATCGAACCTGCTTGTTTTGACTGCTTCGGAAGAAATCAACACCAAATCAGAATCGGAGTCGGACAATTGAAAGCTCACATTTTCGGAGGACGGGAAGATCACTATAAGTGGATTTTCTAAAGTTCAATTATCAGAGTTAATTTCTTACCTTTCTCGCGACTTGGCAAAAGCCAAAATTCGAGTCGAGTCACTTCGACAGGAAGTAAAACTCCTGAAAGAGGGCGCTGACTCTAGATCATTAACTGAGAAGGTTCAGGAAGGAGTCTCTACTCAAGTTGAAAAACTTAAGAAAGAGAACTCCTCCTTGAAAACTTAAGTCAAAGGACCTTAGAGCAGCTTTGGAACGATTCACTTTGGGTTCCAAGGGTCTTGACATGATCCTTGGAAAACAGAAGTCCATTCTAAATCGATCCGGATTAGGGTATCGAACCAAGGCTAGACAAAGGTCATATTATGCTGTACTGAATCAGTCTAGACCCAAAGTTCCGGCATGGGTACCCAAACTTTGCCTGAGCGACCAAGCTGGACCAAACCAGTATTGGATCCCCAAGGACAAGATCCATATGTTGCCTAATCACTACCGTGGCTTTAGTCCAGGGGGAGCCAATGTAAAAACTATTTGTATAGTTAAATGAAATTCTTTTCTTGTTTTAAATTGCATGATTGCTTGTTTATTTATTTTCTGCAATTTACCATGCTTAGACCTAGGACTAGTTAGACTAATGACTAAACCAATTAACTGAAATTTGAACAACATAGTATTGGGTGGCGGTGAGATGATAGTACGTTAGGGAAGCCTTTTATAATAAGGTCAAGTATACACTACTTGGTCTCTTTAGACTGGTGAAACTAGCCAAAGCTACCGATCCAAGACCCAAGCTAGTTAGACCAGAATTTCTCAAAAAGTAACCTTGAAAATGAAATTTCACTAAAAGACTTTGTCAAGGAAAGGGTTGATGATCCAATAAGGCTATGGCCAAAGAAGGCCTTGTGCCTCGCCAAGACTTGGAAGCCAATTTTTGAAATTCAAATTCAGTTTACTCTTTGTCAAATTCGAATCTAACACAAATTTTCAGTTAATCTTAGATTCAGATATTCTTTTTCAAAATAAATTCAAAACAAATTGTTTTCAAAATTAATTTAATTTTTCAAAATTAATCATGGTCTTTTCAAAATAATTTTTTCCCCTAAAACCTGTCTCACAAAAACCTATAAGGTAACGTGATTGATAACTAGATACCGGGTGAGATAGTTAGAACTTATGTTAATGCAAAACTTGGTTTCTGTAATATTGTTAAATAAAAACGTTGAATTTAGAGTTGAATTGTCTTGATTGTTGGTTGGTCGTTAGAGTCAAACCAGGTCAAACTGTCAAACTTGGTCAAACTATCAAACTTGGTCAAACAGTCAAACAACAGTCAAATCGGGCGCCCGTGACCCCTCGGGCGCCCCACCTCTCTTTTCTCTTCGATCAAGACAGCAGAAGCTATCAAACCTAGCTAAGGTAGGTGCCCGTGACATATCAGGCGCCTACACCTTCAAGTCAATCAAAGGCAGCAAAAGCTGCCACACATAGCAGCTGACCCCAGGCGCCCGGGTCCTCACGGGCGCCCCCAAGGACAGCATCAACACCAAAGCTACCTTTGGCAGCATGCAACTGACTTCAGGCGCCCGACTCTTCCCGGGCGCCTATCCAAGTCCTATATAAAGCCACCGAAGCCCCGAACCTCTTCTCTAACTCTCCTCCTCCTAAGGCGCTCGAACGACCCTCTCGTTCTCTCGAATGCTCCACTTCACCATGCCTCCCCAGATGGCTACCCGGTATCAATTTTCATGCATTTTTAATTAGTTCCTTTTAATTATTTCGCTAAATGCATATTCTTTATTATGTTAGAAAACGTCGTAATATTCAACCCAACCCCGGGCCCGAGCCTACCCCTGACCCTAGGTTTCCGACTCTTGAACTATTCAATAAGTTTGCTAGAACGACCTACAAACCCATCAAGGCAAGCTTCTTGAATAGGCAATTTTCACTCAATCTTGTCCATTGGTTATGGACGTAATCAATTTCTACCAACTTGATCGACTTGTTTTCTGCACTCATCCTGTGAATACAACCCTATGTGCAGAATTTTACAACAACTTAATACGACAAGATGATCTTAGCTATATCACCACTATACAAGGAATGCCCTTGACTATCACGCCCTTGTTGTTTAACAGATTCCTTGGACTTCAACCTTCACAGTCCACCTTCTGCTGTTACCCTTCTAGAGACCCTCCATTTGCTCCTCCCTACTCCCATATCGACCTGGACACCCTTCATTCATATTTCTATAGAAATCCTCGAAACCCTTTAGTTTGACGATTTCAGTCCGCAGATCTCCAAGTCCAAGACTACACCCTTTATAGAGTGCTAGTCCGTTGCATTCTTCCCTTGACCACTAGGGGCGTCGCGATCATGCGACCATTCCATACCTTCCTGTTGTATGCTTTGATTCATCACTTAGACATAAACATTGGACTACATATATACCACACCATTCTACATGCGTCCAGTGTTATGACCCAGGGTCAAGTACGCACCCCTTACTGCCACATCATCACTTCTCTTCTTCATCATTACGATCACGACATTACTGACGGAGAGATGACCTCGATGACTGAATTTGACGAGATTGGGTATAGAAACTTTTCTCTAGCGGGCATAGATGTCTCGGGTTCTGGGGTGTTATCATGGAGACGTCAGCGAGCCGGAGCTCAGATCGATTCCGACGAGGACATAGAGGTTGACGTCGCAGAGCTCGTTGCCAAGATTCGGGAGCAGATGGACGAGCCCCCACCTTCGACGACTGACGAGAGATTAGCACTACTTCAGACAGAGATCCACAGCCTCAGGGAGGAAGTGGAGGCCAATCATGCAGAGTATATGGAGGCAAATGAGGCCCGTTACACTGAGTATATGAACGCCCTCAGAGCCGATCGAGAGACTAACGACGCACGATATAATGAAATGATGTCTCTATTTCTATCATGGCAACCTGACCCATTTGACCATCTTGGCCCTTCCTCTTAGTTCAGAATGATATTTACTGTTGTACTGTTGACTACCCCTACTAAGTAGGGTTGACATGTATTTGACTATGGTTTGACTATGCTGGTCCTCACCTTGACCAGTTGACTTCTATATCTAGTTGCTAGTTGTTTACTTGATTGTCTGCTTTTTATCAGTTACTCAGTTAGGGTTATGCTTGGTAGAATAGGACTACTCTAATTATGTTTTTCAAAAACTGTTTTACTTTTTTGCAAAATCATTTCTTAATTTTCATTATGTTATTTAAAATGATTTTTCTGACCCAGTTCTTTTAAACAAAATTACCCCCTTCAAAATTAGGGTTTTTTCGCAAAATGAACATAGCCTAGGCCCTATCCCTAGAACTGCATGCACCTATAGATCTAGAAGCCAGCATCATAGAAGCACCTTAGGGTACTTTTGATTGATAATCTAGAATGGGTTGAGATTCTTAGGTCTTTGCCTTGATTCAAGATGCTTTAAGTCAGTGCATCTGCAGTAATTGGGGCACTAAATACCAATTAAACAGTAATCAGGTTAAGTGTCAAGCTTAGAAAATCTAACTTAATCAGAACACTTAACTTGACAAACCCTAGCAAAAGCTACTGTTTATAACAGTTAGCAAGTAGCTAATTGGGTTAGACAGGACCCGAAAGTAGAAATTCAAATTAATTTGGTCCAGTTTAAATTTAGAATTGGTTTAGTACAACATCTTACTTTGATTACTCAATTTCAATACTATATTTTTTTGATATATGGCAAAGGGGGAGAGATTGGAGAGAAGAGAAAAGGCTCAAATTTTTTCAAATTTTTTAAACTTTTGAAAAATCATTTTCTAAAAATGGTTATCTCCTGTTTTTTCAAAAAGTAAAGTTCTTTAAATACTTGAGTTCATGTTGAAAATTAATTTTTTTGTTTCAAAAATTATTCTAAGCATTTATTCTGGAAAATTTTCTAAAAGTTTTCTAAGTCATAAATTCTGTTAAAAAAAATTTTCTAAGTACTTAAACTGCTTTCTTAAACTGTTAAAAAAATTTTCTAAGTACTTAAACTGCTTTCTTAAACTGTTAGAAAAATTTTCTAAGTACTTAAACTGTTAGAAAAAATTTCTAAGTACTTAAACTGCTTTCTTAAACTATTAGAAAAATTTTTCTAAGTACTTAAATTGCTTATTCAAAATCCTTTGGTTGGTCGAAAATTTTCTAAGTGTAAAAATCAAATTCCCCTGAAAATTTTCCAACTCAAAATATTTTGAAAATGGTTTCAAACTTAAAAACATTTTTTGAAAATTTTCTATGGTTTGAAAACATGAAAAACACTTCATTTTAAGACTTAGATTTTTTTTCAAAAAACCCCACGGACTTTTGAAAAACTTAGGGGGAGATTTCTTCCAGGGGGAGGAAGCTTAAGTTACTTACTTATCTGTTGGTTATGCTTAACTTTTTGAACTGGGATGCCATAAATCAAAAAGGGAGAGATTGTTGGTGCAGGTCGCACCCAAGTCAATCCTGGGTTTTGATAATGGCAAAGGTGTAACACCCAATAATTTTCTGGTATTATTAGGGATTTTTAGGAATTTTTCTAGCATTTTTCGGAATATTATAGCATTTTTTCGGATCAAAATAAGGAAAAAAATATATAGTCGGGCGAGATTTGATCCCGCGACCTCTCCAGTTCATGGCTAAAGCAGAAACCAGCTGGGCAAGGGTATCAAGCACAGAAAAAGGTGGAGAGAAATAATGTTATAGAGTAGTTAGGCTTTTTCATTAAGAGGTATATTAACCCGCTTAAGTCACGTAAGGGGGATTAGGGATTTTGTCGGCTGCGTGCGAGAAGGGGGCGAGGGAGGGGCTGCGAAAACAGAGGAAGCCAAGGATTCTTCTTCTTCTTCTCCTTCCCCTTTAGTAGAGAGAATCTAGGGCTTCTTCCCTAGGGCTAAGGAGTGGAGATTTCTTACAAAGGAAGAGGAAAAGAGCCCTACACTAGGAATTTCGAGATACTTAGTGAGTTTTCTTCAAGAAAAAAGTAAGTAAATCACTCACCTGCAATAGGAGTAGCTTCGCATGTAGTTTTCTCATTGTAGAACCTTGATTTTGTGATTTATATGCATGCTTGGAGAATATTGTTTATTGTGTGATTAAGTTTCTCAAGAATACATGTTTTTAATCATAGAACTTGAATTGTAGTAGATTTTTATATATGTGATCTAAGTATTGGAGACCAAGTTCTTGAAAAGTCCCAAAATTGAGTTTTGGGTTAAGGGCATGCAAGGTGCTCGATGGAAGTTCCAAGTAAGAAAAGGTAAAGGTTTATAGTGCAAAGTTTATGAAAAAAAGAAAGTTAGCTTGATAAATACAAGCATTATGAGTAAGAAAGTATTTTACTTTTGTAAAAGGACATGTACCGGGCAAAAGAGAGGCCCACAGAAAGTTAGAAAGAAGCTCTAATAGGGTGAGGTGGCTAGCTACCCCGAAACCTATTAGGGATGCGCGCATTGGTACACTGATACCAGGTACATTGTCAAGGCCTGAGAAAGTTGATTATTATTTTGAAGTATATAAGTATATGTAAGTGTTTCAAATTCCTTAAGTGTATGTTTTGTAGTGTATGATAACATGGTTATGTTACAAGCATGTTAAAGAGAAAGAGCAAAGAAGTTAGTGTTTGAAAGTGTGGAAATGTATCATTAGTAAGTTTGCAAAAGAAATCATGAGCATGTTATGTTTGCAAGTGTTTTGATGCTAGTAAATGTTTTTAAGCATGATTGAGCATGATAAGTGTATGAAAGTTCTCATGTGTAAGTGTTTCAAAGTGCATGTGTTTTGAAGCAAGCATTATTTGAAAAGAGCATGTTTATCCCTTATCGTTGGATTTGTGAATTAGGATTTACTTACTAAGCATTTTGCTTATTAGTTGCATTTCCTTCGATTGCAGACAAAGGTAAAGAAAAAGCATAAGTTAAGGAGGCGAAGGGACTTGCATTGATGTTCAGTGGCGGCGGAACCGTGGAAGAGATCTTTGGGCTAAGTCTTGTAGAACATGTGCTTTGGTGTTTTGAAGTGGTAGAATGAATGACCTTGTTTAAACTACGCATAGAAGTTAAGTTTGGTACAAACTCTAGAGTGTTTTGCTTATATTTTGATAGTTTTGTTAAATCTCGCAAAGATTCTAATTTCAAGTTAATGAATTCGTTTTGAGTTGCTAAAATGTTTATAAAACTAGTATAGAGTATAGAAATAGTGTGATGTCTTTGTATGGCTTGAAAGTATATGTTTTGTGGACTTTTGAAACAAGTTTTCAGGTCTGAAATGCAGGTTTTCAAGCGTGTCAGTCGACTGGTACAAGACCAGTCACCTGCCCTATCGAACAGTAGCTTCTGTTCGATGCACCAGGCGCCTGTGAAAAGGTCAGTCGCCTGGTACCAGTCGACTGCTATATAGCAGTCGACTGGTACCATTAAAGAGAAGTTGTGTAGAGCAGCTGGTTAGTGCTTTAGTGTTACAACTAAGAGTTCTAGGGGTCAAATCCTGGCAAAGCCAATAAAATGAAAGTTGTTTTGTTTTTTTTTGAAAAAAAAAGAGAAGGAAAAAAAAAATAAAGCAAGTTAAGGGAAGTCAAGTAGTAGTAATCTTAAAGTAAAGCTAAGAAGTACCAAAAGGTGGGTCGTCACAGAGTGGTATCAGACCAAGAGGTTCCATCCTTCCGCCACACTGACATCAAGCATCAATCCTGCCGCCTGCCAAGTAAGAAGTTCATATGTTATAGTTTTGCATACTTTTTTTTTTATTATGTGAAGTTTTTTTTTTGCATCTTTTCATTATTGACTGCTAGTATCAGTAAGTGCATGATGAAGTAGTTCATATGTTATAGTTTTGCATGCTTTTCATTATTGACTGCTAGTATCAGTAAGTGTATGATGAAGAAGTTCATATGTTGTAGTTTTGTATACTTTTCATTATTGACTGTTAGTATCAGAAAGTGAAAAATGATAATGAAGTATGTTAGTATTATTATATACTAATATGTGCATGGAGATAATGAAGTAAGTTAGTAAGGAAGTATGTTAGCTTTATTATATGCTATTATGTGCATGATCAGTATATGCTATATGAGTAAGATGACATGATATGACATATCATGATATGAGTATGATGATATGAGAATGATGATAGTGAAGTAAGTTAGTAAGAGATAATGAGCTTTTATTTTCTTTATGATATAAAGTAAAAGAATGTCAAGAGGACGTCCTAGATGATATAAAGTAAGAGAATGTTAAGAGGAAGTCCTAGAAAGGCCCAAAACGAGGAGCATGCTCCTAGAGGGTAAGAGGCAGAGTCAGTACCACCACCAAATCTCTTAGAGGTGGTGGCGCAACTACAAAGACAGTTAGCAGAGTAGCAACAAGTTATTGCCACCATGATGGCTAACCAGCAGACCGCTCCTACTACTCCGCCGGTGGCGAATGTAGTGGCACCAGTTGTGACCGAAGACCCATCGGTTACATCTGTAGTCCCGGTAAGGGGGCGTAAGGCAAGAAGCATACCCCATCCAGTGGCAGAAACTAAAGCCAGGAAACTTCTCAGGCACAAGCGAACCATGGGATTCTCAAGCATGGTTTAAAATGTTGGAAAGCATAGTAGAGCTACTGGACTGACCTGAGGTAGAGAAGACAAAGTGTGCATCTTTCTAAATTATGGGAGACGCCAGGATGTGGTGGGAAAGAGTGAAGGCTAAGAGAAATGTGAGTCAGATGACCTGGGCCGACTTCGAAGCAGAGTTCTTGGAGGAGTACTTTCATATGAAGGTAACGAACAAACACTACGATGAATTCACGGAGTTCCGTCAAGGAGAATTGTCTGTAGATGAAGTAGTGAAGAAGTTTAATCGGTTAGCTCGTCGGTGCCCAGAGCTAGTTAGCATAGAAAAAGAGAGAGTCAGGCTAAAGCTCAAGAAGTTAAGGCTTGAGACAGCGTTAAATGTGGTTAGCGGTGCTAAGAGACCGCAAACCTCCGAAAAACTGATAAGTAGTGCTTTGATCACTGAGCACTACTTAAACAGTATAAAGGCCACCAGAAAGGTTGAACGATGAAGTTCTTAACAACCTTACCTTCGAGAGAGGTCATGGCACCTACTCAGTGGCTGAGAGATGTGCCAATTCAGATTTCCAACCGAGAACGCTATGGTGATTTAGTAGTCCTTGACATGAAGGATTATGATATCATCTTAGGGATGGATTTCTTGAGCAAGTACAATGCTCCTATAGACTGCCGCAAGAGAAAAGTCAAGTTCACACCGAAAGCAGAACCTCCATTCGAGTTTATTGGAGACCCAAAGAGAAAGACAAAAAGGTTCTTATCTACCTTACAAGCTCAGAGAATGTTAGATAATGGATGTTCTGGTTATTAGCGCATATAGTAGATGCAAGGCAAAGAGAAGAGTTAAAGTAAAAAGAGGTACGGGTAGTCTGCGACTATTCGGAGGTGTTTCCTGAAGAGTTACCAGGACTCCCTCCCAATCGGGAAATTGAGTTTGAAATTGAGTTGGCCCCAGGAACCAACCCAATTTCGAAGGCATCTTATCGCATGGCGCCAGCAGAATTGAAAGAATTACAAGAACAATTGCAAGAGCTGCTTGACAAGGGTTTCATCCGCCCTAGTCATTCACCTTGGGGAGCTCCCGTATTGTTCGTCAAGAAGAAAGATGGATCTATGCGAATGTGCATAGATTATCGAGCTTTGAATAAAGTAACCATCAAGAACAGATATCCTTTGCCAAGGATAGATGATTTATTTGATCAGCTGAAGGGAGCCACAGTGTTCTCCAAGATAGATCTACGATCAGGTTACCATCAGCTCAGAGTGAAGGAGAGTGATGTGCCAAGGACTGCTTTCAGTACAAGATATGGGCACTATGAGTTTGTGGTCATGCCTTTGGAGTGACAAACGCCCCTGCGACGTTTATGGATCTAATGAATAGAGTGTTCAAGGATTTTCTGGACAAGTTCGTCATTGTCTTTATTGATGATATCCTAGTGTATTCAAAGACTCAGAAAGAACATGAAGAACACCTGAAGATAGTGTTGCAAACCTTACACCAAAAGGAGTTGTACGCCAAATTCTCAAAGTGTGAGTTTTGGCTTGATCAGGTGGCCTTCCTAGGCCACATTATTTCCAAGGAAGGTATTATGGTAGACCCAGCCAAGATTGAAGCAGTTAGTAACTGGAGTCAACCAAAGAATGCTAGTGAGATCAGAAGTTTTCTGGGTTTGGCAGGGTACTACAGAAGGTTTGTGGAGGACTTTTCAAGAATAGCTTCACCACTTACAGCCCTTACCAGAAAGAATAAGAAGTATGAGTGGACTGAAGACTGTGAGCAGAGTTTCTTGAGTTGAAGAAGAGACTGACAAGCGCTCCTATTCTTACAGTACCCGAAGGTGATAAGAGCTTTGATATATACAGTGATGCATCAAAGCTAGGACTAGGAGCAGTCCTTATGCAAGAAGGTAGAGTCATAGCTTATGCTTCCAGGCAACTCAAGGACTATGAAAAGAATTACCCCACTCATGATCTGGAGTTGGCAGCTGTAGTCTTTGCTCTAAAGATATGGAGGCATTACTTGTATGGAGTGCAGTGTAAGATTTATACAGATCACCAGAGTCTGAAATATTTCTTCACTCAGAAAGACCTCAATATGAGACAGCGAAGGTGGCTCGAGTTAGTGAAGGACTATGACTGTGAGATTCTTTACCACCCTGGTAAGGCAAATAGAGTAGCAGATGCACTGAGTAGAAAGACTTGTGCCACTTTGATGTCCTTATCATCATTGGCACCACCATTACAGAAGGAGATAGTAGATTATGGAGTGGAGATTATTGATGGGCAGCTAGCTCTATTGACACTAGAGTCGACTTTGCTTGAAGAGATACAGAAAGAGCAAGCTGAGGATTCTGATCTCCAAAGGATCAAGCAGGAGATGCAAGAAGGAGAGAGTAAGGAGTTTAGAGTATCTGACAGTGGGATACTCTACTATGGTGACCGTTTATGTGTCCCCAATCATGAAGAGCTGAGAAAGAAGATTCTTGAAGAAGCCCATGGAACTCCCTACTCAATGCATCCTGGTTCCACTAAGATGTACCAGGATTTGAAAAGAGGATTTTGGTGGTCAGGGATGAAGAGAGACATAGCTAAGTATGTCAGCACCTGCCTGACATGTCAGAGAGTTAAAGCAGAACACCAGAGACCAGGAGGTGTCCTACAGCCCATTCAGATTCCAGAGTGGAAATGGGAAGACATAGCCATGGATTTCATAGTTGGTCTACCAAAGACAACTAATGGCTATGATGCTATTTGGGTGATAGTAGACAGATTGACCAAGTCTGCCCACTTTTTGGCAATCAGAGTGTCTTACTCAATTGAAAAGTTAGCCCAATTATATGTGCAGGAAGTGATCCGACTACACGGAGTCCCGAAGACCATTATCTCTGATAGGGATGGTCGTTTCACTTCACACTTTTGGGAGTGTGTACAGACAGCGTTAGGCACCAAACTGAAATTCAGCACAGCTTTCCATCCCCAGACTGATGGACAGACAGAGAGAGTAAATCAGGTTTTAGAAGATATGCTCAGAGCTTGTGCATTAGACTTCAAGGGCAGTTGGTGCAAGTATTTGTGTTTAGCTGAGTTTGCCTACAACAACAGTTACCAAGCCACTATTGGTATGGCACCCTATGAAGCTCTTTATGGTAGGAAGTGTAGATCTCCCCTCTGTTGGTATGAAGGTAGTGAGAAGAAGGAAATGGGGTCACAGACTGATCTTATAGATGATACCACAGAAGCTATAAAGGCATCCGCCAGAGGATAGAGACTGCTCAGAGTAGGCAGAAGAGCTACGCCGATGTACGCCGTAGGCCGTTAGAGTTTGAAGTTGGGGATACAGTTTTCCTCAAAGTAGCTCCTATGAAGGGTGTGATGAGATTTGGCAAGAAAGGCAAGCTAAGTCCTCGATACGTAGGGCCCTACCCAGTGATGAAAAGAGTTGGCAAAGTAGCTTATGAGTTGGAGCTACCCTCAGAGATGTCAGCAATACACAATGTGTTCCATGTCTCAATGCTAAAGAAGAATATCCCAGATGCCAACCAAGTGATTGAGCCACAGATGATACAAGTGCAAGAAGATCTCAGTTATGAAAGTCGACCTATTCAGATAATAGATCGAGCAGATAAGAAGCTGAGGAACAAAGTGGTACCATTAGTGAAAGTCTTATGGCTGAATCAGAAGTATGAAGAGGCAACTTGGGAATCAGAAGATAGCATGAGGCAAAGGTATCCAGAGCTGTTCTAAGTTCGAGGATGAACTTTTTATAAGGTAGGGAGGATTGTAACACCCAATAATTTCCTGGTATTATTAGGAATTTTTCTAGCATTTTTTGGAATATTATAGCATTTTTTTGGATCAAAATAAGAAAAAAAAAATATAAGAGGTCGGGCGACATTTGATCCCGCGACCTCTCCAGTTCATGGCTAAAGCAGAAACCAGCTGGGCTAGGGTATCAAGCACAAAAAAGGTGAAAGAAATAATTTATAGGATTTAGCCCTTTCATGAAGAGGTATTAAACTTCCACTTAAGTTGGGTAAGAATTAGGGTTTGGTCGGCTGCGTGGAGCAGGAAAGGGGCTGCGAAAACAGGGAGAAAACAAGGGTTTTCTTCCTCCTTCTTCCTCCTCTTGAGTGGAGAGCCTAGGGCTTCTTCCCTAGGGCTAAGGAGTGGAGATTTCTTACAAAGAAGAGGAAAAGAGCCCTACACTAGGAATTTCGAGATACTTAGTGAGTTTTCTTAAAGAAAAAGGTAAGTAGATCACTCACCTGCAATAGAAGTAGTTTCCGTTATGTAGTTTTCGATGTAGAACCTTGATTTTATGATCTAAGTGCATGTTTAAGTTTATGCTAATTGCGTGTCTTAAGTTTATAAAGAGAACATGTTTATTAACCTAGAACTTGGTTTTAATTAAGTTTTGGTTGTGTGACCTAAGTTGATAAGACTAAATTCTTGAAAAGTCCCAAAAATGAGTTTTGGGTTAAGGGCACGCAAGGTGCTCGATGAAAGTTCCAAGTAAGAAAGGTAAAGTTTTGTAGTGCAAAAGTTATGCAAAAGGAAAGATAGCTTGATAATATAAGCTTTATGACTAAGAAAGTATTTTACTTTTGTAAAGTGACATGTACCGGGCAAAAGAGAGGCCCACAGAAAGTTAGAAAGAAGCTCTAATAGGGTGCGGTGGCTAGCTACCCCGAAACCTATTAGAGAAGCGCGCAATTGGTACATTGATACCATGGTACAATGTCAAGGCCTAAAGAAAGTTGAATATTATTTTCAAGTATATAAGTATTTACAAGTGTTTTAGCTTTGAGTACATGTCTTTATTTCAATATAGTTCACATTGATACTTTGCAAGCATGATAAAGGGTAAGAGTAAGGAAGTTAGTGTTTTTAACGTATGAGCATGTTAAGTTTGCAAATGTTTTATGCAAGTAATGTTTTCATCATGATTGAGCATGATAAGCATATGTAAGTTTCCCATGTGCATGTATTTTGGAAGTAAACATTCTTTGAAAAAAAAAACATGTTTATCCCTTATCGTTGGATTTGTGAGTTAGGATTTACTTACTAAGCATTTTGCTTATTAGTTGCATTTCCTTCTATTGCAGACAAAGGTAAAGAAAAAGCATAAGTTAAGGAGGCGAAGGGACTTGCATTGATGTTCAGTGGCGGCGGAACCGTGGAAGAGATCTTTGGGCTAAGTCTTGTAGAACATGTGGTTTGGTGTTTTGAAGTGGTAGAATGAATGACCTTGTTTAAACTACGCATAGAAGTTAAGTTTGGTACAAACTCTAGAGTGTTTTGCTTATATTTTGATAGTTTTGTTAAATCTCGCAAAGATCCTAATTTCAAGTTAATGGATTCGTTTTGAGTTGCTAAAATGTTTATAAAACTAGTATAGAGTATAGAAATGGTGTTATGTCTTTGTATGGCTTGAAAGTATATGTTTGGTGGACTTTTGAAATAAGTTTTCAGGTCTGAAATGCAGGTTTTCAGGCGTGCCAGTCGACTGGTACAGGACCAGTCACCTGCCCTATCGAACAGTAGCTTCTGTTCGATGCACCAGGCGCCTGCCAAAAGGTCAGTCGCCTGGTACCAGTCGACTGCTATATAGCAGTCGACTGGTACCATTAAAGAGAAGTTGTGTAGAGCAGCTGGTTAGTGCTTTAGTGTTATAACTAAGAGGTCTAGGGGTTAAATCCTTGCAAAGCAAATAAAACGAAAATTGTTTTGTTTTTTATGGAAAAAAAAAGAGAAGGAAGAAAAAAAAAATTAGAGCGAGTTAAGGGAAGTCAAGTAGTAGTAACTTAAACCTAAAGTTTAGTAACGAAAGGTGGGTCGTCACAATCCATTTGCTGACGTGGCACATATAGGATGCCCGGGTGTTCTTGGGTGCCTGACACGTGGGTTGATACTTATCTAGAGAGCAACATTCGCAAACGGCTAAAATTAGCCTCTCGGGCGCCTGATTGCACACGAGCGCCCAAGAGTGGCCTTTTTGGTCAACAACTTTTCACCACTCTCCAGCCTGACTTCCGGTCTTCTTAGGTGATTTATGGCTAGCCGGAGTTAGGCTCATCCGAACTCGACTCCGACCATTCGCCTCTCGAGCATCCTTCCTCCTAGTTTCTCGTCCCTCGGACGTCGCGCACACCCTTCTCGCTCCACCGGCGTACTCATCCGCAGAGCTCCGCACCCCTTGGATGCACCGAGCCCATCAGCTCCCATTCTGTTCCATCCTTCTCGACTGCTACGTCTTCCGCTCGACATTCTGCGCTCCTATGTTCTTGTACACTTAGACACAGAGATTAAAAATATCATAACCTAACTTAAATCGGTTGACCACATCAAAATAAACCTGGGGTACTTACAATCTCCCCCTTTTTGATGTGCATCAATCCGAGTTAAGTTAGGGTAAATAAATATAAAAAAACATGAATAAATATATAACAGTGTAAGCACTAAAAAAAATAAAATTAGTGCCTACCCCTTAACTTAATACAATTTCTTCCCCTTTGATCACATCAAAAACATAAAATTTTAACGGAAAATATTTTTAACATAGTAAACAGTTTCCATAAATTATAATTTAGAATTTTCAAAGAATTATCTTTAGAAAATTTATCAAAGTTAAAATAATTTTCTAACATTTTTGAAATATTTTTTTTAATTTCAAAAAAAAATCCTCAATGTTTTCGAAGATAATCAACAAGTCCAAAAAATTCAAATTCGATGAAATTAATTTTAAAGTATTTTTAACATTTAAAACCATGCTTTCGAACGAAAAAATCATAATAAATTTGATTATTCTTTAAAAAATTTAAAAATATTTTTATAGATAGAACACTGCAAACTTTTATCAACAAAATCTTTAAACTAATTTTTCCTACAAATAATTATCAAAAAATTTATCAATATAAATCTTTATTTACCAAAATTAATTTAACCAAAAGAAAATCAGTAGTTTAAGATATATTTAGGGACCCAATATAAGTTTTTGCAAACAAGATTTATCAGATACTTAGATTGAATATATGATTTAGAAACTTTTATAATTTGGCCCTTGTGAAATCTAAAATGTCAGTTGAGTTTTCCATAATATTTAATTAAATTTTGTGAACATCTTGAACATGAATGGTTATTTTTCAAATATTCAATTTGAATCTTCAAATTTTCATTTTCAAATTTTATTTTATCATACATTTCTAAAGTAGAAGCTAATTTCTTCTTCATATCTATATTTTTTGTTTTTAATTTACAAATAGATTTTAACATGACTTTTATTCCTGAGTAAAGTTGATAAGGAAGTAGAAAACATACCTCACTTAACATATCACTTTTGAAGTCCAAAGCTCCCCCTTCGTCGCTGCTGTCCTCTGACGTGGCTCCTCTTTCATCGATGCTTTCATCTTCTTGGTATGAAGCCATTAGAGCAAGTCCATCATGTTCCTTAAGATCTGAGTCTTCCAATGAAGACTCATCCTATGCCGCCTTTAGGTGTGTGCTTTTGTCTTTGGTACCCCTTTTCCTTTGTTATGCCCTTTGGGACATTTTTCCTTCATGTGTACTTCTTCATTGCAGTTGTAGCAGCAGATTTTCCTTTGCTTCTTATCCTACACTTTATTACATGATTTAGTTTTAAAATATTTGGACAACTTTCTTACCATATATGCTGCATTTTCATCATTTTCTAAAGAATCCTCTTCATGTTGGATCTTTCTCGCGCCTAGGGTGATGTTGTCCATTTTCCTTTTTCCTGCACATTGATGGACCCGAGATAGGTGTCACGAATGTGGGTCTCAAATTTAGATATTTATAAAAAAAATGCTGGAAACCCTTTTTGCAATCAAAATATGAAAACGTAATAAAGGGGTCACAGGTCGTATTTTTCCTAGGGACTAGTTGAGGTTGTTTGATTCGAGCTCATGTTTATGTGTCGTTTGTGAATTTTGGGTTTCAAATCAAATTTGGGTTGTTGGTTGCAATTGGAAACAAAAACACAAGGAAAAGAAAAGAAATTTAACCCAATGAACTAAACAAGAAGTTGGCACTAAAGGACTTGACTAATGATAAACAGAATCAAATAAAGTACTTAACCAATTTTTAGAAAACAAATCTGATTTCAAATGCAAAAGCAAAGTATGAATTGTTTTGAAATTCAGGAATTTCCACCCAAAACCGAAACTTCACCTAATACCAAAATGGAAGCAATGCAATCAAAACAACTTGATACCAAATGAAGGGAACTCATGTGCCGAAATGAAATTTAAGTGCCAAAACTGTAACTGATATTTTAAAACTGTCTCTGCAACTCAGCTTGGAAGGAAGGGCTGTGAGTGAAATGCTATGTTAAGGAAGAGGAGGACATGCAGCAGAATCAATGTGCTGATCAGTTCAGAACATTTGCAAACTGAATCTGAATGCAGTGTGCAGGGATTCAAAAATGAAATGCAAAGTTTCAAGAATTCAGAAATAAACTTAGTGAAGAATTCGAGTGCCAAAATTCAGAACATGGAAGGAAAAATGAAGCACCAAACCAAATGCAGGAATAGAGACTGGAATTCAGAAACTAACTGATATTAAACAACTAATTCCAAGCACATTCGCATATTCAAGGGTATGATTAACTTCAGGACTCAACTCAAGGCAAACAAATTGCAAACAAGCTGAAAACTTCAGAGAAAAGCTACATGCAGAGATGGAAGTTGATACAAAACTTCAGAATTGATAGGCTTAAGAGTTTCAGAACACCCCGATTGAAACACCAGCTGAAATCAATCAGTTGCGGGGATTCGTTTGATACGTAATGCAGAAACTATGACATTAATTCACAGCAAGAACTGACCTATCCAGAAAATAAGCAAATGCAGAAGGTGAAGGCAGAATTTCAGAAACTACATGCAGATATGCAACAACCAATTAAGTGTAGAATCCATCAACCAACTGAAATTGAAGACTTAAATCTAACTTCAGGGAGAATTCAAAATAGCTTGAAACGAACTTCAGAAACTGATAACTACAACTTGCAGGAATGATACTAAAGTTCAGGAATGAAACTGCATTTTTTTCACAAATGAATTGATACGCAACAGGTCATTAAATGCAAGCAAACTTAATAGGAGATAAACTGAAATTGATACAATTGATCACTCAACAAGCACTAGATCTACTTAACTTGTAGAAATTGAATCTAATTAACACATAATCGAATTGGAAAAACAAACTACAATAGCTGATAAGAAGTCAGAAATAAAACAGAATTGGTAGAAATCGAAAACTACAGCTAATACAATCGAAATTGACTAAGACTAAGCCTCAATCTCTCATCTCAACTCAAGAAACCCTTGCTGTCACTCAAGGATGAGCCTCGAATTGAGAAAGAAGCAATCCATACAAGAAATCTAATCAACTGATACAATGTTCAGAAATAAAATGGCACGCTGCAGGAATGAAAGTTACAACTAAAAACAGAAAATTAAACAAGAAAAACTATCCTCAATCACTATATTAGGTCAATAACTCCTTGTTCGTCACGCAAGGGCTGGCCTCGAACCCCTAAGCTCAGCAAACCATTGAAAAATGCTCTGTGATTCAATTCCAGCTCACACACTGAACCAAGCTGAAATCCATTCGATTTCTTTAATCAAGCCTTGTCCAATTGCGCGGATGGTGTGGGGATGAACCAAGCTCTCCAGGGAACCCCTCCAGATAGCTCGGATGGATGATGGATTGAACAAAACTGAGATTGAAGCAATTGATGGCAGAACAGAAGAAACCCTCACTCGGCTCTGTTTTGGCCAATTCGGAGCTGGAAATTCACCGAGAACCTTCCCAATAGCCTAGAAATTGATCTAAACAAAGAAATTGAGGGGTCGCGCCCCTTGGATTGAAGGAAAATACTGAAGAAACGAAGAACAGCTGAAGAAGGGACGTTGCGGCGAAGAAGACGCGACAAAGGGAAGAGCTGTGGAAATTTTCCTTAAGTAATTACCATTGGACGGCTCAGATTGATTTGAGGAAATCCAACGGCTGATCTTGCTCTGATTTGATCCAAACTTTGATGATGATGATCTGGGGTCAGGATCTACCTCGTGGTAGCTTGGATCCTCCAGATGTGGAACGGATGGTCCAAATCAACCTGATCTTTGAATGGACGATCTAGACCCCTCCGAGCTTGATCCAACGGTTGAATGAGCTCTGATTGGGATGAAACCTTCAGATCGTGATCAGAGTGCTTGATCAACCCTAACCCTAGCTCGGATTGCTTCAGATGGTCCCGGATGGCTCAGATCTAGCCGCTTTTGAATCGAACGACCCGGATTAATCCGAAACTTGATAACTCGATCTGGGTCCTCTTCCGACTCAAGTTTGACCCAGTATGCCCTAGGTCCATGAACCTTTCATGCCTACAAAAGTAGATCAAAAATTTAGTGGCCAAATAATCAAAATATGTGTAAATTTGCAATTAAGTCCAAAATAAGAGGAAATCCTAAAACCTAGGGTAAATTCACAATTAAGCAAGCAAAACATGGGTCAAACATGGATTTTAGCAATTAAAATAATCAACAAAATGGTACTTATCACACATCTGGATTCGTGAAGTTTTAAAGTAATAAAATGTACCTCTAAGATTCTTACCTCAAGATCCTTAGAGATGTAGTAAGCCTCGATTATCGAAATCCAGTTTGGGGTCCTCGGGAAGGCGTTCAATGCATACCTTTATGCGTCCAGATTGCTTACCAATTCTCCAAGATTGTTGAGTTCTGTCATCAGCTCCTTAAGCATAGTGTGAAGTTGCGCTACTGACTATCCTTCTTCTAGTCCAAGGTTGCTAAGCTGATTCTGAAGTAAATCTCTTTTTTCTAATTTGGCTTCGGAGGTGCCTTCATAGAGTTCAAGGAACTTTTTGTTAGATCGTTGATGCTTGCTAGAGGAGGGGGGAGTGAATAACACTTTTCGATTCTTCTACCTACGTTGTTAGCACGCAAGCGAAATATACTAAGTAAAAAATAAAACTAACAACAAGGAACACACCTATTTACATGGTTCGGAGATAAACTCCTACTCCACGGCTGCCCGTAAGGTGGGAGATCCCTAATTTGTCGGTGGATGATTCCCCGGAGCACCTCCGGTTAGAACTTGTAGCTCCTTGTGGGTGGAGAAACCTCCCCACAAACTCTGGACAATACCTGACCACAATCGGCTACTAACAAGCTTTGACTAAGCAAGTTTCGCCAAAGGTTCCAGCTAAAACGAAGCCTTTTAAATAAGGCTCGAAGTTGAACCCAGCCGCTACCAGTCGACTGGTCAATTACCAATCGACTGGTCCCACTCAACTAGCTAGCCAACGACTATCTCAACGGCTAGTTTCTGGGCTTACCAGTCGAATACTCCCAGGGCAGTCGAATGGTTCAGGGTCTAAAACCTTCTGTGAGTTTTTGTTTGTGCTAATAGTCGACTGTTATATTCCCAGTTGACTGCCCAGCTTATACAAACCCTTTTCCTCACTACAACGACCCTCCTCCTCATGTGCCTTCAGGTACACTCCCTTGGCCTGTCCCTTGAAGTTTTCTTCCACAATCTATCGTCCCTCGGATGCGCACACAAGCCTTCCCTTGGCTAGTCTCCATGCCACCCTTTACGTGTGCCCTTTGAAGTCCACTTCCCGGCTTGCCCTTGGAGTCCTCCTCCCTCGGCTCTCGTCCCTTCATGACTTAGCTGACTCTTCACCAGCAGCCTTGACTATTGCCTTCACACCCTCTTCGTCTTCGGCTCCCGTCCCTCGGATGCACACAAGCCTCCAGCTTGTTTCCATGTCATCCTTCATGCATACCTCGAAGTCTGCGCCCCTCGGCTCATCATCCCTGCTATCCAAGGTCCCTCGGGTGCACACAAGCCTCCAGCTTATCTCCATGTCACCCTTCACCTACCGAAGTCGTCCAGCTAAGTCAATATGTGTAAACCTGCAATCTTGCACACTCAAATACACATAATAAATTACAAGGGTAAACCTAACTTAAACCCTTTGCCCAAACATCAAAACACATGGTCACTCTGGACCATAGATTGCCTCAACAATCTCCCTCTTTTTGATGTTTAGCAATACGTTTAAGTTAGGGAAAACAAATAGTAATAAATAGCAATAACAATGCTAAACAAACATCTGGACTTACATTGCCAAGGCTCCACCTTGGACTTACACCGCCAATGCATATGCAAATGCAAACAATCATGGATCCTATCCCAAGGCATCCCACACCTAACCCTCCAAGTTAGGACTTTTTACCAAAATGGGTTTTTTAAAACCTATCCCAAGGCCCCCCTACATTGGGCTTACAAAGGCTTTCTAAGAACCTCTCCAAGGTCCCCCTTACGCCAAGAATGGAGCAACCATGCTCCCCCTTCACCTAGGCTCCCCTTAGTCCAAGGGTTTCTTGCAAACGCGTGTTTGGTTTCCCAAATTAAACCCAACACTTCTCCCCCTTTGCCTAACATCAAAAATGTTGGGACCGGGTGCATGTCGACAAGGATACGAGTTCGTAAAATTTTAAATTTTTACGTGCAGCGGAAGAATTTGCATAAAATAATTTCCTAAATTATTTTAACTTCGTATCTAGCATGCAATCTTATGGTGTGTTGACATAATCATAAAATAAAACTTTGTGGAATAGTAAACTAATTTACCAAGTACCTCGCGTAACTTGAAGAAAAGGGACGAGATCCAACCGTAGCGTCCCTTGGAAGCTTCGCCTCTATTCGCGTCCACGCCGAGTTCTCTTCGGGATGACTTCGCAAAGTCACGAGTTTTGTGCCGACGAGAACTACTAGATTCTCGGAAGGCACAACTAGAAGAACAAGAGAGAAATTAGGAAACTAACCAATGAAGTAACGGAATCGACTTCCGAGAAGAGAGGAGTCGCTATCCGCTTCTTCTTCTTCTTGTTCGGGTTCTCCTTCTTCTTGATTGCTCACGCCAACTTCACCTTGGATGTAGGTTGGGTGCGCCGGCCCTAAACCACAAGGGTGGGCGCCGGCCCTAGGCAAGAGAGGGAGAGGGAGAGGAGAAGAGATTAAGAGAGAGAGAGGGAGAGAATAATTAATCTCTTAATTAGGAATAAGGGCTAGCCTTTGGTTCCTTTATATAGTAGCAACTCCTTTGCTAAGTCTCCCTCTAAACCGAATTAACGGAATTAACGGAATTAGTTATAAGAAATTTATCTTATAAATTTTCTTATTAATTATTCCGTTTAAGCCTAGTTTTATTATAACTAATTTATAATAACACAAATTAGTTATCATAAGAAATTTATCCTATAAATTCTCTTATGAATTTTATTATAACTAACTTTATAATAAAACTAATTAATTATCATAAGAAATTTATCCTATAAATTCTCTTATGAATTATTCCGTTTAAACCAAGTTTTATTATAACTAATTTATAATAAAACAAATTCCTCTTCTCTTTAAATTATAGAATAAATTTTATAAGAAATTTATAAACTTTCTTATTATGGAAAAATCAATTCATAATTGATTTTATAAAATTAAAATAAACCCAATTCATGGATTATTTTAATCTTCCATAAAAGAATAAATTTCTATAAATTTATTTATATAAATTTCTTTATACAAATTTATTTATCCATAATTTATAAAATAAATCGCACTGGATTTATCTTATTAATTAAACCAAAATTAATTGGTTTTCTCCTCTTATTGTGGCCGGCCACCAAAGGGGTTTTGGCACCCTCTTTGGCCGGCCAAAACTAACCCGAACCGCCGCGAATCAAACTCATTTAATTCGCCCGAAAAGCCTTCAAAAGACTTAGCCATTTTTAGCTTCCATTGTGCCTCTGACTAACTCAGATTCGACTTATTTCTCTTGATCGGAAAATCCAATTTTCAACTCGTTTTAAATCCCTCGGATTACTCGTAGTGTGTGTGACTAAATAGGCTTTCGATTTATGTTGGCCGTCTATAATTAACTAATTATAGAACGATCATGAGTGGCACCTAGTAGTACATCATGATCCCCAATTAATCGAAAGATCAACGGTTTGACCTCAGAAGAAATTATTCTGAAACCCTTCAGCAGCTCTAATGAATCGTGCCCCATTCCCTTCACCACCTTAAACCCACTTGGTTCAGGACACGGTCAATGGTGTCAGTCCCCACTAGGCTGACTACGTCACGCCTAGCCCAAGTAATGTCTTACTCGTCCTTTGGATTTCTAATTACTCTCATGTATTTTAGAGACTCTCACTCTAAACATGATATGCTCTGGCCAGAGGCTTTGAGTAACAATTCGACGATAGGCCTGGGTATACATCTCCTCGCAAGGAGTGGTGAATCCTTTGTAGGCTGTTCAAACATCTTCGAGCACTTCGGCTTATACCCGATCATCCTGAGTCCACACCTCCTTGGAGATGCTTGCTTAAGATGTCAAAGTATAAGTCTCTATGACCAAGATGACTTGAACACCGCAAGTCAAAGGAACATCGCACTTAAGCCGCAGTAAGATCTTCATTGACATATCTACATGTAGATTCCCATATGAAGTCTTACAGCTAGTCACTCCAATGAACTAGTTCCCTTAACTAGCATCCATGTTTATCTCTGGACATCCCAATGCCACCAGCCAGTGAGAATCAGCTGAATAGAGAATAACCCATGCTAGTCTCAACAGAACTGATAATGTCCGTATTTATCAATTCATCGACTAGTGATATTTCCAACACTTCACATTTGCACATTTAGAGATAATCACTTGTTGTGATCCCATCACAAATTCTCTTATGCTGTGAACTGTATGGCGGACATTCAGTAGATGAGTTTAAGATCACAATCAAATACACAAACATGTATACTCAAATAGTGAATTATCATTTATTGAAATAAATGTTTACAATCATAAGGTGATTGCCTTAGGACACTTCTCTCATATCACTAACAAAAAAGACCCCAATAATATCCCAATCATTGGATCTTTTAACCCCTAATGATCATAAACAACGTGTACTAACCCCCTATACACTTGTTTTACATCATTTGAACATTTTTCCAACTGCTGAAACTTAATTCAGCCCTGATCGGTCGACTACCCCAGTGGGGCAGTCGACTGATACTCTGAAAATCAAATTTTCAACATTTCTGACCAAATTCAGAAATACGCCAGAAATTCCATAAATCTCTAAAAATTTCCAAATTTTGTACAGAAGTTTGTGGTACCCATACCTACTTGGGATAAATACATTCAAAAATATATCTATCACCATTCCCAAGTTTGACACAAAACTCAAAACTAGCAAAAAGGTCACTCAAACCTTGCCCAAAAGTCCTAGTTTTGGTTTCCTCTTGATGTCACTGCCCACACCAATCCACAATGCATCCCTAGCATTGATTTATATGGCATTTGTACATCAAAAACTAATCTTCATGCTATATGACCCTAATGTCATATTCTTTTGCATGAAACACATAATCTATGTGCCAAAACCCAAGAATTGACACTCAAGTCCGTCTCCAATCCTTTTGGCACACTCTATGGTCCATCTAGACCTCTAGGAGAACACCTCCTGAGACCCATTCACCATATATCCCAAAGGCTCCTAGAGCTCTCCCTTGATCTCTTAGCCTTAGCCATCTCCCTAGGTGACTCAACAACCACTAGACCACAGTGGTGTTCCCCCGGTGACTCTTGCCCTACAACCTTTACCTTCTTAACTTTAGATACCTTGTCCTTGGTTAAGTCCTTCTTTTTACCTTTAAATGACACCCCCTTGCCATTTTTGGACTTCTCCTTCTTGCCATAATCATATGCTACCCTAGCATACTTCTTTCCATTGGCATTGGAGACCTTAGACCGGTATCCCAACCCCGATCTATCATTGTTGGGTTTTATACTATCCAACACCATATCTAAACCCTTAGATCCAACTGTGAATCTTTCTAGGGTCTTTTCTAATCTATCAAGCTTTTCCCTTAAAGCTTGATTTTCCTTCTCTAGATTTCTAACTCTAGAATCCACATGTCCATTTTGGACATTCCTAGACCTACCCCTCTCTCTAGGTATATGTCTCTCCTTCTTGAGATTTTTGCCTTAATCCTTAGGTCCTAAGGTCTTGGATTTTTCATGATGCATACTTTTCCTAGGATTTTAATCTACTTTGTTAACCCTACTTCTATCATGATACCTAAAACCATGATTATGCACAAGAAAGCATTTTTCATTAATTCTAGCATGCATGGACGAACTTAAATTTGAATTGCATTATAATTTAAAGTTAGGGATTACCTCCCTTACCCTTGTAGCTCTCTCTCGATGTGATCTCCTCTTCTTTTCTTCTTTTTCCCATCTTCTTAGATGCTCCATTTTCTTGAGCTTTCCACTCCTTGGGCATTTCGTGTGGTAATGTCCTAGCTCACCACACGTGAAGTATCTAATTTTCTTTCTTCTCTCTGTTAGATGTGTATACCGAAAGACATGCTTCTTTTATATATATGAACATCTTTAATTTGAAAAGAGAATCACAACCACACTAGGTGTCTGTTTATATTAGTACATACACGAAGTCCCATTGTTTTGCATTGTTGATAACATGGTGTGTGGTGTCACACGGAAGATCATGTTATTGGTTCCTTACTTAGCATAAATAGAGGCCCACAACCGAGATGGAATTGGACAACCCATCGGGATGGTTGTAGTGTAATTAGGTATGGTTAGTCTTGACCATAGAATTACACTAGTGTGCTTTGAGTACATTGGGTAGGACCAAAACCCGAGGTTATCCATTTTGTACTGACTTGATAATTGGATAGGATCTCAAGATATTATTATGAAGTACGATCCCTTAATCTCGAAATAATATCGGGCATATATTATTAATTATTATTTCTTTGATTTACCAATGGGCGAGATCTATTCTGTTAGATCGATAGGCCCGGTAAGTTGGGAGATAATATTAATAATATGATGTGCCGATGATTATTGACGGAATCCATGTCCTGGTGAGTCAGGATGATGATGCCCCCTTGATGAGCTCGAAAGGTTCTGTTGGTGCAGAAATGCACCTAAGTCAAACCTGTGTTTTGATAATGGCAACATAGGTCAAAAGTTAAGTCTTTCTTGTTTTCTAACAAGTTAATCTAGTGTGCAGTAAAAAGCCCTAGCGAAGGACTGCTAGGCATTGGCGAAGGACTGCCAGCACCAAAAGCCCTAGCGAAGGACTGCTAGGCACTGGCGAAGGACTGCCAGCACCAAAAGCCCTAGCGAAGGACTGCTAGGCAACTGGCGAAGGACTGCCAGTTCACAAGACCTGACAAAGGACCGTCAGGCAAAAGTCCAACCAAAGGAGCGGTTGGCATCAGGTAAACTCTCCCGAGTGGAGTAGGTGAGGACGCGTTCCCCGTCGAGGGAACAGTAGGCGTCGGTTCGACCTAGGGCTCCATTTTGGAGACCAAAGTCAGAACCAAGACAGCTAAGGCTGTATAAAATAATAATTAATTGTTTTATTGTGTTTTGGACTAACCCTTGATGCAGGACCGAAGGAACGTGTGTCTGCAACTCAGAGAGCCTCAAAGGAGTGAGGCAACAGCTGAGTAAGGTGCCCTGAGTGTCCAGGGCGCCCTCAAGGTGAACCAGAACCAAGCGAAGCAAAATGGGCTTCGGCTGCTTACTGGGCAAGGCGCCCTCAGCAGCCAGGGCGCCCTCGTCAGCCAGGGCGCCCTCAGCGCCGAAGGCGCCCTCAGGAGCCAAGGCGCTTCGCGCCTAAGCCAGCAAAGGCGATCAACTCTATCCAGCCGAGAAGACCGGGTCAACCAAGGCGCCCTCAGCGACCAGGGCGCCCCAGAGGTCAAACCTCATCCCTATTCCGGTGGGATAACGCTTGACCGAGCGAAGCACGGATCGGATGACACGTGGCAGGGCGCCCCCGACGTCCAGGGCGCCCTAGGTGCTATAAATAGCACCCCTCGACCCCAAGCTTGACATCAACTTCGCTCCAACGCTTCCATACTCTTCTGTGCTCACGCCCTGCTCCGGAAACTGCCCAACTCGAGCCGACGACGTCCCGCTGCTCCGGAAAGTCAACCTACAACCGGACGTCGGTAAAAGAAGAGTTTCAATTTTTTATTTACAGTTTACGTTGCTATACTTGTAATCTCTTTTTGTAAACTGAATTTGCGCTCATATAGAATTGCCCAAAGTAAACGATCAACGATCGTGGGCCTTGGAGTAGGAGTCGACACAGGCTCCGAACCAAGTAAAATCTCTGTGTCCTTTGTGTTGGTTTTTGTTTTTGTTTAATTCCGCTGCGTACGTACTCTTTAATAAAATCCGAAAGTTTTCCGATATTCACCCCCCCCCTCTATCGGGCTCCTCGATCCAACAAGTGGTATCAGAGCGGGGTTATTCAAACTTGGTGCAACCACCAGTTTGAAAATTTCTTTCCGGATTTTCGAATTCTTTTTAATATTCCTTTACTTGTCGTTCGATTTTCTTGTTAATCGAGGTTGGTGCAACACCCCTCGATATTTTAATTTCTTAATCCCGCACTGCTAATCCAAGACCAAGTCTTGGGATAATTTTTTTTGTAAAGTTTTCTGTTACAGAACAAATGTCTATGCAAGAGGGATTCAGCACCGCTAGACCTCCACTCTTCAGTGGAGAAGACTTTTCCTACTGGAAAAGTCGCATGGAGGTCCACCTGAAAACTCAGGTGGACATGTGGATCATTATCCAGTCCGGTCTGGAGATCCCCCGAAATGCGGAAGGACTTCCACAAAGCTACTGGGAGTGGGACAACACTCTAAAGCGCAAGATAGAAGCCGACGCAAAAGCAACGCAAACCCTACAATGCGGGCTGACAAAGGAAGAGCTGAACCGAGTGGGCCCCTTCAACAGTGCAAAAGAGCTATGGACAAAACTGATCGAGCTGCACGAAGGGACTTCAGACACCAGGATCAGCAAAAGGGATTTGCTACTGAATAAACTCTATACTATCAAGATGGCCGACAATGAAACAGCAGCCCAGCTCCACGCACGAATCCAGGAGGTAATGAACGGTCTTCACACAATAGGTCACAAGGTTGAAAATCGTGATCTAATAAGGTACACTCTAAACGCATTCCCAAGAAATACCTTGTGGGCATCTATGGGAGATGCATACAAGGTATCCAGGGATCTTTCTAAAATAAAACTAGATAAATTATTTTCTGAACTAGAACTGCACGAACAAACTAACACCAATATGGTCGAGAGAGGTGTTGCTTTTCTTGTAGGCAAAACTCAAAAGACAACGAAGAAGAAGCCCGAACCTGAACCCGAGTCTAACTCTGACTTAGATTCAGAAGACGAGGAAGGAGAACAAACTAAGCTGGTCCGGCTCGCTCGAAACTACTACAAGGAGCTGAAGAACCGAACCAACAAAAGGAAAATCGGCCGAAGAAAGGACGAACCAACTGAACCCGCGAACAAGCCTAATGTGACCTGCTACGAGTGCAAGAAAAAGGGCCACTACAAAACAGAGTGTCCGAATCTGAAAGAGTCCAAGAAGACGAGAAGAAAGAAGGCACTGCAAGCAACCTGGGACGAGTCTTCCTCAGAAGAAGAAGAAGAGGCACCCCAGTCCAATCTCCTAGCTCTAACCGCATCAGAAAAAGTCGAGTCAGAATCAGAACAAGAGGACGGCGAGCTAACCTTCACAGAAGACGGAGAAATAAAGGTAACTGGTTTTAATAAATTGCAATTAAGTGAGTTGATTTCTTTCCTTTCTCGAGACTTGGCGAAAGCCAAACTCCGAGTCGAATCCCTCCGACAGGAAATAAAACTCCTGAAAGAGGAAGCTGACTCTAAACCCTTAACCGAGAAGGTTCAGGAAGGAACTTCTACTCAAGTTGAAAAACTTGAAAAGGAGAATTCCTCCCTGAAAACTCAGGTTAAGGAATTTAGAACAGTTTAGAATGATTTACATCTGGTTCCAAGGGTCTTGACATGATCCTTGGAAAACAGAAATCAGTTCTAAATCGATCCGGACTTAGCTACCGAACCAAATCTCGACAAAGATCATATTTGTCTGTACTGAATCAGTCCAGAGGAAAAATTCAGGCATGGGTACCTAAACTGTGCCTGAACAAACCAACTGGATCAAATCAGTATTGGATCCCCAAGGACAAGATTCACATCTTGCCTAACTATCACCGTGGCTTTAGTCCAGGGGAAGCCAAACTGAAAACTATTTTCATTATTAGATAAACTTGTTATTATTGATTTAAATTGCTTGATTGTTTGCCTGTTTATTTAATTTCTGCAAATTACCATGCTTAGACTTAGGCTAGTTTAAGGACCAAAACAAACTTAACTGAAACTTGAAAACATAGTATTGGGTGGAGGTGAGATGATAGTACATTGGGGAAACCAATTCTAATAAGATCAAGTTTACTTGGTCTCTTTAGACTGGTGAAACCAGCCGAAGCTACCGATCCAAAATCCAAACTAGTTAGACCAGAAATTTTTCAAAGAGTAATTTGAAAATGAAATTTCATTAAAAGGCTTTGTCAAGGAAAGGGTGGATGATCCCATAAGGCTTCGGCCAAAGAAGACCTAGTGCCTCGCCAAGACCTGGAAGCCAACTTTTGAAATTCAAATTCAAATTAATTTTTGTCAAATTCGAATCTAACACAAAATTTCAGCTAAGTATAGATTTAAAACATCTTTTCAAAAATTTCAAAATTACTTAAGTTTTCAAAATTTAAATTGTGTTCAAAATTTTTTTCAAAAATAAACAATCAAAAATTGTCTCACAAAACCTATAAGGATAACGTGATTGAGAACCCTAGATTCGGGTGAGACAGTAAAATTAAGACTAAATTAGGATTCCTTTAATACCTGTGTTACAGTAAAATTGTATATTCCAAACGTCGGTCAACATAAGTCAAATCTCGGTCAACATAAGTCAAACCTCGGTCAACATAAGTCAAATCAGGTCAAATGTACTCCCTTAAGATTAAAATCTAGATCTTAGGGCGCCCATATCCGTTTGGGCGCCCCAAGGCTGGTCAAAAAGCCCTTCTGCCACTGCACGCTGACCGGGGCGCCCTGTAGCGTCAGGGCGCCTCCCTATACCCGAGGATGGTTAAAAACTGCCAAAAGGCAGCTGCAGCCTGGTTTAGGGCGCCCCTGTCATGCAGGGCGCCCTCCCACAGTCAGTCAACGGCAGAAAGCTGCACAAACGGAACTACAGACCTGGTAAAGGCGCCCTCGTCCGGAGAGGCGCCCTTACCAGTGTCCTTCGGTGGTCAAAAGCTGCCAAAAATGGCAGCTGCAGCCTGGTCAAGGCGCCCTGGTCAGACAGGGCGCCCTCGCCAGTCAAGGCGCCCTCCCGGGGAAGGGCGCCCAAACTGCCTATAAAAAGGGGGCTCCCCTCCCCTTCCTCCCTTCACACCCAAAACTCTTCTCCTCCTCCTACACTTTCTACCTTCCAACCCTTTCAAGCTCTCAAGCTATCAAGCTATCATCTTCAAGAATGCCTCCCCGAGCAAACCGGTATTTTTTTTGTGTCATGTTAATCTCCTTTCAATTTTTTTTTACTAGCAAATTTCTTTAAGTATACATTCTTTCTCTTAGAAGACGCCGACCTAATCAGGCAGAACCCGGTGCTCAACCTAGTCCTGATCCTAGGTTTCCCAACTTAGAATTGTGTAACAAGTTCGCTCGTACCACCTATAAACCTATAAAAACGAGCTACTTGAATAGACTATTCTTCACCCAATCCTGTCCCCTAGCTATGAACGTCATAAACCACTACCAACTGGACAATCTCGTATTCTGCACCCACCCAATTAATACTTCCTTATGTGCAGAATTTTACAATAATATCATTAGACAGGATAGTCTCATGTTCTCCACCATGGTTCAAGGTATTCCCTTAACCATCACACCAACATTACTGAACCGGTTTCTAGGACTACGACCCTCGCAGTCCATCTTCTGTTGTTATCCTCCTAGGGAGCCTCCCTTTGATGCTCCCTATTCTCACATCACCTTAGATACATTACACTCATATTTCTTTAGGCAACCAGTTGACAGACGATTTCAATCAGTCCACTTAGAGGTCCAGGACTACGCCCTATATAGGGTCTTAGTCCGATGTATTCTGCCATTGTCCACCAGGGACGTCACCACTATGCGACCATTCTATACCTTTCTCCTGTACGCCCTGATTCACCAGCTAGATATTGATATAGGACTTCATATGTTTCACACTATCCTACACGCATCCAGTGTGACCACGCAAGGGCGGGTTCGCACACCCTACTGCCACATTATCACGTCCCTATTACATTACCATGGTAGGAATATTACCGAAGGAGAAATGGCCGATCTGACCGACTACGATGAAATAGGATATAGAAACTTCGCCCTAGCAGGTATAGAGGTGTCCGGTACCGGGGTCCTGTCCTGGAGACGTCAGAGAGCAGCTCAGATCGATTCAAACGAGGAGGTCGAGTACGACGTCGCAGATGTAGCAGCAGAAGCCCGAGCCCATATAGACGAGCCTGCTCCACTGACACTTTACGAGAGAGTGACCCGTATGGAGACATAGATACAGAGTCTCCGAGAGGAGGTTGAGGGTTATCATATAGAGCAGATGGACTCTCGCCGAGCTGATAGAGAGATAGCTGATGCACGATTCTTAGAGATGATGGCACGATTTGATTCATGGCAGCCGGGTCCATCTGATCATCCCGGTCCTTCGTCTTAGATTTACTTCGCATTGTACTCGTAACTATCTGACTTCCCCTACTCAGTAGGGTTGACTTGTGTTTGACTGGTTGACTGTATTTGAACCCTGATTACCTGCTTTATTTTCTGTTGATGAATAGTTAGGATTGTGTTCTGTAGAATAGGTTAAAAGTTTTCTTAAAATTGATTTTAAAATAGAATTTGAAAAATTGCTTTACTCAATTTCAAATCAGTTTCCGACTTAGTGTTATTCTTATTTAAAAAACTACCCCTTTTAAAATTAGGGCTTTTTCGAAAATGGACCTAGCCTAGGCCTTAACTGTAGAATTGCATGCACCTATAGACTTAGAAGCCAGCATCTCACAAGCACCTTAGGGTACTTTTAATTGATAACCTAGAAAGGGTTGAGATGCTTAGGTCTTTGCCTTAATTCAAGATGCTTTAAGTCAGTGCATCTACAGTAATTGGGGCACTAAATACAACTTATACAGCAATCAAGTTAAATGTCAAGCTTAGAAAATCTAACTTGAACAGAAACACTTAACTTGACTAACCCTAGCGAAAACTACTATTTATAACAGTTAGTAAGTAGCTAATTGGGTTAGACAGGTCCCTACAGAGATAATTGACTGATTTAGTGCAATTGATTGATTTAGTGTAAATTTAACTAATTCAGTATAGCAAATTATTTATTTTCTTTACTTATGCTATATTTATTTGTTTTGATATATGGCAAAGGGGGAGATAGAGAAAGGAAAGAAAAAATTAATTCATTTTTCTAAATTTTTTCTTTATTCAAAAAGGTTCAAGAGTTTGAGTTTTTTTTTAAGTACTTAAGTTCTTAAAGTTTTCAAAATTCTGCTAAGTACTCTAGCTTAGAATTTTTTAAAGCCTTCAAAATTTTGCAAAATACTCTAGCCTTTCAAAAGGTTCCTTTATTTTGAAAAAACTTAAAGACTTTAAAAATTTTTTTTAAGTACTCAAATTATGCTTTAAAAACTCTACTATGTATTTTTAAGTTACTTCTAAGTAACTAAAACTTAAGTTTTCAAAATACAAGTAAGGTTTTTCCCCACAAACTTTTGAAAAATCTAGGGGGAGATTCCCTCCAAGGGGAGAGAACAAAAAAACTTTATCATGTTTTGCTTAAACTTAACTTTTTGAACTAGGGTTGCCATAAATCAAAAAGGGGGAGATTGTTGGTGCAGAAATGCACCTAAGTCAAACCTGTGTTTTGATAATGGCAACATAGGTCAAAAGTTAAGTCTTTCTTGTTTTCTAACAAGTTAATCTAGTGTGCAGTAAAAAGCCCTAGCGAACGACTGCTAGGCACTGGCGAAGAACTGCCAGCACCAAAAGCCCTAGCGAAGGACTGCTAGGCACTGGCGAAGGACTGCCAGCACCAAAAGCCCTAGCGAAGGACTGCTAGGCAACTGGCGAAGGACTGCCAGTTCATAAGACCTGACAAAGGACCGTCAGGCAAAAGTCCAACCAAAGGAGCGGTTGGCATCAGGTAAACTCTCCCGAGTGGAGTAGGTGAGGACGCGTTCCCCGTCGAGGGAACAGTAGGCGTCGGTTCGACCTAGGGCTCCATTTTGGAGACCAAAGTCAGAACCAAGACAGCTAAGGCTGTATAAAATAATAATTAATTGTTTATTGTGTTTTGGACTAACCCTTGATGCAGGACCGAAGGAACGTGAGTCTGCAACTCAGAGAGCCTCAAAGGAGTGAGGCAACAGCTGAGTAAGGCGCCCTGAGTGTCCAGGGCGCCCTCAAGGTAAACCAGAACCAAGCGAAGCAAAATGGGCTTCGGCTGCTTACTGGGCAAGTCGCCCTCAGCAGCCAGGGCGCCCTCGTCAGTCAGGGCGCCCTCAGCGCCGAAGGCGCCCTCAGGAACCAAGGCGCTTCGCGCCTAAGCCAGCAAAGGCGATCAACTCTATCCAGCCGAGAAGACCGGGTCAACCAAGGCGCCCTCAGCGACCAGGGCGCCCCAGAGGTCAAACATCATCCCTATTCCGGTGGGATAACGCTTGACCGAGCGAAGCACGGATCGGATGACACGTGGCAGGGCGCCCCCGACGTCCAGGGCGCCCTAGGTGCTATAAATAGCACCCCTCGACCCCAAGCTTGACATCAACTTCGTTCCAACGCTTCCATACTCTTCTGTGCTCACGCCCTACTCCGGAAACTGCCCAACTCGAGCCGACGACGTCCCGCTGCTCCGGAAAGTCAACCTACAACCGGACGTCGGTAAAAGAAGAGTTTTAATTTTTTATTTACAGTTTACGTTGCTATACTTGTAATCTCCTTTTTGTAAATTGAATTTGCGCTCATATAGAATTGTCCAAAGTAAACGATCAACGATCGTGGGCCTTGGAGTAGGAGTCGACACAGGCTCCGAACCAAGTAAAAATCTCTGTGTCCTTTGTGTTGATTTTTGTTTTTGTTTAATTCCGCTGCGTACGTACTCTTTAATAAAATCCGAAAGTTTTCCGATATTCACCCCCCCCCCCCTCTATCGGGCTCCTCGATCCAACAGGTTCATCATGCTAAACCCTGCAGGTGGATTTGATCCGGCATGATGATAAAGTCGAGTGGTACTAATCAAGGATCCAGAAGTTAATTAATTTAAATTGTCAGTAATTTAATTAATTAACGGACATTCGAAATCTTAAACACGGGGGGATGGATGACTTGTAATAAGTGGAGCTCATATGTAAATATGGGAGTTGGTGAGGTAATTCAATGAGGGCCCTTTAGTGGAATGGATCCTCATTAATGGACCGGGTCCATTAGCATGCCAAGATCCAACTCCTCCTCATGGTCCCTATCGTAGCTCTATAAATTCCCTATGGTGGCATAGAACCAAGTTGATGATTAATCCAATAGATCACAAGAAACCCTAGTCTCTCCTTTTCTCTCCTCTCTCTTTCTCCCTCCCTCTGTGTGCGGCGGCGATTCTAGATGGAGAAATTTCTTCTCCACGCTCACAGTGGCAACGGCTTAAATTGCTTGGAGTAGAAGACAATTAATTTTGCCAGGTACGGATTCCAACGCAATTAGAATTGTCTCTTGGCATTCTCGACGTGAGCCTTCAAATTTAATTGCCAAGGCACGGTTTCCAAGGCAATTAAAATTGCCTCACGGCAGTTTAATTGCAAGGCATGCTATTTTAATTGCCTCGCGGCAGTTTAATTGCGAGGCCTCGCTCACAGCAATTCCTCAAGGCAATTAAATTGCCTCACGCCAATTAATCCTAAAGAGAAGACAATCGCCTGACGGCAATTTTTCCTGAGGAAGATAATTAGATGAGGCAATTTTCTTGGAGGTGAGGAAGACAATTGCCTTACGGGAATTTCTTGAGGCAAGGGAGAAAATTTGTCTCGGCAGCAATTTCTTGAGGGAGAACATTGTCTGAAGGGAGAAAATTGTCTCGGCAATTTTCTTGGAGCAGAACAGCAACTTGTTTCTCCAAGCGTGAGTTTGCTTCTCCAAGCAAAATGGTTCATGGCATCTTCGCTTTTTACTCAAGGGAGGAAAAGCAATTTTCCTCAAGGGAGCAAAACCTTGCCGGAGTGATTCATGGAGAAGGAGACAAGTTGCTAAGGCGTCGACGATGGAGGAGAGGAATAGTAGGATTTGTGTTTGGATTATTATTTCCTAGGAGCGGCCGACAGCATCCTTTTGGTTAGGGATTGGTTGGCACAAGGAGATGGGATCAACTTGGTGACCACGGGTCTTGGTAGATCGTCGCCCACACGACGTCCAAGCGGGGAGGGTCATACGGTAGAAGATCGTAAGGTAACGGAAGGTATATTCTTCCTTGGCTCCTTTCATTATGTTATTATGTGTCTTATTCATGCACCTTGTCATTTCATGTTTGTTATTTAATTATTTTGATTGCGAATCATAGTCAATAATTATTTAACTGGACCCCGACCATAAACACAAAAGCCGGCGATCAACTCGTCGCCTTTTCCGCGGTCGAACGGTCGAGTAAATTGCAAGACCAATTTTGGTAATTGGCTAAGTTTCAATTTGAATCATTCGATACGGCACGAGATGGTCGATGGGAGACGGCTCTTCACTCGGATTAATTTTTAATCCGTAGGCATAGAGAGGTCTCTCAGATCGACTAGGTATTCGCTTAGGAAACCCACCAAGCCATACCCAACACTCTCTTGGGTTTTTCCATTCCTACAACCCATGTTAGATTTAAAATAAATTGAAATGAGTTTAGGATTTATCTCATTTTTCTTACCATTTGGACACTTGTCCTTGTAGTGTCTCTTTTCATTGCACCCAAAGCATATAATATGGTCTTTGGTTCTTGCTTTGGTGGAGGTACAAGTTTCTTCTTGCTCTGGTATGGAAGTGGGTCTCTCCTCCCCCTCAATCCTTGAGGTGGTGACCTCTTCTTCTTCCACTTCACTTGATGAGATGAGCAATTCTTTTCATTTTTCTTCTTCTTGAACCATTTGACTCATCTCCTTGGCCTCTTGACCTTGTGTAGGGTTTTTATGGAGTTCCCCTATCTTGTTCCATAGCTCATGTGCATTGTGATACTCTCCTACACCACTCAACACATTAGTAGGCAAAATGTTAACTAATATCGAAATTACCTTCATATTTGCCCTTGATTGATTTTGTTGCTCTTTAGTCCATGATCTAGGTCTATGCCTTTTCCCATGCTTGTCTCTTGGAATTTCAAATGGTTCTTCTATGATCATCCTACACTCCCAATCCATTCCAAGCCACATCTTCATTCGCATCCTCCAATAGTCGAAATCTTCATGATCGTAGGGAGGTGGAGTGTTGATGTCATCCCATAACTTGTCTTTCATTATTTTTCTCCTCTAGCTTGTGCTCCTTTGGAGGTTATTCCAACAAGAGCAGTCCTTCGCTCTGATACCACTTGATAGATCGTTGATGCTTGCTAGAGGGGGGGTGAATAGCACTTTTCGATTCTTCTACCTACGTTGTTAGCGCGCAAGCGGAATATACTAAGTAAAAATAAAACTAACAATAAGGAGCGCACCTATTTACGTGGTTCGGAGATAAACTCCTACTCCATGGCTACCCGTAAGGTGGGCGATCCCTAATCCGTCGGTGGATGATTCCCCGGAGCACCTCCGGCTAGAACTTGTAGCTCCTTGTGGGTGGAGAAACCTCTCCACAAACTCTGGACACTACCTGACCACAACATGCTACTAACAAGCTTTGACCAAGGAAGTTTGCCAAAGGTTCCAGCTAAAACGAAGCCTTTTAAATAAGGCTCGAAGCTGAACCCAGCTGCTACCAGTCAACTGGTCAATTACCAGTCGACTGGTCAATTACTAGTCAAATGGTCAATTACCAGTCGACTGGTCAATTACCAGTCGACTGGTCCCACTCAACTAGCTAGCGAACGGCTAGTTTCTGGGCTTACCAGTCAACTACTCCGAGGGCAGTCGACCGGTCCAGAGTCTAAAACCTTCTGTGAGTTTCTATTTGTGCTGACAGTCAATTGTTATATTCCCAGTCGACTACCCAGCTTATACAAACCTTTTTCCTCACTACAATGACCCTCCTCCACGTGTGCCTTCAGGTACACTCCCTTGGATTGCCCCTTGAAGTCTTCTTCCATCGGCTATCGTCCCTCGGATACGCACACAAGCCTTCCCTTGGCTTGTCTCCATACCACCCTTCACGTGTGCCCTTTGAAGTCCACATTCCGGCTTGCCCTTCGAGTCCTCCTCCCTCGGCTCTCGTCCCTTCATGACTTAACTTACTCTTCATAAGCAGCCTTGACTGTTGCCTTCGCGCTCTCTTCGTCTTCGGCTCCCATCCCTCGGATGCACACAAGCCTCCAGCATGTTTCCATGCCATCCTTCACATATGCCTCGAAGTTCACAGCCCTCGGCTCATCATCCCTGTTATCCAAGGTTCCTCGAGTGCACACAAGCCTCCAGCTTGTCTCCATGCCACCCTTTACTGTCCTGAAGCCGTCTAGCTAAGTCAATATGTGTAAACCTGCAATCCTGCACACTCAAATACACATATTAAATCATAATGGTAAACCTCACTTAAACCCTTTTTCCAAACATCAAAACGCATGGTCACTCCAGACCATAGATTGCCTCAACACTTTTCTCAAAGTTTATGTACTGATCGGTAGTTCCAGATTCGGTTGACTTCTTGTTCAGGGAATACAGTCAACAGATGGTATTCTTCTATTCCATTCGCCACAAAGTCAGCCTGTTCTTTCTTAGTCCACTAGCTTTCGTCTTTTGGTTTGTTGTTGGCGTCCTTGGGAGTTACAAAACTATTTTTTATTATTAAAATTAAATCAAAATCAGTTTTTAAAAAAACTTGCATCTTGCGCTTCTAACTCGCGTAATCCCCCTTAAATTTTGGCGGGTAGATGACTGGCCCGACCATTTTATAGTTTCTTTAGACTGCGGTTAGTCCTTCTGGAGCATCCTTGCTCTGATACATTGACGGTGATCGAAGGTCGACAAGAGGGGGATGAATTGCCCCTGAAAAATAACAACTCAAATCTTTTGTTTATCTTAAAACAAAGATGGTAGTTAGATCAATCCAGAAATAAATAACGTAAAATAAATTTAGCAAATTGTAAAAAAGAGGCAACCGAATTTACTTGGTTTACAACCAGGGAGGTTGCTAATTCATGGCAAAATGTGGCTCAATTCTCCTGAATAAAACTCCTTCGGGTAGAGAAGCCTCTTACACGTGGAAAGATTAGAAAATGAAAAAAAAAAAGATTACAAAGAACTCGTTTGCTAATGCTTGGATTGAATCACTGAAATGAAACTAAGCTTCAGGGGTCTATTTATAGCCCCGGTCAGAGTTATATGTTTGCTAACGTGGCACTTATAGAGTGCCCGAGTGCTCTTGGGCGTCTGACATGTGGCATGATGCTTATCCAGAGAGCAACATTCGCAAATGGCTAAAATTAGCCACTCGGGCGCTTGATAGCACACAGGCGCCCGAGAGGCCAGGCACCCGTAAGCTTACGGGCACCTGAGAGTGGCCTTTTTGGTCAGCAACCACTGACCACTCTCCAGCCTGACTTCCGGTCTTCTTAGGTGATTTCTAGCTAACTAGAGTTAGGCTCACCTGAACCTGACTCTAGCCTTTCGCCCCTCAAGTGTCCTTCCTCCTAGCTTCTCGTCCCATGGACGCCGCGCACGCCCTTCTCGCTCCACCAGTGTACACTTCCACAGAGCTTTGTGTCCCTCGGATGCATCAAGCCAGTCGGCTCCTTTTCCGTGCTATCATTCTCGACCGCTGCGTCTTTCGCTTAACTTCCTGTGCTCTTAAGTTCCTGTATACTTAGACACAGGGATTAAAAACACCAAGACCTAACTTAAATCAGTTGACCAGATTAAAGCCAACATGGGGTGCTTACAGTATCAACCCGGGTGCCTCCATCTCCGGGTGCCCGTGTTAACACGAGTGCCCTAATTCTTGAGCACCCAAAATAGCTCCGGCCATCCTGGATAGGTGGAGTCTGATCAACCCCCAGTTGACTAGTCTTCTGCTACTTTTGAGTAATTCTCTATCTATTCGGAGTTGAGCTCACCCAAACCCAACTCCACCCTTCTCGTTGAATGGGTTTGCTCCCCAGATTCTTGTCCCTTAGACGTCATGTACGTCCTTCTCATCCACCAGTGTACTCTTCCACAATCTTTTCGTCCCTCGGATGCACTGAGCCTGTCATCTCATCTCCTATGTCGTCATTCTCGTCTGCTGCATCTTCCGTTTGACTTCTTATGCTTCTAAGCTTCTGCACACTTGGGCACACGGTATTAAACCAACATGACCTAACTTGACTCGATTGTCCATATCAAAACTATTCCGAGGTACTTACAGAGTATAGGAGACAATGAAAGGTATAAGACTTTCATTGGGTACTCTTGAAGAAATTGACTCTCGGGGGAAGTTTTTGATTTGTGTCAAAGGGGGAGTAAATTTTAAGTTAAAAACTCTCATTGAAGATGAAAGTTGGGCTAAAAGGTTAGCCTAACTTAAACATATCATCAAACATCAAAAAGGGAGAAATTGTTTGTGTAATTTTCTTTGAATCAAGGCTGACCAGTTTTACTAAGCTCGGATTGGCTCGAGCTTGAGTTTCGATGCTTGACAATGATATTTGGAAAATAATGAGAGGAAGTTAGAGTCCTAGTGGGATTAGGCAAACCCAGTTGGGAACTAGGTTAAGACCAAAGTGTGCTAGCTAGAAGCTAAAAACATGGTAGAAGGGATGTTTTAGTGGGACTAGGCAAACCTAGTTGGGAACTAGGTTAAGACCAAAGTGGGCTAGCTGTGAGCTAAATACTTGACAAAAGAGAAGTCCTAGTGGGACTAGACAAACATAGTTGGGAACTATATTAAGACCAAGGTGGGTTAGCCGGGAGTTAAATACTTAACAGAAGGGAAGTCCTAGTGGGATTAGGCAAACCTAGTTCAGAACTAAATTAAAACCAATGAGGGTTAGTTGAGAGCTCAACACTTGACATAAGGGAAGTTTCTAGTGGGACTAGGAAAACTTAGTTGGGAACTAGGTTAACACCAAGGTGGGTTAGCGAGGAGCTAAACACTTGACACAAGAGAAGCCCTAGTTGGGAACTAGGCAAGGAAAAGTACAAGTTGGTCAAAGGTTGACTGGACACATAGTGAAGAAGCCCTAGCAGGTTATGGTTGACCGGAGGTTAGGCAAGGAACCCTAGACGTATGTTAGACAAGTTAGGTCGTGGGCAATCGATTGGGCAATCAATTGACACTCCATCAATTGATTTGGTGATAAATTGGAAGTTGTTTCTCACAAACAGAAAGACTGAGAATTAATTGGGCAATCGATTAAGTCATTCTCTATCGATTGAGAGACTAAAGCTGCGAGAGCACAGAAGGTGCCGGGATAAATTGGGCAATCGATTCCATCATCCCAATCGATTGGGAACTAGGTTAAGACCAAAGTGTGTTAGCTAGAAGCTAAAAACATGGTAGAAGGGATGTTTTAGTGGGACTAGGCAAACCTAGTTGGGAACTAGGTTAAGACCAAAGTGGGCTAGCTGGGAGCTAAATACTTGACAAAAGAGAAGTCCTAGTGGGACTAGACAAACATAGTTGGGAACTATATTAAGACCAAGGTGGGTTAGCCGGGAGTTAAATACTTAACAGAAGGGAAGTCCTAGTGGGATTAGGCAAACCTAGTTCAGAACTAAATTAAAACCAATGAGGGTTAGTTGAGAGCTCAACACTTGACATAAGGGAAGTTTCTAGTGGGACTAGGAAAACTTAGTTGGGAACTAGGTTAACACCAAGGTGGGTTAGCGAGGAGCTAAACACTTGACACAAGAGAAGCCCTAGTTGGGAACTAGGCAAGGAAAAGTACAAGTTGGTCAAAGGTTGACTGGACACATAGTGAAGAAGCCCTAGCAGGTTATGGTTGACCGGAGGTTAGGCAAGGAACCCTAGACGTATGTTAGACAAGTTAGGTCGTGGGCAATCGATTGGGCAATCAATTGACACTCCATCAATTGATTTGGTGATAAATTGGAAGTTGTTTCTCACAAACAGAAAGACTGAGAATTAATTGGGCAATCGATTAAGTCATTCTCTATCGATTGAGAGACTAAAGCTGCGAGAGCACAGAAGGTGCCGGGATAAATTGGGCAATCGATTCCATCATCCCAAATCGATTGGAAAAATTGAGTCGGGTTTGTCGCGAGAAAATAGTTAGGTGGAGAATTGATTGGTCAATCGATTCAACCCAAGCTAATTAATTAGGTTGTTGTTTCTAGAAAACAAAAAGCTTTTGAATCAATTGGGTAATCGATTAGAAGCTCCCGAATTAATTGATATGACTAACGAATCAATTAGGATTTGAAAACGAGCCGTTTTTGCAAGTTTAAGTTCGGATGCTGACGTGGTAATCGATTAGGAAAAGTTGAATCGATTGAAGGTGTCGGGCAAATCCTAGAAAAGGTGGTTTTGCTGCAGATTGAAGTTAGAACTCTTCTCTCCAGCATTGTTGTCATTTATTGTGAGCTTTTGGAGCAAAGTGCTGCTGCAGACATTTAGAGGCAATTTAATCTAGAAGAAAGTAAGATAGGAACAAGTTTATTATTATAATTCTTGTAAGATTTTACTTGTATTCGTTTATTTCTTGTTATATTTCTTCATGAGCCTATACAAAGTTTCTTCTGTCTCCAAAAAGGAGACATTCATAGTGTATGTGAGTGTGAGGAGGGTGAACCCTTTGATTATTGACTTTAAGGAGATGAATATCAATTAATGATTACTTAAAGTTTTTGCTATAATAAATACCAACAACGCTATCAAAATTACATTCATCCTCTCCTTTAGTTCTCAACGTCTCCAACAACGTTCAAAATTTATATTTAGCGGTAAGGGATATATTTATCTTTTATTTTTCATATAGAATAAATAAAATAAATAAATAATATATGTTTTTATAATTATTTTTGAAAATAAAATTAAAATAATATTTAAAATAATAAAATGAATTACAATAATTAAAACAATCGAGTATAAATAATTAATATTATTTTATATTATCATGTAAATTTATATGAGAATTAAATTGGAAAATTTATTTTAAAATTTTAAAATAGATATTCACCATTACACTTTAATTGTTATCGATCTTTAGATTTATTTGACCTTGAAACTTTTTATTATTGACATTTATAGTTTTTTGTTGTATAATTTTTTTTAAGACCCTAATAATACCTAAATGAATTAATCACATTCAAATCCAGTTTACATCTACTAATTCTACGATGGATCCTACATTTTGATTATCAAATAAATCAAAAAAGCTAGGTAATTCCTAATATGACGTCCATACATGCATAGTATGCTTACTAATTGTCGATATACTTTGTGACATTTATATATGATATTATATCATTGATGATCCTTTATACTAACCAAATAATAAGAATTTAAAATTTATTTTGATTGATTATAACAAATGAGAATAATTTAGAAAGGATAGTTGTAATTTTAAATTTCAACATAGGAATACTATATTATTATATATGTAAATTATGAACAAGGGGTAATATGAATTATGAAATAACATTAAATTCATACATATTTTTTTAATATTACCCAATTAATAACTTCGGTTTACTATCTGTTTTTTTAACTTTCAATTTTACCGTCAAAACTATTTTGATATCACCCAATTAATTATTTTTATCTCGATCTAATGATTTTTTATTTAAATTGTTTTTTATTTTATTATAATGTCATTTTATTTTATTTTTTAATTATATTATCATTCCGTAGATAGAGACAAAAAGATGATAACGCTCATCCTAGACGTCTCTTATAACCCGTCTTTAGGTATTGTGAGAGTAGATAAATCACGAGTCATTACTAACCCGAATAGTGACTAAATGAAGGAGTGCAAAAACTTGACTACTAACTAGAATTTGACCCCTAGATTTTATTATGGTAATATCTCATGTACTAATTAAATATCCGTCCTCAATATTATCATCAAGTAGATGAATCCAGTAATAGTTGTCCATCATAAGTAGGAGTTTAAGATTTTCAGGAATTGACAATGATTTGCCTCAAAAAAGCTTGCTTCATCTAAAATGTCAATTGTGTGCTTTAGTCGGTGATATGAAAATTTCATTAGTAGAACAAGCAACTTCAATTTTAAGAAAATATTACAACTTGAGAGGTTCTTGATGCAAAATTTAATGTCTAAAATATTCCATAGAGAGCAGCAATGGCATCATAGTCATATCATCTACACAGATGGCATTAAAACAGTGACAAATTGAAGTACCTTCTCTATTTAGGATGTTTTCTACGTCATGGGATCGAGTGAGAGCACAAGTGTACCGATGCATCACGGGTAGGCGTTGGGAGCCGTCTATGGACGCTTAAGAACACCTGCATGATACAAGAGAACCCACAGATGGGTAATGAACTCCCCTCCGGAACCAAGGCGATCTCGGTGAGCTTCAACGTTGTCCGACGGTGCGAGGTAGAGGACGTATTCTGCCCAGAACTCCGCCAGCAACTTCCATCTCTTGTCCTCATCGCTGATGGATTCCACCAACGTCTTCCCCAACTCTGCACCCATCCCCAGTATCGTGTTTCTCGATTCAAGGTTCTCCATGATCTCCAACATTTCCCTCTCATCATTGGCCCCCTCGTTGTCGATCTCACTCGCCAACTTGTCTAAAATTCTTTTTGTTTGTTGCCCTGATCGGGCAGCAAATCCGGAACAAAGACAACGAGGTACGCACAATAATTCGATAGCGCGGTGGCGACTTCCTTTTCCGACGACCCAAAAGACCGTTGCGATTGTCCCATTTTTTGGCAGTACCAAGTGGCAATGTGCCATAGCAGAATCGTCTGCGTGCTGGCCGGAAGCTTGCAGGTCCAGCCCAGTTCTTCCATCCCATGTCGACGTAGTGTCGATTCACCGTTGGAGAGGGGGCCTGGGCGGCTTAACTGAACCAAGATCATTTTCTTCGCCTCGTCGGTTAATTTGACAGATGCACGGCAGAATTTCATGATCCGATTGCCGCAGGTTGCTATGATATTGGGCAGCTTAGCTCGGATTGAGAAGTACTCGCCGTACCGTTCAAGGAGCGAGCACTGTCCAATCTTGCCGCGCTCAGGTTGCAAGATCTTTCTCGAGCACAAGAATTGAAGCGCCGTGTGGATAAAAGATAATTTCTGTAGCAATGGAAACTTTACGTAGTGGATCAATAACGTCACTTTGTTCCAGTCGGAGAACAAGTAAGTGGCTGTTTCAGTGATCTCCATGATAATGATCATGACTACGAGAAACAAACTAATATAAATATCAATATCGTTGCCTCCCAGATTGTGGGTGTCAGAATAGGCTGTCTTGGCGAGCCAACCAATGGCTCCCAACAACAACAGAGACAGAAGATAATTGAAGAACGGAAATCCACAACCGAAAATAATGGGATACTGGGAAAAGAAGAGGTCTTGTAAGAACCTTAACTCTGTCGTGATCACCCGAAAGGCCCTGTTCTTGTCCTCTGACTTAAGGAGATATAAGACCAATGCCCTGTTCTTGGATACTTCGTTTGGTTCCACAGATACTTCGTTTTGTTGCTCTGTAGGGGGATCGCTCTCGCATACTTCGATTAGTTCCTCAAATACTTCGCTTAGTTGTACAGTAGAGAGATCGCTATTGGATACTTTCTTTATTTCCACAGATATTTTGTTTAGTACCTCTGTAGGGTCTTCGCTCTCGGATGCTTCGTTTGGTTCCTCAGTAGGGTAATCGAGAAACCTACGTGAAAAAGGATGAATCAACGGCAGGCTACAAATAAATTAGTCTGATATGAATAATGTATTAGTTGTTATAAATTAAGATTATTGTTTAATAGCAGCCCAATTAATTAATTAATTGATGACAACTAAAACCTTCGTTTCAGCAGTTTCATCAAGGCGAAGGAGAGACATATGTCCTTGAATTTCCCATCTGGATCCATTTTGAGTAGCAGCTGACCTTCGCAGTCCCACACCTTCTCCACCGTCAACACTTCATCGCTCATGATCTGGTCTGCTGCGATGACGATTTGCACCTGGCGGTCATCAGCTATCTCTGTCTTGAATGATACTTTGTCTTCTCCGCTCACGATGTATTTATAACCTCGCATGGTACCGGGATCGGGAATTCCAGTGCTCAGCTCATGCTCAAATATCATATAATCAGAGATGAAGTTGGTCCTATCTGCTCCGTGCGCGCGTTTGGCAGCCCAAAAGCTGAAGAACTTCTCCAGCGTCTTGAGGATGATCAACGACCAAATCGCCCACAGGTTGATGACGAAGTGGGAAAAACCATCATATTTTTTGATGTCCTGGGAATACCCGATCAGTTGGTAGCTAAGCAGCCCAATGAAGAAGAGACTCATCAAGCTGGCCTTGGAGTCGGCAAGGGTGCGGGCATTGGCGATGCAGGCGTGATTGACATTGGCGATCATCAAGATCACACCCCACACGAGGTAGATGTCCTTGTCGGGGTAAGTGAGCAGATAGAAGGTGGCCAAGTCCATCATCGGGTCCAGTACCTGGTCATGGACGAACTTGTGCAGTTTGTCGATCGGGGAATCGGCGTACCAAAGCCGGTTCTTGGTGACCGCAAGGAGGAAGTTGAGGCAGATGAACAGCATGGAGCCGCAGGCTACGACTTCTTCGACCCGGATTGTTTGCTTTTGCCGGTCTGCAGGCACCTGCGACGGGGCTGGAGATACCGTGGAGGAGACTCCAGCACCGATCGTACTCGCCATGGAATAAAAATGGAAATAAAAGATAAGCATTTTCTAGGAATTGCTGAAAACTAAGAAAGGATCCTTTTGTTCTGCTATAAGTTAGCAGCAAATTGACAAACATATGAACATTTATGGAGAGATTTGTTATCATTGGTGGCAAAAGTGATTCGTTCGCTCCTAGTAATCTCGTCAATCCGTTTCAAAATCAACACAGAGGAGGTAAACCTTGCGCTCGTGAGAGATTGGCTATCATTGGACTGACGTTCTGCTGCATAAAATTAAGGTATTAAATTGAGATAGATGACATTAAATTGAGATAGAGCCAAGGCAATAATGTAATGATAAGATAAATAGTTATTATTTTAGATATCTATGATTTGATCCTTAATTATAATATATTTTGTAAAATTTTTTTTAAATGAGGCGAGAATTTTGGGATGTTAAATTTCTAGACTATCTATCACGAATATTTTCTGATTTATTTTAATAATCGATAACATTTTTTACAGGACTGGATCGATCAAATACGTCTGCTACATGATCGTAAAAAAGAAAAAAAAGATCGAGTCAACACAAAGACCGTCATAGGAATCCAATTCAAAAAGAAACAGTGATGGAGCCAACACAAAGACCGTCGTACGAAGCCAATGCAAAAAGAAACAGTGATAGAGCCAACACCAATTCAAAAAGAAACAGTGATAGACCCAACAGTGATAGAGCCAACACCAATTCAAAAAGAAACAGAGATAGAGCCAACACAATTCAATTGGGACGCGGCACAGGTCAGTGTTTGCCCGAACCATGATGAGTCATTCTGTTGTGTAGGACACCCAGCACTAATCGTACCATACGCCATGAAATTAAAAAACGATTATTTTCTAAGTATTACTCTCAGCAAGGGGGAATTATAAATCGTGATATTATACCGGATCAATTTGGGAGCAGAATTGGATCGGTTGAAATCGAATCATAAAATCGTACGATCCAAACAAAAAAAAACTTGTAAAATAAAATAATATATAATTTCTATTAACACTACAATGATAATAACCAAGTTCAACCTAAATATTTCATTATAATAAGATAATTTAATTTAATTGTCAACCTATTAGATAATAAATATTCAAAAACTCGTTATTTTAAAAAAATGATATAACATAATATTATTGATAAAAATTAACTAAAAAATATTAAATAGATATTTAAATAATCTTAATACTAACTCCGTAAAAAATTAAAAAAAATAATAAAAATATAAAAATCTTATAGGCATCTGAAAAGACTTTAACTAATATTTTTTGAATTCAATCTTAAAACTAATTATACATCTTTGAAAGAGGTTTGATTTGATATATTATAGGTGTGGTTCAATCCGAATCAAAAATTATAACCTCTTAAAGTTTTCACCAATCCTGCTCTAATTCTACTCCGATTTTGTCTGATTCGATCCGATTCTGTCCGATCCTGTCCGATTCTACCCATCCTGTTCAAATCCTACTATGAAAATCGATTCTGAATCGATTTGTGATCCATGATCATAGGATCGATCCTACAATCTAGGATCATGATTTTACAAACATTAAGAGAAACTAAGAAAGGATATAGTGGTAACAACCATATGAACCTTTATGGTATCCGCGGTTTGATCCCCAGCTACGACGTATTTGTAGAAATTTTTCCTTCAAATGGGGCGCGAGCTCTGGGACGTTGGGCTTCTAGACCGCCCACTGCGAGCACTTTTCTGATTTACCCTGGCGGCCGGTGGGAAACTTTCGTGGGGCTGGATCGATCGCTCGAAGTTGGAAAAATCTCGTTAATTATTTTTTTATAGGCATAATTTAAAAGATGTCCTTATAATGGAATTATATATATATATATATATAATCCATGAAAATATGATAGCAAATACTCGTGATTAAATTCTTAATAACGGTGAATTTTATAGAATTTTTTTTTTCAAAATGAGAATTATAATCGTAAAATGTTAGGTTTTTGGATTGTTCATCATAAATATTTCTGATTTATTCTAGTGATCGATAAAATTTTTTCATAAGATTAAATTTATCGTTTAAGATTCAACGTTATCTGATTTTATTAATATTTTTTTATAATTAAGATCAGAATGATTGTTTTAAAATTAATAGATATCATGAATTACTCTTTAATTGTTACCGGCCTTTATATTGGTTTGATCCTTCCTATTCTTGATATATCTAAATGTTGGTACTTGTAGCTTTATGTTCTATAACTTTACCGTAAAAAAAAATCTGTAGATCAAATGTGATATCTAAATGAATTAACATTAAAAATTAACTTAGGTTGATCATTCAGATTCATTAAAAACATGTGAATTCAAAATTAAATAATTGTGATGAAAAAATTAAACACAATAAGAATATTAAATGAGGAAAATATAATACTAAAAAGTGAAACTCTAAATTTAATTTTATATTAGAGCATTTGATCACACATATTGCGATAGGTTGCTGTGGCTCGCGGTCATTATCTATTTGAGCGTCAATGTTATATTATTGCATTTCATCCGTGAGAGAACTTTTCTGATTTTGGAGATTTTTTTAAACTCGGACGATTAGTTTGACTCCATAAAAATTTTTATTAGTTATCAAGATATATTAGAAAGTATTCATAGTGAGTGGTCTAAAAGTCCAGCGTCCCAAGATTCGCACTCCATTTAGAGAAAAAATTCTTATAAATACGTCATAGTTGGGGATCGAATCGTGAATGCCTAGTGTTCCGGAAGGGATCGACGGCGATATCCAGTCACCGGAGGTCTGCCCACGTGGAAGTCACTGTGGAGGGGAGAAACTCCGAGCCCTACAAGATCAACATGAGCGTTAGGGGACACACCGGAAAGGGTCCGGCGGAGTCCACTCCGACGCTCAAGTTAGGATTATGATGGAGAATGAAGGCAACTGAGAAGGAGAAAAGTACTAAGTAAGGACAGTGCGTAACCCCCTTATCGGAGGGGCTGAGCTACCTTTTATACAGATGGAGGTAGACTGGGCATGCTCTCTCGATCTGTGTCACGTCTCCACGATTTGAGCTACGTTACCCCCTTCTTTCAGCAGTTACGGGATAACTTTTGAAATAGTCTACGCCGTTATTATGCCTCAACCCGTTGCGATATTTAAGGGTCGTGATGACTCCTTATAACGGGGATGCTTATCCGCAAACAAGGAGGGGGGTCAGTACTTGAGGTCAGTCGTCACTGGGGCTCCACCTCGCTGGGTGAGCGCGAGCGCTGCAAGTCCCGAGGTGCTCTCGGGGCCCACCCCTCTAGGATCCCAGGGAGTCTTCTGGCTGACCCTCCTGGGTGCGTCCCCTGAAGGGGGGTCCCGAGGCCCGGGCCGCTTCGATTCGATGTGTCACGCCATGCAGCTTCTTCATCCCCTGACCTGCCTTAGGCTCTTCGACCCTATCACAAGCACCCTTCAAGTCTAATCAAAGGAAGTGTGGCTGACAGATGAAGAAGCTGAGCTCTCGCAGACCTTCGTCTTCCTTACTCCTGTAGTAGTTATGCGGGGCCCTCGGATTATAATCTTCATTCCGAGTTCCGAGAAATTCCCATTTTTGGTTTCATCCTTTTCGAAAAGGCTACTCCACATCTCGAAGTATTATAATGACGTTCGTCTCCTCGTTATAAAGGTGCATGACCCTTTTTTAAGGGCGACTAGGTACTCTCGCGAATGCCTTATTGCCATGTGTTCCAACGACCATCTCCACGGTTACTTACGGACGTACGCCGTCGTGGCTGGCTCGCGACTGCCTGGGCGTAACGGTTTCTCGCTTTCCACGTGTCTCTTCCCCATTGCGCCCAGGCAGATGGCTGCCTGGGTATAAGAGGGGAAGATGCAGACGTTAGGCCCACTTACGACTCGGCGGCTGGGTGCACTTCGTCTTCTTCTCTTGTAAAGCTTCTTTTGCGCGTGAGTAGTTTGTCTCTCTTTTGTCATCCTTCTTAGGGATCATGGAAGGCTATCACGCAGAATGGTATGAGTCCGCCTTCTCGAGAGTAAGGCCAGAGGCCTTGCAGGCGGCCACCGAGGCCTATGACATCTCGGCCGAGATGGCGGTGGCCATCCCCAACGTGGGCCAGACGCCCGTGGAGCCCCCTGCAGGCATGTTGACCTTCTTCTTAGGGCAGATGGAATTAGGGTTCCGTTTCCCTATCCCCCTTTTTCACAAGCATAGCCTCCTATTTTGGTATCCCCTTCACCAGATTGCTCCCAATGCCTTCGCCTAGATGGGAGGGGCATATATCATCTTCAAACTTTTTGATCTCCCTCCGACCCCTCATCTCTTTCATTCTTTCTTCATCCCGATAGGGTCTAGAGGGGTTTTTAGTTTCGCAGCCCGACTGGGCCATAGGTTTTTAGGAGGGTTGCCTTCCTCACATAAAGGATGGAAGGAGAAGTTCTTCATCGTTCGACTGTCGTACTTGCCCTTCAGTCCTCTGTGTTGGATAAAGGATTTGCCGACTCCTCCTTCATTAGAGGCGTTCCTTCAGAGCCCCGTGTGCCAGCATGCTAGAAAGGTGCTCTCCGGCATGAAATTCAGTGGCCCGGGGCTGGTGCAGGATGAAGAACTTATGTACCGGGAAGGCCTCATCCCTAAAAGGGCGCGAATCAACCCTACCCTTGGTATGTTCGCCTTTTTCTTTAATGCCCACTAGTTTTGACTGATGTTCTTTTTTGTCTGGCTATTGCAGAGGAATTCATGTTTGCCAAGGTGATGGGCAGGCTCATCAGATGGGAGGAGGCCAACAAGGAGGCTTTGAATCCTCCCCCAGTCACTCCAAATGCACCTCCTGCTCCCGTCGAGTCCTCGGAGGGGACTACTGTCTCGTCCCGTGGGATTGCTTCACCCGAGAGGGTCGAGGCCATGATGCATCCCCGCAGGTTGCGAGTTGAGGGCCTACCGATCAACAGGTTAACCCTGCGGCAGATCTTTTCTCTGGGGGTGTCTCTTCCCCGCGGGTTGTCCGTCCAGAAGGGATTAGCGAGGGGACCTCCCCTCCTATTGTTCCTTCAGTAGTCTGGTCTACTGGGCGGCAGATGAGGTGGCTCCCTAAGGGCTTGGGCCCTACATGGAAAAAGTTGCGTGCTGCACACTCCTCTCCTCTTCCCTCAGTGCCCGAGGAAGCGGATCTACTTGCTGAGGGAGTAACCTCTGTACCCATTCTGCCGGTCCCTGCTCCGGAGGCAGTCGTCCCGGTGCCTTCCTCCATCTCCATCGATCCGGCCATATCTCCCAAGGGTAAGGAGGTGTTGTGTGCTCAATACCAGATGAGACTAGACTGACTAAGGAAGAAGTTGGATGCAGCGTTGGAGTCTTCCATGCAATCCATCCTCCCGGTGCAGTTCAAGGAGGTTCCGATCCAGGGGTCGTGTTCGAGGGAACTTCTAGCTCCGAGGAAGATCATTCTGGCCCCTCCAGTCTGCCACTTGAAAACCCCACCATCGAGCGACTCCCTCCTCGTCCGGGCTCACCGCGGCGAGATAACCCATCGAATACTTCGGGAGGGATAGCCGTACGAGTCTCAGCGGGCCCATTAACCACTCTCCGGGAGACCCTTCTGAAGGTACAAATTATTGTTGTATTGAATGTTCTCTTGCCTGGTTTCTGATCTCCTGGTGCAATGACAGGCAGTCGAGGAGTGTGTGACTGCCGGCCGGGGTTTGTATTCCTGGCCCCGGGTTGAAGCCTTGCTCCGCCGGGCCCTGAGGGTGGAGGCTGCGGCTGACCATAAGCATCGGGCAGGGTTGATGCAGGCGGGGGTCAGCAGTACTCTCCGTGCGAAGGTCGAACACCTGATGAACCTCTTGCAAGACAAGGAGCAGGCTCTTCAAAATTCCTGGCATAGAGAATGCTTGATGTCTGATAGGTATCATTTTGTTGATCATTTTAGAAGCTAACATCCAAATTTGACCCATATTTTACTTGCTTAATATTGCATTTATCCTAAGTTTTGTGAATGTAGTCTATTTTTGGATTTTATTGTAAATTTTGCCACATTGGGATATTTTGGAACTTAATTGTGAATCTATGTTTGTAGGCTTTGAAAGGATCACGGACCGAGGTCAAGAATGGTTGGAATCAGGCTTAGATCAAGGCGATCAAGCTATGGAGAATTGTGAGCCGTCCATTCAGAAGATAAGCAGATCTAGATCATCCAGAGCAAATCAGATGGATCCCATATGAGGAAAGGTAGATCTGACCTTCATAATGAGATCTGGAAGTTTAGGGGTAAATCGGAGCTCATCTAGCAGTTAGATCAAGATCAGAGGGGTCGAGACCGTTCGTTCAAAGATCAGCATGATCTGAGCCATCCATTGCAAATTTGGATGTTCCGAACCACTGAGAGACAGATCCTGACCTTTGATCAACATCTGAGAGTTTTGGTTCAGATTGGATTAAGATCAGCTGTTGGATGAGCTTTGAACAATCTCAGTCGTCCAAATTAAATGACATAAGTTTAAATGGAAATTCCCTCCGCAGAACAGAGTGGTCGCGTCTTCGTCGGCTTCTTCGAGTTTTCCTTACTGTTCTTCATTTTGTTCGGCGATTTTTCCATTTGAAGGCATGGCCATCTCGATCACAACCTTGGAACAAGATCTGGATCATCGGGAGGAGGTTTCCGTGTAGATTCAAGCTCGGATTCGCACCGGAGCAGAGTTGATTGAGGGTTTCATCAATTTCTATGATCTGATCGATTCAATCGCGATCGCGTGCCGTTTTCTGCCATCAGAGCTTACTGGAGGGTTCTCTGGTACTCTTGGATCATCACCAAATCATCACCACATCTCGACATCGCGAGATTGAGGAGATCAGATTGGTTTTCTCCAGCCGAGTGCAGTCTGTGAGCAGGGTCGAAATTGAAGCTGTTTTCCCATTGATTTGCGGAGTTGAAGGGGTTCTTGGGTTGCTCTTGTGTGACGGCAAGGAGGTCTTGAGACAAGGGAATGATTGAGGCTTAGTTTCTTATTTTATTTCTTTCTCTTTAGCTGTAATTTCAATTCTGCAAAACAATTTCTGTTTCTATCTTCATGTCAATTGTTTAGTTTACTTCTTTGAATTGTTTCTTTCTTAATTTGGGTTAAATTCTGCAAGTAGTTAACTATGAAGCCTGTCTAGTGAACAATAAATTTCAATTCTAGTTTACTTCATGATTTAGAGCTTGCGTATCAATTCGGTAGTTGCGTATCAGTTTTTTTTCCATCTGCATAGCAATTCTGTTTTTGAGTTTCTGAATTGTATATTAGTGAATATTAACTCTTCAACATCTTTTCTTAAACATTAGATTCATGCCTTTGAATCTGAGTTGCTTGTTTGATTTGCACTTAGTTTGCAGTTGAATTTCTGTCTTCGGATTCTGTTTTCTAAATTTTACTGCTGCATTTCTGAGTTTGGTTCTTCATTCCGTTGTGTCTGAAATTGCTATCTTCATTTCTGCAGTTCAAAGATCATCACTTCTGAATATTAGATTTGAGAACTGGTTTTCAGTTGCTCGTTTGATTTTGCATCCAAGTTGTTGCTACATTTTCATTCTTGCTTACCTGCACATTCAATTTCTGCATTAACTTTGTTCTAGAATTTCTGATTCCCTTTCTGAATTTCTTCTCTCATTCATGCATAGCATTTTCTTTCTGTCAGCTTTGTTTCTTCGAGTTGTATCAATCAGTTTTCGTTTTGGAATGGCTAGCTAGAGCTTTGCATTTAGAATTAGCTTTTGGCACTCAAGAACTTCCCTTGCATATCAAGCTGTTCACTTCTTTTCTGTGTATCAATATTAAGCTATGACAGTGATTGGTATCAAATAAACTTAATTTTCAGTGAATTACTGTACTTGATTTCAGCATCAATTTGCATTTGGCTGATTCTGAATTCCTTCATCCATTTCTTCCTTTCGTTAATTCCGAGCATTGCAGCTAGTTTGAAATTCTCTTTGCTTGAGTTGAATCCTGAGTTTTCATTTATTTTTGCAGTCAGTTTGTGTTTGCATTGATCAGTTAAATTCTGCATATCAAGTTTAACTCTTAAAAAGTAGTGTCTTTACATTCAGTTGCTCTGAATTTTAGTATCCTTTTTATGCGTATCAAGTTGTTTTAATTGCTGCAATTGTATCAATTTAAGTTTCGGCTTTGAGTGGAATGCCTTAAGTTCAATACAATTTGTAATGTATGCACAATTTGAATTCATATTTGTTCTCCAAATTCAGTCAAGTTCATTGGTTTGATTGTGTTGTTCATTGGTGAAGTTCATAAATTGCCATATCTAGTTTAAATTCGTCTAGCTAAGTCTTTCCTTTTCACTGTGTTCTCATTTCTATTTGAAATCAAACCGAAGTTTTATTTGAATCCCAAAAATATCAACGACACATAAACCCGAGCTCGAATCAAACAACCCTAACTAGCCCTATGAAAAATAGGACCTGTGGCCCCTTTACTACATTTTTATCTTTGCTAGCAAAAAGGGTTTCCAGCTTTACAAATATTTGAATTTGAGATCCACATTCGTGACAGCTCTTTTGGGTTCATCAAAGTTTTGGCGCTGTTGCCGGGGAAACATACTTGTTGAGTTGTGTGATTTTTGCTTGTGTCCTCATTTCATATTTTTCTTGATCCATTTTTGCACTTACTGCTATATCTTGTGATCTGATTTTATTTGTTTCATCTTTCTATATACTTTTACTGTGATTTCTTTTTGATTTTATGACCAGGTCTACAGATTTTGACTCTGAGATTGAGAGAACTTTCAGAGCTAGGAGGAGCCAGCTCAGTGTTTCATAGGGATTTGGCATTCTTCCTACTCAGTCTATTTCAGCTTATTCAGTTGATCAGATGGCAGGCCACCAGAAGACCATGAAAGAACTTGCAGCACCAGATGACACTTTTCAATACTCCAGCATTGCTTATCCAGAGCTGGCTGGTAATTTTGAGCTCAGATCTGGACTCATCCACTTGTTGCCTAAGTTTCAAGGATTATTTGGAGAAGATCCAAATAGACACCTATATGAGTTTCATGTTGTATGCTCCACTATGAAGCCTCAGCGTATTTCAGAAGAAGATATCAAGCTGAGGGTTTTTCCCTTTTCCCTGACTGGAGCAGCAAAAGATTGGTTCTACTATCTACCTACTGGGCACGTGTCTAGCTGGATTTCTATGAAGAAGGTGTTTCTAGAGAAATACTTCCCAACCTCCAGAACTGTGATCATCAGAAAAAGCATTTGTGGCATTCAGCAAGTGGTGGGGGAGACACTTTATGACTACTGGGAGAGATTCAACAAGCTGTGCTCCAGTTGCCCACAGCACCAGATCAGTGAGAAGTTACTTATCCAGTATTTTTATGAGGGCTTATTGCAAATGGATAGAATCATGATAGATGCTGCAGCTGGAGGAGCTCTAGTAAACAAAATGCCAAATCAAGCTAGGGAGCTTATTTCAAATATGGCAGAAAAATCTCAGCGGTTTGGAAGCAGAGCATTATCTACTAGAGGAGTTAATGAAGTCCAGGTGGCTTCTGTTGGTGCAGAAAGCACCCAAGTCAAACCTGAGTTTTGATAATGGCAACAGGGTTCAAAAGTTAAGTCTTACTTGTTATCTAACATACTACTCTAGTGTGCAGGGTAAAAAGTCCTAGCGAAGGACTGCTAGGCACTGGCGAAGGAATGCCAGGGTAAAAAGTCCTAGCGAAGGACTGCTAGACACTGGCGAAGGAATGCTAGGTTACAAAGCCCTAGCGAAGGACTGCTAGGCATCGGCGAAGGAATGCCAGGGTACTGAAGCCCTAGCGAAAGACTGCTAGGCGCCAGGCGAAGGACAGCTTGGTATCCAAGACCTGGCGAAGGACCGCTAGGCAAAAGTCCAACCAGAGGAGCGGTTGGCATCAGGTACATTCTCCCGAGAGGAGTATGTGAGGGCGCGTTCCCCGTCGAGGGAACAGTAGGCGTCGGTTCGACCTAGGGTTTCATTTTGGAGACCCAAAGTCAGAACCAAGACAGCTAAGGCTGTATAAAACTAACAACTTACTGCTTTATGTTGTTTTCGGACTAACCCTGGATGCAGGACCAAAGGAACGAGTGTCTGCAGCTCAGAGAGCCTCAAAGGAGTGAGGCAGCAGCTGAGTAGGGCGCCCTGAGTGTCTCGGGCGCCCCCAAGGTGAACACAAAACAAATGAAGCAAAAGGAGCTTCGGCTGAATACTGGCCGGGGTGCCCTCAGCAGTCAGGGCGCCCCCAGCACCCAGGGCGCCCCGAACGCCCAGGGCGCCCCCAGCCACCAGGGCGCCCCGCACTTGAAGCCAGCGAAGAGGATAATATTATCCAGCCGAGACTTCCGCTAAACAGGTCAGCCAGGGCGCCCTCGGCTTCTCTGGCGCCCCCGTCAAGGCATTATCCCGACTTTGAAGGGATAACTCGCTGACCGCGAGAAGGGGGGATCACAGGCCACGTGGAGGGCGCCCCCGTGTTCCAGGCCGCCCTCAGAACCCTATAAAAGGCTCTCGACCCCCCAAGCTTCAACACAACTTCTTCCAACGCTGTTACGTTCTTCTGCTCCTGCGCTTCGCCCCAGAAACCTTCCAACTCGACACAAAAGCGCCGACGACGTCCCTCTGCTCCGAGAAACATCCGATATCGGACGTCGGTATCGAAGAACTGATTTTTCATTTCTGTTATACTATTACTGTACTACAATTGTAAACTCTTGTAAGAATCTTTGCGTGATTATAGAATTGCCCACAGTAAACGGTCAACGACCGTGGGCCTTGGAGTAGGAGTCGACCTAGGCTCTGAACCAAGTAAAACTCCCAGTGTTTGCGATTGTTCTTATTCCGCTGCGTACTTACTATAATTCTCTTCCCCCCCCCTCTATCGTTTCTCTCGATCCAACAAGTGGTATCAGAGCGGGGAACCTCAAATTTGGTGCAACCACCAATTTGAGATTTTTTTTCGGATTTTTTTTCGTTTCTTTATTTATTTCGTAAGTCGACGTTGGTGCAACACCTCTCGACAAATATTTTTCTTCTTAGTCCCGCACTACTAATCCAAGACCAAGTCTTGGGATATCTCTATTTTTTTTGTTTCAGATAAATGGCCATGCAAGAAGGATTCAGCACTGCAAGACCACTTCTCTTCAGTGGGGAGGATTTCTCCTACTGGAAGAGCAGAATGGAGGTCCACCTGAAAACTCAGGTGGACATGTGGATAATCATCCAGTCCGGACTGGAGAATCCCAAGAACGCTGAAGGAGTACCTCAGACCTACTCAGAATGGGACACCGCTCTGAAGCGCAATATAGAAGCTGATGCAAAGGAAACTCAGACCCTACATCGTGGTTTAACAAAAGAGGAACTGAACCGGGTGGGCCCTTTCAACAGTGCTAAGGAGCTGTGAGCAAAATTGATCGAGCTACATGAAGGAATATCAGACACTAGGATCAGCAAGAGAGATCTGTTCCTAAACAAGCTGTATACCATCAAAATGACCGACAACGAGACGGCAGCGCAGCTTCACGCCCGAATCCAAGAACTTATGAACGGTCTACACACTATTGGTCACAAGGTCGAAAACCGTGACTTAATAAAGTACACACTAAATACTTTCCCAAGAAACACTTTGTGGGCATCTATGGTAGATGCATACAAAGTTTCAAGGGATCTTTCAAAAATAAAGTTAGATGAACTTTTTTCTGAACTAGAATTACATGAACAGACTAACTGCAATATGGTCGAGAAAAGTATTGCCTTTGTTGCAGGAAAAACTGGAAGAACAACAAAGAAGAAGCCTCAACCTGAACCTAAGCCTAACTCAGACTCAGACTCAGAAGACGAAGAAGGAGATCGACCTGAGCTGGTCCGACTGGCCCGAAGCTACTATAAAAAATTAAAGAACCAAACCAACAGACGGAAAACAAGCCGAAGAAAGGATGAACCAGCTGAACCCGCAAGTGACAAAAACAAGCCCAACGTGACCTGCTACGAGTGCAGGAAGAAGGGTCACTACAAGACGGAGTGTCCGAACCTAAAGGAGACCAAGAAGAAAGAAAGCACTCTAAGCAACCTGGGACGAATCTTCCTCAGAAAAAGAAGAAGAAGAAACACCCCAGTCAAACCTACTAGCCCTGACCGCCTCAGAAGAAGTCGAGACCGAGTCAGAATCAGAACAGGACGACGACAGACTAACCTTTTCAGAAGACGGCGAAATCAAGGTAAGTGGTTTCAATAGAAGTCAGTTAAATGAACTTATTTCGTATCTTTCTCGAGATTTGGCGAAAGCTAAACTCTGAGTCGAATCCCTCCGACAGGAAGTAAAACTCCTGAAAGAGGGGGCTGACTCTAGACCCTTAACTGAGAAAGTTCAAGAAGGAACTCCTACTCAAGTTGAAAAACTTGAGAAAGAGAACTCCTCCCTGAAAACTCAGGTTAAGGATCTTAGAGCTGCCTTAGAACGATTCACTTCTGGTTCCAAGGGTCTTGACATGATTCTTGGAAAACAGAAGTCCGTTCTTAATCGATCCGGACTAGGCTATAGAACCAAATCTAGGCAAAGATCCTATTATGCTGTACTGAACCAATCCAGACCCAAAGTTCAGGCATGGGTTCCTAAACTGTGCCTGAACAAACAAACTGGAATAAATCAGTATTGGATCCCCAAGGACAAGATTCACATCTTGCCAAACCATTATCGTGGCTTTAGTCCAGGGGGAGCCAAATTAAAAACTATATTTATTGTTAGATAAAACCCAACTTTCTTTGTCTTTAAATCGCCTGTTTGCTTGTTTATTTAATTTCTGCAATGTGCCATGTTTAGATTTAGGAATGGTTAGTTTAAGGACTGAACCAACTTAACTGAAATTTGACAACATAGTATTGGGTGGCGGTGAGATGATAGTACGTTAGGGAAACCAATTCTAATAAGGTCAAGTATTCTTTACTTGGTCTCTTTAGACTAGTGAAACTAGCCGAAGCTACCGATCCAAAACCCAAACTAGTTAGACCAGAATTTTTCAAAGATTAATTTTGAAAATGAAACTTCACTGAAAGGCTTTGTCAAGGAAAGGGTTGATGATCCAATAAGACTATGGCCAAAGAAGGCCTAGTGCCTCGCCAAGACCTGGAAGCCAATCTTTGAAATTCAAATTCAAACTAGTCTTTGTCAAATTTAAATCTAACACAAACTTTCAGTTAATGATAGATTCAAACATTTTTTTAAATTGATTGTTTTCAAAATTAAGTTAAGTTTTTCAAAACGAATCATAATTTTTTTTTAAATTAATTTTCTTTGCAAAACCTGTCTCACACAACCTATAAGACTAACATGATTGATAACCCTAGACTGGGTGAGATGACAAACTTAATGAAAATTCTTTAAATAACTATATTTTTTTTTAGTTTAGAATGGCACTGACTTAACGCTAGGCAAACCATGGCTAAAACAGTCAAATCAGGTCAAACCTGGTCAAGCAAGTCAAATCTGGTCAAACACAGTCTTTTAGGGTCAAAAATAGTCGTTTAGGGCGCCCAAACCCTTGCGGGCTCCCTGAGGCTGGTCAAAAGCAGCTTTCTTCCATTGCATGCTGACCAGGGCGCCCCCGTATAGTCCTTCAACGGCAGAAAGCTGCCAAAAGGCAGCCACAGCCCTGGCCAGGGCGCCCTCGCCAGGCGGGGCGCCCACGCCATCTAGGGTGCCCTCACACTACAGGGCACCCAAAACTGCCCTATAAAAGGGGCTCCATACCCCCTTCTTCTCCTCACACTCAAACTTCTACTTCTCTTCAACTCTCTACCCTCCAAGAGATCTTGCAACCCTCTCGAGCTCTCATCTTCAACAATGCCTCCCCGAGCAGCCCGGTATAATTTTTTAATTAAGTTAAATTTCTTTAATGCAATTCCTTCATGCTTTCTTTAAATGCATATTCCTTCTCTTAGAAGACACCGACCAAACCAGGCAGAACCCGGTACCCAACCTAGTCTTGATCCTAGGTTTCCGAATTTAGAACTATGTAATAAGTTCGCTCGTACGACCTATAAACCTATCAAGACGAGCTACTTGAATAGACAATTTTTCACCCAATCCTGCCCCTTAGCAATGAACGTTATAAACTTTTACCAACTTGACAATCTCGTATTCTGCACCCATCCAATTAACACGTCCTTATGTGCAGAATTTTACAACAACATAATTAGACAGGATGGTCTCATGTTCGTCACCACTGTTCAAGGAATTCCCTTAACTATCACACCTACACTACTCAACCGATTTCTAGGACTACGGTTTTCGCAGTCCACCTTCTGTTGTTACCCTCCTAGGGAGCCTCCCTTTGATGCTCCCTACTCTCACATTACCTTGGACACGTTACACTCTTACTTCTTTAGGCAACCCCTGGCCAGACGATTTCAGTCTGTCGAACTACAGGTCCAGGACTACGCTCTATATAGAGTCATAGTCAGATGTATTCTGTCATTATCTACTAGAGACGTCACTACTATGAGACCATTCCACACCTTTCTCCTATATGCTTTGATTCATCAGCTAGACATCGACATTGGACTTCACATATTTCATGCTATCCTACATGCATCCAGTGTTATCATGCAAGGGCGGGTACGCACACCCTACTGCCACATCATCACGTCCATATTACATCACCACGGTCGGAACATCACCGAGGGAGAGATGGCTGAGTTGACTGATTACGACGAGATAGGATATAGAAACTTCTCCCTAGCTGGTATAGAGGTTTCTGGTACCGGGGTCTTGTCTTGGAGACGTCAGAGAGCAGCTCCCCAGATCGACTCAGACGAGGAGGTAGAAGTCGACGTCGCCGATTTAGCAGCCGAGGCTCGTGCACACATAGACGAGCCGCCTCCACCGACCATCGACCAGCGCTTCACACAGATACAGACGGAGATCCACAGTCTCCGAGAGGAGGTCGAGGCCTATCACATCGAGCAGATGGACACTCGTAGGGCCGATCAAGATGTGGCTGATGCACGATACATTGAGATGATGGCACTATTCTGATCATGGCAGCCTGGCTCATCTGACCACCCTGGCTCTTCTTCATAGTTAGATTATTTTCAGCATTGTACTAAGTAACTAAAACTTGACTCATGTTTGACTCTACTGAACCTCTGTTTGACTAGTTAACCTATTTGGTTTGACTACTTAGGGGGCGTTTGGTTTGGGTAACTAAAATTTGACTAGTCCACCGACCATCATGATTTCCATTCCCATTGACCCCTCAATGAATCCCATTACCATTCCGATTAATAAATTTGAACCAAACGCCCCCTTATTTGACTTGAGTATCTGATCTTTACTGTGCTTAGTAGAATAGGTTAACTCAACATTTCATTTTCTTACCACTTTATTGGCTTTTCATTTTCGTACTACTTCACTCAACTTAAAATCAGTTTTGCTTTAAAAATCAGCCTTTATTCAGTTTTGAAAAGCTTTAAAAATAAACTTTTTTTCGACTTAGTTTTATTTTCAAAACTACCCCTTTCAAAACACGCCTTTTTCGTAAATGGACTTAGCCTAGGCCGTAACCCTAGAATTGCATGCACCTATAGATTTAGAAGTCAGCATTTCACAAGCACCTTAGGGTACTTTTGATTGATAACCTAGAATGAGTTGAGATGCTTAGGTCTTTGCCTTAATTCAAGATGCTTTAAGTCAGTGCATCTGCAGTAATTGGGGCACTAAATACAACTTATACAGTAATCAAGTCAAGTGTCAAGTTTAGAAAATCTAACTTGAACAGAACACTTAACTTGACTAACCCTAGCGAAAACTACTGTTTATAACAGTTAGTAAGTAGCTAATCGGGTTAGACAGGACCCTAAACGAAAAATTAAAACTGATTTGATTGAGTTCATATCTTGAATTGGTTCAGTACAAGCAAATTATGCAGTTCAATTTTTTTTGCAATCTGTTTGTTTGCTATATTTCTTTATTTTTGATATATGGCAAAGGGGGAGAGATAGAAAAGGAGAGAGTTTAACTTTTTCTAAATTCAAAATTCAATTTTGTTTCAAAAATCAAAACTCTATCCTTTATTCAAAAAGACTTTAAATTTTTCAAAATTCAAAATTCAATTTTGTTTCAAAAATCAAAACTCTATCCTTTATTCAAAAAGACTTTCTAAGCTTTCAAAATTTTTCTAACTTCGAAGCTTTCAAAGTTTTTCTAACTTCTAAGCATTCAAAGTTTTTCTAACTTCTAAGCTTTCAAAATTTTCTAACTTCTAAGCTTTCAAAATTTTTCTAACCTCTAAGCTTTTCAAAATTTTTCTAACCTCTAAGCTTTTCAAAATTATTCTAACTTCTAAGCTTTGAAAACCTTCTAAGTACTTTAGAGACTTAAGTTTTAAATCCTACTAAAGTACTTTAAACTTAAAGTTTTCAAAACTATCTGAGTACTTTAAAACTTAAGGCTTCAAAAGTTCTCAAACTTAAGTTTTCAAAATTTTTAAAGTACTTAAGCTTTCAAAATTTCTCTAAGTATTTAAACTTAAGTTTAATTTTTGTATAAATTTTTCAAAAGTACACAACCAAAATTATTTTTGGAAAATTTGACTCTAATGTTTCTGTTAAAAAGTGTAAGGAAAATCAATCTTTAGACTTAAAACTTATTTTCAAAAAACCCCACGAATTTTTGAAAAATCTAGGGGAGATTCCTTCCAGGGGAGGGAACTAAATCTGCTATGATTAACTTAACTTTTTGAATCGGGTTGCCATAAATCAAAAAGGGAGAGATTGTTGGTGTAGAAAGCACCCAAGTCAAACCTGAGTTTTGATAATGGCAACAGGGCTCAAAAGTTAAGTCTTACTTGTTATCTAACATACTACTCTAGTGTGCAGGGTAAAAAGTCCTAGCGAAGGACTGCTAGGCACTGGCGAAGGAATGCCAGGGTAAAAAGACCTAGCGAAGGACTGCTAGGCACTAGCGAAGGAATGCAAGGTTACAAAGCCCTAGCGAAGGACTGCTAGGCACTGACGAAGGAATGTCAGGGTACTGAAGCCCTAGCGAAGGACTGCTAGGCGCCAGGCGAAGGACAGCTTGGTATCCAAGACCTGGCGAAGGACCGCTAGGCAAAAGTCCAACCAGAGGAGCGGTTGGCATCAGGTACATTCTCCCGAGAGGAGTAGGTGAGGGCGCGTTCCCCGTCGAGGGAATAGTAGGCGTCGGTTTGACCTAGGGTTCCATTTTGGAGACCCAAAGTCAGAACCAAGACAGCTAAGGCTGTATAAAACTAACAACTTACTGCTTTATGTTGTTTTCGGACTAACCCTGGATGCAGGACCAAAGGAACGAGTGTCTGCAGCTCAGAGAGCCTCAAAGGAGTGAGGCAGCAGCTGAGTAGGGCGCCCTGAGTGTCCCGGGCGCCCCAAGGTGAACACAAAATAAATGAAGCAAAAGGAGCTTCGGCTGAATACTGGCCGGGGCGCCCTCAGCAGTCAGGGCGCCCCCAGCACCCAGGGCGCCCCCAGCCACCAGGGCGCCCCGAACGCCCAGGGCGCCCCCAGCCACCAGGGCGCCCCTAGCCACCAGGGCGCCCCGCACTTGAAGCCAGCGAAGAGGATAATATTATCCAGCCGAGACTTCTGCTGAACAGGTCAGCCAGGGCACCCTCGGCTTCTCGGGCGCCCCTGTCAAGGCATTATCCCGACTTTGAAGGGATAACTCGCTGACCGTGAGAAGGGGGGATCACCGGCCACGTGGAGGGCGCCCCCATGTTCTAGGGCGCCCTCAGAACCCTATAAAAGGCCCTCGACCCCCCAAGCTTCAACACAACTTCTTCCAACGCTGTTACGTTCTTCTGCTCCTGCGCTTCGCCCCAGAAACCTTCCAACTCAACACGAAAGCACCGACGACGTCCCTCTGCTCTGAGAAACATCCGATATCGGACGTCGGTAACGAAGAACTGATTTTTCATTTCTGTTATACTATTACTGTACTACAATTGTAAACTCTTGTAAGAATCTTTGCGCGATTATAGAATTGCCCTCAGTAAACGGTCAACGACCGTGGGCCTTGGAGTAGGAGTCGACCCAGGCTCCGAACCAATTAAAACTCCCAGTGTTTGCGATTGTTCTTATTTCGCTGCGTACTTACTCTAATTCTCTTTCGAAAATTTTTAACGATATTCACCCCCCCTCTATCGTTTCTCTCGATCCAATAGCTTCTAATGAACAAAGGGAGATTAAGAATGCATTGGTAGAGCTCACATCAGCAATTAAGCAAATGGGTCTTAATAATGCAAATCAAAATTCAACTCCTTCGGTACCTGCACAATCAAGCCATGTGATAAGCGTATGTGGTATTTGCTCTAGCCAGGAACATAATTCAGATTCATGTCCCAACCTCCAACAAGATGAGTCAATAGCAGCTTTGGTTAGGGGACAATTTCAAGTTAGGAATAACCCATACTCTTCTACTTATAACCCTGGTTGGAGGGATCATTCAAATCTAAGGTATGGAAATTCTTTCTACCAACAGAACTCGCAACAATAATAATTTCAGCAACCACAACAATCTTTCCAGTAGCCATAGCAATTTCAGTCCCAAAATCTGCAAAACCAGCTCCAAAATCAGCATTTCCAGCCAACGTTTCAGAATTTCCAACAACCGTTTCAAGGGAATCAACAAGGTTTCCAAGGGAATTTGAATTACCCACAGCAATATCAACCTTTACAGCAGCAATTCCAACAACCGCAGTAAATTTTCCAGCTTTGGAATCAAAGTTTTCAACCACAAAATCAAGGATTTCAGCCCAATCAGATTCAATCGTCACCACAACCACTTTCACTTCAAAATCAGAATTTTCAAGACTATAATTCTCAGCAAATTCAACCAACATTCCAGCCTACTTATTAGCCATTTCAACAACAATTTCAGCCCTCCTATCAGCCCCAACAGTCCCACTTCCAACAATTATAGCAAGGCAATATTTTTGCCGCCATACAAAACCTCGAGAGGCAAATTGGGCAATTGGCTAGTGGGATAAATCAAAATCAAGCTCAAGGATCAAGCCAATTACCTTCTCAAGCTATTCCTAACCCAAAGGGAAATGTTAGCGCTATTTATTTGAGGAGTGGGAAGGTTACTTCATCTCAAAATGGTCCAAGAGCTAAATTTTCTGAAAACATGGCAGCACCTTCATTTCCAACCCAAAACAGCCTCGAAACCACTTCAAAATCAGTTGGTTCTACCCTTAGTCCGTGCTCAACTCCTTCATCAAGCAATCCTATAATTTTGGTGGAAAATGAAGCACAAATCAGCCCTGGAACCGACATCACAGCAGCTACAACAAGTGGGACAGCAGCTCAAAATTCAGCCCCTCCAAATTTGGGTCAAGAAGAAGAATTGAGGGTTTCTTTGCCCTTTCCACAGTGGAAAACTCAAGCCAAAAGACAAGTGGAGGAGGAGAAAGCCAAAGAGTACAACGAGCTGGTAAAATTGTTTAGCAAAGTAGAGATTAATGTACCCCTGTTGACCATGATTAAACAGATTCCTAAGTATACAAAATTTCTAAAAGATCTATGTGTTCGCAAGAAGAAGCTTAAGGAGAATGAGTTGGTCAGCTTGGGGAAGAATGTTTCATCACTCATCCATACCATACCTCAAAAGTGTGAAGACCCTGGAGCTTTTACTATATCATGTGAGATAGGGAGGACTATTTTTCATGACGCTATGCTAGACTTGGGAGCCTCCATCAATGTGATGCCCAGATCGGTTTTTCAGATGCTTGGCATTGGCCCTCTACAGTCCAATGGAGTGGTAATTCAGTTAGCTGACAGAAGCCAGATCCATCCAGCAGGAGTTATTGAAGATGTTTTAGTAAAAGTTAAGGAGTTGATTTTCCCTGCAGACTTCTACATTCTAGACATGAAAGGAGAATATCTTGCACATAGATCCCCACTTATCCTTGGGAGGCCTTTTCTGAAGACTGCCAGAACAAAAATTGATGTTTATGCTGGCACACTATCGATGGAAGTGGGGGGGCACAGTAGTCCAGTTTAGTATTTTCGATGCCATGAAGGACCCTAGGGGAGATCACTCTATTATGAGTATAGACACCCCAGATGAGACTGTTGAGGCACGGTTTAGTGCTGATGATGTTGCATTTGACATAGTGGGAGGAGATTTGATTTCAGAGAAAGCTGAGGATGCATCAATTGTGAAGGCATTAGAGGAGATGGATGGAAAAGCACGTGACAGCCTTGAATTCGGAACTGAAGCTTTACAGGACTCTTCTTATCTTTTATTTTGTGATATTGCTATTGATAGTCCTAATTTTTCTAATAAGGTTGTTGCAGATATTACTGAGAAAGCATGCACACCAGATGATTCTACAGGTGTAGGGGATTGCACAGAGCCCCAGGGACCACCAACATTGACAGATACAGTAGAAAATTCAGAGGATAAGCCAAAAAGTGTAGAGACTTGCATGCTGGGAGCAAGAACCTAAGGATCACCTATTCTAGTTGAGTGTCCACCAGAACTTGAGCACGATCAGGTAAGTATTTGTCCTTTTCCTTTAGAAAATTTCAGAGAGGAGTCTAGAATTGCATGTGAAGCGTGTCTTGATACATCTTTTGTGAAAAATAATTATAAAAATTCCATAGAGGCACCCAGGCTTGATTTTATTCATTGCGATGATATTCTTGATACATATTATGCTGAAACTGATTGTGAAAAGATTTTTAGAAGAGCCTAAAATTGATATTGTTTATTGTGATGAATCTCTTGCTATATCTTATGCTGAAGTTGAGTGTGAAATACTTATGGAGGTATCCGAGATTGATTTTATTGGCTGTGAAACATTTCGTGATATACCTTTTATAGAATTTGATTGTGAAAAATTTTTAGAAGTGCCTCAAATTCATGTTGTTTGTTATGATGAATTTCTTGATACATCTTTTATGGATATGGATTTTGAAAATTTTTTAGAAAGGCCTGAAATTGATATTGTTTATTGTGATGAATCTCTTGCTATATCTTATGCTGATGTTGAATGTGAAAAACTTATGGAAGTACCAGAAATTGATTTCATTGGTTGTAATGCATTGCTTGATACATCTTTGGTGGGAAATAATTGTGAAAATTCCATTGAAATATCTAAAATAGATTCCATTTGTGGTGATAAGTTTTTTGATATACCTTTGGTGGATTTTAATTGTGAAAAATTCTTTGAGGTGCCGAAAATTGATTTTATTGGATGTGATGCATTTTTGGATACATTCTATGTAAAAATTGATGGTATTACATTCTATCTTACCCTACACGCATGAGAAAGGTATTACATGGTTTTGCAGGGTCTCAAAGATTTCTTGAGTGGGTACTCCATCTAAACAGTCTTCAACCTCCTGGAAGGATTTTCAAAAAGCATCAAGAGGGAAGAGATGATCTTACTCTAATCCGAAGCACTCTACCTCTTAAATGGCTCTTGTACCTAAATCACCTACGACCACCTGAACATTTTGCTGTAAAGTCTAAGTGTGGGGGAGTAATGCATCATAAAATTGATCAACTGAAGGAAACTCACTCAATTACCCATATTCCTCCACTACCACGATGGAGGTTATTTCTTGATAGACTCCGACCGCCAGAAATAAAGGGGAGTTTGTTCTTTCTTGCATTTTCTTTCATTGCTTGTTTCATTTTTATGTTTTCTAGAAGTAGAACTTTCTTTTAAAAAGAGTTCTTGCTAATAAATCCTTAGGTGAGTAGAATGAATAAATAAACATTGTAAATACCATTTTATGTCTTTTGGCACTTTTTCTTAATGAATAGGAATAAATGTATCCCTCTAGGTTATCTTCATATCATTTTAAGAGTCTCTTGAAATCAAATTAAATTTAGTTGTTAAAACTTTAGATTTAAGCTAATGGATGAAATCTTGGATGCTCGAGTACTACTTAGCTTTAGATTCTAAAGTGATGATTTGAGATGAATCATTTATATCTAGTGAGGATTAGCCTTATTTTTTGTGATACATATATGTGATTGTACTCTAGAACTTGTTTAGGTTCTTTCAAAACCATATTTTGATGATTGGATCACATCTATAAGGCTAATAATTTTGTTTCTTATCTCATATCATTTTCATAAATCCTTATACATTCATATTTCTATTTTCTTTCCTATATTCTACTCTAACTTCACTTTCTATGGACTTGGAGTTTGGGGAAGTTCTTGATGTTACTTTGCCTGAGACGGTCAAAAGATAAGTGTGGGGGAGATGGCTATGTTTTTGAAGATTTTGTGTCAAAGATACATTTCATTTCAAGGAGGAAAAAATTCTTTAGGTGGAGCAAAATTGCCAAATTGAGTGGAGTTGGTATCAAGAATAAATGAGAATAGTGTTAAGGATGGAAGCAATGGGCATCTAATTCTATCATATTGAAGATCCAAGTGGCATGAAAAAAAAAAGAGAAAAAAATCTGGCCAGAAGAAAAATCTGAAATCAATGGAGTTTGTAGCCAATGTTGGAAATAATCGTGAAGCTATTTTGGAAGTTAGGTTAGCACACTTTGCTAATTGAAATAGAACCTGGAAAATCTGAATTGGAGCTGGAACAAGTTGAAACCATGAGGAATTTGTGCCAAGGAAGGAAGAGGTCAGTAGAGTATCAAGGTAGGAATTCCGAAGAAAAAAAATAAAAAGAGAATTGCAATGGATGTCTCTTGCGACTTATTGACTGTGAAGAAGAAAAAAAAAGAAAGGTAGCTAAAAAATTCAGCTATGAAGAGAAAAAAAAACTGAATTTTGGGAGTTGAAAGAAAAGAATTGGAAGCAAATCATGCTAAGTCTTAAGCTCAAATGAAACCTTAAGTGTGTGAAGCTGCAAAGTGCTTAAAAATCTGTTGGGAGCTGTTGTTGAATCTCCATGTCGGGACAGAACAGAAAAAAATTAGTGGGCTGCTAGTACTAAAGATTGAGTTCCATATATATGCACAAGATTTGTATCAATGTGAATCTCCACTATTAGGTGATATTAATTGCTTTGACATCAGAGAATTACAAGTTCTGAAAGTAATGTCGTTAAGTGGAGACTTGAAACAGGAAGAAAAAAATTTTAAAGGAGTGTGCCAACTTGTAAAGGATAGGTATCCAAAGGAAGTTGCAAGAGTGGTTGCAAGAGTGGTTAGTGAAGATTATATTTGGAGCATCTAAATTCCTAATTATCATTTAATGTTTCAAGTTCCCATGATACAAATTCAAGGCCTAAGAGTTCTGATTGAACAATTAGAAGATTATGGAGCAGAAAAAAAATAGAAGCAAAAAAGAAACAAAGTGGCACACCATTGAAGTTTTGGCGCCATGAAGCAAGTGAAGTTTCTCTCATCCGAATCAAATTCTTTGCCCCATTACAAGTCTGACTTTGCTAGAGGATTATAAAAAAAAAAGAAAAAAAAATGATGAGAAAAGAAAAAGAAACAAAGTTGGCACGCAAGATGGACAATTGGCACAAAGGAATTGATGAGGTCTTTTCATCACATTTTTGAAGAGCAATGCCAAAGCCTCATTCCATCACACTTTTGATTTCAATATGAGGACTGACAAAAGGGCAAAGTGTATTGAAAATGTCCTTGAGCATTCAAGTCTTCCACTCCATCAAATTTACTATTTTCTTGGCTTTTACTTCATTTTTTATCATTTCATATGTCTTTCACTTGTTTGGATGAACTTTTGTAGATGTGGATCTAAATCATGAATAATGGTGGAGAGTAGATAACAAGCAAGCCTATGGTAGTGCAAAAAGCATGTGTATTTGAGTGAACTCCATTTTCATCATACACTTAGGACTCAAGAGGAGAGCCACCCAATTCCCTTGAAAGGTTTAGTGATTGTAATTCATCTCAATGAATCATGAAGGATGAAAAAATGTTAAGTTGATGATTTAAGGACAAGATACTAGTCCATAGAGCTTAGATTTTTGAGAATTAACAACCCTAGGTAATTTCTTTTCAATTGCTTCTACTTATGTACGAGAAAAGCTAGGAGATACATATTTAGTACTTTTCGCAAGACGCTCAAGCTTAAGTGTAGGGGAGTTGATATGTATCATTTTGTTGATTATTTAAGGTTCTAGGATCTATTTTTGACTCATGTTTTACTTGCTTAATGGTGAATTTATCCTAGGTTCAAGGATTTACATTCATTTTGGACCTAATTGCAAATTATGACATATTTGAATTGTTTTGTTACTAAATTGTTGATCCACTTTTGTAGGCTTGGAAGTATCATGAACCTAGGTCATGTTGGGTCAAAGTCGAGTCAAGAGTGGACTGGATCAAGTGATCAAGCGTCGACTAATATGAACCGTCCGATGCAAAAATGGTTAGTTCTAGGTCATCTGAGAACTTCTGATCAATCCGAGCTGAGATTAAGGCTGATCAAGCTCTTAGGTCAAGATCTGAGAATTTCATCCTAATCTGAGGCGATTCAGCCGTTGGATCAAGCTCAGAGGGCTCTAGACCGTCCATTCAAAGATCAAGGTGATTTGAATCATCCGTTGCAAATCTGGAAGATCTGAGCTACTAGGAGGATGATCCTGACCCTTGATCAAGATCTAGAATGTTTGATCCAAATCAGACGAAGATCAACTGTTGGATGAGCACTGGATAATCTGAGCCGTCCATTTTCAAACCATATAAACCGAATTCCTCTGCTTCAGATCGTGTCGCGTCTTCGCCTGTTCTTGGTTCTTCTTCGATAGTTCTTCGATTCTTTTGCAGTTTTTTCCATCTGAAGGCGTGGCCACCTCGATTTCGACCTTGGAGCAGAATCTGGGTCATTGGGAAGAAGCTTCAATGGAGATTCTAGCTTGGATTCGCATCGGAACAGAGTTTGATTGAGGGTTTCATCAACTCTATGATTTGATTGATTGGATCACAATTTTGTGCAGTTTTCTTCTATCGGAGCTATCTGGAGGGTCCTTTGGAGCACTCTGATCATCATCAAATCTTCATCGCACTTCTACCTCGCAAGATCGAAGAGATCGGAAAGGTTCTCGTCAGCTGGTGCAGTCTGCGAGCAGATTCGACATTGAAGCAGTTTTCTGTTGATCTGCGGAGCTGAAGGGGTTCTTGGCTTGCTCTTGTGTGACGGCAAGGAGAACTTGAGCTAAGGGATGGATCGAGGCTTAGTTTCTCATTGAATTTTCAGTCACAAGCAGTAGATTTAATTTCTGAAATCTGTTTCGTTTCTGAATTGTTTCAGCTGCTGTAGTTTTCGTTTATGAATTGTTTCTACCTTAATTAGGGTTCAGCTCTGCGATGTAAGTAGCTAGGGAGCTTGTTAGTAAACAATTGTCCTTAATCTTGGTTGCTTCGGAATTAATTTCATTTCTGCATTCAGTTCAGTTTTAGCATAGTCGCGTATCAGTTTCCAATCAGCTAAATTCAGTTTCAGTGTAGTTTTGCATTGTTTCAGTTTATAGTTTCGGAATTCATTTCAATTAAACACTAGCTCTTCTGAATCTTATTTGAAAACTAGAATTGTGCACTCGATTCCAATTTGATCTGTTGTTCTGCAGTTGGTGGTTGTTATCATTTCTGAATTTTGATTTTAGTTTGTTTGAATTTCTGCATTCGAAATTTGAAGTTCTGCATTCCTTCTTGCATCTAGTTTGTATCTGAATTGATTCTGAACTATGTTTCTTTTCTTCTGAACATTACAGTGCAGCTTGTTTCATCCAATTCTGCAACTTAGCTGTGCCATTTCTGCACAGCAATTTAAACTCTGCAAGTTGGTTTTATTCGAGTTTGTGTTTACATATGTTTAGCTGCTGAATTTTGTTTCTGCATTCAGTTTGTGTTTGCATCATTTCCTCTAAATCCATTTGTTTTATTTCTGAATTGCTTTGCTTCATTGCTGCATTCAGTTTGCAGTCTTTAGCTGTCGAATTCTGTTTCTGCATCAGTTGCACTCCTTGCATTCTGAATTGCTCAGTCATTAGCTTCATTGTTGCATTGTTCCTTTTATTCAGTAGATCATGTCACTGATAGTTTGATTCCCAAACCGATTTGATCAGTTTGCATCTTATCAGTTTATATTCTGCAATTAGTGTCATTTTGGCACATAGTCTTCTTATGTCTTGCGTATCTAGTTTAATTGCTGCATTTGTATCAAGTTAAGTTTCGGTTGAGTGGTAATTTTTGGAGTTAAATGCAATTTGTAGTGTACACTTGCACTTGAGTTCAGATTTGTTTCCAAAATCGGCTAAGTTGAATTGGTTGATTAATTTTCCGTTAGATGAGTCCTTAGTTGCAAATACCTAGTTAAGTTTGCATAGTTAATTTTTCATCCCTTTTCATTTTCTTTTCATTTCTAATTGCAATCCAAACCCAATTCATATTTGAAACCCAAAAATATTCGACGACACAATAACTCGAGCTCGAATCAAACAGTCTTAACTAGCCCTAGGAAAAATACGACCTGTGGCCCCTTTACTACATTTTTATTTTGTGTTACCAAAAAGGGTTTCCAGCTTATCAAATATCTAAATTTGAGACCCACATTCGTGACACTGAGTTCGAGTCCATCAACACGCCTTTCACCTACTCCTCTCAAGAGACGGTTGCCACCCAGTCCTTCGGGTGGACTTTTGCTTAGCTTCCGATACTTCCGGACCTCGAGACGCCCGAACCCTGACCTGTCTGTACTTCTATCCTTAGTCATCGCTCAGCTAAGTTGCTCAGTCCCTCGGACCAAGACTTCGTGCCCAAACTCTAAGTCCAGGACTTCGGTGCCCAACCCTCGACCAGGTCTTCTTGCCCAATTCCCCGAACCAGGTCTTTGGTGCCTAACCCTCGGCCAGGTCTTCTTGCCCAGTCCTCGACCAGGACTTAGTGCCCACCTTCTGAGCAGGTCTTCGGTGCCCAGCCTTTTTCCAGGACTTAGTGCCCAATCCTCGATCAGGACTTAGTGCCCAATTCCCCGAACCAGGACTTATTGCCTAGGTTTAATAGGACTTTCTTCCACTTTGTTGCTTCACTCTTAACTCCCCTTTGTCTGTTCAATGTATCACTGACTTAAGTCTATTGTCAAACATTAAAACACTTAAAGGAGGGCATTACTGATGCAACTTGCACCAACACACATGTGCTGGACTATCCCAAATCTGAATATGTCTCAGACTAGGCTTTCGCCCAGTCCACAATTCTGTGGGAGTAGAGGGTACTGACTTAGATGGTACCAAGTTCAGAATATACACTGCTATTTCCAGAGCATATCCCAGAATGAATCTCGCAACTCAGAGTAATTCATCATTAACCATCTCCGAAAGAGTCTTATTCCTTTGCTTTGTCACACCGTTCTGCTGGGGTGTACCAGGTGCAGATAATTGAGATTGAATCCCAGCCTCTGATAAGTAACTCCTAAACTCTCCCAAGAGGTACTCACCACCACGATCAGATCATAGTATCTTGATACTTTTACCTGACGTTTCTCCACATCAGCCTTGAATTCTTTGAACCTGTCAAAGCATTCAGACTTGAGACGCATCAAGTAAATGTATCCATACCTTGAATAATCGTCTATAAAAGAGACGAAATATTCAAAGCCACCTCTAGTCTGGATCGACATATGACCACACATATCAGAATGAACCAATTCTAACACATCTTTGGCTCTATACCCCTTGGCCTTAAAAGGTCTCTTGGTCATTTTACCTTCCAAGCAAGATTCATAGGTTTGAAAGTTTTCCACCACCAATGAACCCAAAGGTCCATCGGCTATCAACCTTTGAATCCTACTCAGGTTAATATGACCTAACCTTAGATGCCAAAGATACGTTTGGTTCATTTTTGAAGGTTCTTTTCTCTTATTTTGATTAGACGATGAGTTATTTAATTCTATTTGCTTCGTGGGAGTTTTTGGTTCAAGAGTGTACAAATTGCCAACCAACGCACCAAAACAGATAATCTCTCTATTCCTTCTTATAATAACTCTGTCATTAAAAGAAATAGAATACCCATCCATAATTAATTTAGAAACTGAAATAAGGTTCTTTCTAAATGAAGGTACATAAAGGTAATTTCTTAAAACCAAAATTTTATTCCTACCAAAAGATAAATAAATGTCTCTCATTGCAATAGCCGTCACCTTCGTAGCATTACCCATTTAGACGGTAATCTCTTCCTTAGCTAGTCGTCTAGTTTTCGGGAACACCTGCAAAGAATTACAAACATGATTAGTGCTCCCGTATCTACACACTAGGTACTGGTATATAACACCGCTAAACATGTTTCAACAACTAAACAAAAAGATATACCTCAAATTTTCTCCTGACAACGGGGATAGTCCACCTTCCAGTGTCCAGTCTGCTTGCACGTGAAGCACTTACCTTTATGCTTCTTCACTCCAGCCTGAGGTCCCTGAGATCCTGCCACTTTCTTTGTCGCACCTTGTTTATTCATCTTGTTGCCTTTCGGCTTAGAAGTAGAAACCTTTTGAGCAACCAAAGCATGAGCACTATGACGAAAAAGCCCCTCTGCCATCTAGAGTTCTGTCAGAAGTTCCGCCATCGAATATGTTCGTTTGTTCATATTATAGTTTAGGCGAAACTGCTCAAAACTCCTAGGTAGAGACTGGAGAATGATATCGACCTAGGTTTCCCCATCGATCTTTGCTCCAAGGACTTCTATCTCATTTAAATGAGCCATGATTTTGAGAACATGATCCCTCACGGGTATTCCCTCAATCATAGTGGTCGTCATCAAGTTCCTCATTGCCTCCTGCCTAACGGCCTGATTCTGATGTCCAAAGGGTTTCTTGAGACTGAACATCATGTCATAAGCAGTAGAAAAAGTCGGATGTTGATGTTGCAGCATATTAGACATAGAAGTCAAAATGTAACACCGCACCATCTCCTCTACTTTTATCCACATCCTATAACGTTCCTTCTCCTTTTCACTAGAATTCTCGCTAGGATGATCAGGACAAATCTCAAAAAGTACAAATTTGTACTCCTCAACAGTCAAGACAATGTCCAGGTTCCGTTTCCAATCAATATAGTTAGGGTCGGCAAGTTTATTTTCTTTTAATATAACAACAAGTGTGTTGAAAGCCATTTTGAAAATATCTTGAGAATCACAATGATCAAAAACATTAGATTTCAAAAAATTATTGATTCCTTAAACAATAAATTTTTAAAATCAACCAACACCTCAAAACACCGAGAATATCGTATGCCACGATAGTGTGGATGTATACTAATTCTACATTTGTAAGAGGAGGTTTTACCCATTAATTTTATTATCTTGTCAACCAAACTTTTTGACAAATAAAATTAATAGTTGGTTCCTCTTCGGCCCTACAAATAATAGTAGTGACTCCGATGGGGAGGATATTATTATTTGCATCTAAGTGTTCACCATTACATGATACTAAGACAATTATCTAGGATTATGCCCCTTCCGATGGGGAAGATCACACGCTCCTAAATAACTTCCTATAACCATGTCTGACCTAGTGATCCATGAAACAAACTCATCCGATATGAAGGAAGGCACTCAGAGCCAAGGCGTAAGTTTGCTCGCATCACATGCCAAATTTGTAATGGAAGCCATGGGATTTTTAGAATCCCTCTCCCACTTAGTAATTTAGAATTGAGGAATTTTACCATGCAAGCACAACAAGCATATCAACAAAAAGCAATAAATAAGAAAAATATATTCCAACTATTATGGACTTTTGTTCTTGAATATGCCTCCCGTTGTGTCGCCTCCTCGTCCCCACCTCTAAGAACCATGTGCAAGCTCCATAAAGAGGATCTCTGAGCTGAGATAAAAAAATATTTTAATTTACATCCATCGATCCTATACTCCATGAAGGAGTGTACAATAAATCTAGATCGAATGTAAAATAAAATGCGTGGCTAAACAATGTCGTATTTAATTACAAAAATTAAATACTATCTAACCTCGTCAACCCCGAGGATTCAAATAAATAATTACAACCATGCAGACACAATCACATACAATCACCCATAAGCCATAATAGTCGGATCTTATGCCTGCAACCAAAGAGTTAGCCTACGCACATCCTACTATTATCCGGCATAAAATTATACATGATAAAGTGCATAATAGTAACCGAATCCAAAACACACAAAACTGGAAACCATTGGCTTTGATACCAATTGCTGGGTTTCAGTTGTTTGCACATGGGAATCCTCTCCATGACCTCGGATTAAAATTTCTTTAATTGAAATAAATTTGGATGGAGAACAATTACCCAAGCAACCGACTCATCATCGTACTAACCAATTTGAGCGACCGCTTGAACAAACTTATTGTTCTAGCAATCAAACACATCTAACCGATTAGCCGTGGAATAGACGATGAATGGATCGCCGATTTTTGTGTATATCATCAGGGTCTATGTTAATTAACAACATATGATAATTAAACAAGAGCAAAGGAACCAAAACAAGAAGATATACCTCTTGTTTACCTCGCGATCTTCTATGGTATGACCCAACCTCTTCTTGGACGTCAAGTGGGCGATGATCATCCAAGAAACAACGTCACCAAGGCACCTTCTTCCTTCTCCCTAGCTTGGTCGAAACCCTAGGGATCTTCTTCTCCTTCTTTGTTGCTGTTGAAACCCTAATGGGCTTCTTGGTTGCCGCCAGCTAAAAGGAAGGAAGGAAACATCCTTCTTTTGATTGTGTTGACACTAATAGATGAAGAGGAAGATGAAGAAGTGGAAGAAGAAGAGAAAACAAGTCTCTCCTTCAAGCTAAACCCAAGCCATAACCCTCCTTCTTCTCTCTTCTTGCCGCCGGCCAACTTCAAGCTCAAAGAAGTGCCGCCGATGACCACCTCTTCAACTCCTAGCTTATGCAGGCCATTAAGGGAGGAGAGGAGAAGAGCACAACGGGAAGAGGAAGAAACTAACGCCCTTCCTCAACCTTCACCGAACCCCTTTCTTCCACCTTGCGTCGGCGCCACAAGCTTGACCTAGGAGAGAGAGAGAGAAATAAAGAGGAGAGAAAAATTAGGTTATGTCTTGGATGACCTTGGTCTCATAACACATGAGGTATTTATAGGCTATAATAGGGACCATGAGGAGAAGTTGGATATGTTGGTGCAAGATGCATCAGTGATGTCCTCCTCTAGTATTTCGATGTTTAACAATATGCTTAAGTTAGTGATACATTGACAAGGTAAGGGTGAGTCAAGAAATCCGTATAAAAGTGAAGAAATGTCTAGTTAACATAGGCAATAAGTCCTGGTTCGAAGAATTGGGCACTAAGTCCTGATCATGGATTGGGCAATGTCCTGGCCACTGGATGGGCATCGAAGACCTGACCAAGGTTTGGGCACGAAGTCCTGATTCGAGGAATTGGGCAATAAGTCCTGGCCAAGGGCTGGGCAATAAGTCCTGGTCGTGGACTAGGCACAAAGTCCAGGTGAGTGAAGCTGGGAAAAAGTCCAGGTGAGTGAAGCTGGGCAATAAGTCCTGGTTGTAAGATTAGGCAAAAGTCCTAGTGAGTGAAGCTGGGCAAAAGTCCAACCAAATGGGTCGGGTGGCAACCTTCTCTTGAGAGGAGTAGGAGAAAGGCGCGTTCCTCGGGAAGGGAACATAGGCTTCGATTCGACCTAGGGTTTCACGGAAATCCGAAGTCAGAACCAAGTCGTTAAGGCTAAGAGTATATGTATGTTTGTCTTGTGTTTGTGTATCTTGAAGGTACCTAAAATTGAAGACAAAGCAGGCGAATAAACACAAGAGAAGTCTGGGAAACAACTCCTAGGCGCCTGACTTGAATCTGCGCCCCTGTTAAGGCAACCTATTCTCAGGCACCCTGGGGTGTCAGGCGCCTGAAGCTCCCAGGTGCCCTAGAGGGTCTACGGTGCCCTGGATAAGAGGATTTATCAACTTTGTGAAGATAGTGTTTCAGATGAACTTTTGACCGCAACTGAGGCGCCCCACAGCAACACAAGCGCCCAATAAGAGGCTATATAAAGGGGTTTGACCCCTCAACTTAGAACAATAATCACAACGACATTCTAAGCTTTTGTTCGATGAAAAAGTTCTAGAGACCAAGGAGACTCCAGGAGGAAGTTCGCGGCACTTCGGAGATCCAGATCGGCGAGTCTTCGACATTTCGTTTGGTTTGATTTATTTTATGCAATTAATTTCCTTATCGTTTTGATTGAAAACGTGCACTGTAAGACGGGTTTCTCCACCTCCGAAAGTCCGAAAAGGAGACCATTAGTGGACGGGTTTCCCGTGCTTAGGCCTTGGACGTACTGACCCTGGGGGGTTGGGAACCAAGTAAAAAATTCGTGTGCATTCTGAGTTGTTGCTTTTTCGTTCTTTCTGTTTTCCGCTGCTACTAACTCTGTATCTAGAACAACGATCCGAAAGACAAGTTTTCGATGAGTTTCTGAAAAATTTTTATGAGTCTATATTCACCCCCCCTCTATCGATGACACCGGTCCCCACAAGTGGTGTCAGAACCTGGTAGCTCTTCACCAGACTAACTGTCGACGGAGCAAAGACGCCAGGAGTTAAGGGGGAGCCCAGGGGTTAATCAGGTATATTTTTTTTAAGTATGTCAATTTTCATATTACATGTTTCAAGTGCAGGGAGAGAGGACACTATAAAAATCAGTGTCCTACTCGTAAAACTCGATCATCACCACCGGTGGCAAAGGAGGTACCAGCGCCCGGAGTCCGGAGGGACAAGAGTCAAATCAAGTGCTTCAAATGTCAAAAGCACGAACACTACAAGAATCAGTGTCCGTCCAAGGTACGAAAAGTTTATGTTTCTATAGATTTTCAAATTCCTGCACAGTCATATGATAATTTAGATAAGTTAGATAATTTTTCTGAAAAATTAGATTTTTTGTATAGTTAAATTAATATTTTGCGTAACCAATTACCAAATGTAGATAATATTAAAATATCAGAAATTAACCTTTTAATCTTTAATATCAATGCAATAATTTTTAGAATTAATTCTAATAATTTTTCTGATAATATTAAAGATAACTCAGATGATATTAAAGATACTTCTGAAGATTTTTCTAAGGATATTAATGGTAGTTCTAAGGATAATGATGATATCAAAGATAATTCTGAAGATTTTTCTGAGGATATTAAAGATATTTCTAAGGATAATGACAAATCTATTATTAATTCTGATATAATGAAGATTTAATTAATATTGATTTCCAGGTTAATTCTGATAACTTCTTGGATATTAATTAGGAAACAATAATTAACAACCCTAAAAATTACTCTACTTACTATGAAGATATAGAAGAATATGACCTTGATGATAAGGATGAGGATGAAGATGATTTTTCTAGAATCAAGGCTACAGTTAATAAAATCTATAAAAATTCAAACAAATCAGAAGTGTTAGATAAACTTGAAAAATTAAATAAAGATGAAATAGTAGATAAGTTAGACATTTTTGAATTAATGAAAATGATACAATTAAATCCACACCTATTAACTAATCCAGAAATTTTGAAACTAAAATCAAATTAAATCGTAACAACTTTAATTAAATCATAATTAATTTTTACCTTAATTTAATAATTAATTATTTTAACTTTAACTAATCCTAATTAATTGTTAACAACTTAAATTAAACCGAAATTAATTATTAATTCTCAACAATTAAACCTAAATAATTTAATCCTAATTAAACTTCAATTAATTTAAAGATTAATTAATTTAATCCTAATTAAACTTCAATTATTTTTAACATTAATTAATTTAATCCTAATTAAACTTCAATTAACTTAAATATTAATAAATTTAATCCTAATTAAACTTCGATTAATTTAAACATTAATTAATTTAATCCTAATTAAACTTTAATTAATTTATAAATTAATTATTTTACACCTAATTAAACTTCAATTAATTTAAACATTAATTAATTTAATCCTAATTAAACTTCAATTAATTTAATCCTAATTAAACTTCAATTAATTTAATCCTAATTAATTTAATCCTAATTAAACTTCAATTACTTAATCCTAATTAATTTAATCCTAATTAAACTTCAATTAATTTAATCCTAATTAAACTTCAATTAATTTAATCCCAATTAAACCTTAATTAATTTAATCCTATTTAAACCTTAATTAAATTTTAATTATTTTAACCTTAATTAAATCTTAATTATTTTAACCTTAATTAATTTAAATCCAATTAAGTCTTAATAATTCTTAATTCTAATTAAATCTTAATAACTTAATCTCAAATTAAATAAAATCTTACCCAACTGCAACAATAAATTTAGTAATATTAAATATATCACAGTGGGTTGCACGGCATGTATCAAATCGAGAATTTGATACATTATTAGAAACTTAAGTAAAATATTTTGACTTGTTTGACTCATGCATAAATGTCATGCTCATGCATTTGCTATTTTTTTAAAATATATGTCATGACATTCATGTTTAAATGTCTGCATGATTTAGAACGGTTAGTTAAGGACAAAAACTTACTTGAAACATGAACAAGATAGTATTAAGTGGAGGTGAGATGATAGTACGTTAGGGAAGCTCTTCTAATAAGGTCAAGTGGGGTAAGGTGTTCCTTACTTGGTCTGTTGAGTCTGGTGAAACTAGACGAAGCTACCGATCCAAAACCTAAGCTAGTTTGACCAAAATTTCACAAGAAGTAATTTCAAAATGAACATTCGGTAAAAGACTTTGTCAAGGAAAGGGTTGTTGCTCCAATAAGGCTACAGCCAAAGAAGACCTCTGTGCCTCGCCAAGACCTGTAAGCCAATTATCGAAACTCATTTTTAAATTACTATTTGATAAATTTGAATCTAACACAAATTTTAATTAAATCTTAGATTTAGCAGTAATTCAATGAAAAATTATTCAAGCATCTCACAATACACCCATAAGGCAACCATGCTTGCTTGTACTGAGATATTTAGAATGGGTGAGATGTTAAGGACTAATAAATTGAAAAATGCTTTTCAAAATTCTTATGATATTTTTCTAAAAATATATTTTCAAAATAATGTCTTAACATAATAATATTTTTATGGATTTCATGCTTATCTGATTGCTTATATATTATAGATTTCAAAATTATATCCTTTCGAAAAATTGTTTGACCTACACAATTAGACACAAGCATTTTAAGTCAATACTAAAGTCCCTTAAGACACTTTGATAGAGTCAGACGGTGTCGGATACAGGGGGAGTTTTTTTTTAAAAAAAGTTAGTTTTTTATCTTTCAAAACCTTATGCTTTAAAAAATTTATTATCATCTCAAAATAAGGTTTTCAAAAATTGTTTCAAAAACCTTGTTATATCACTATTTCTTTGAAAAATTATCATACTATCATTTTAAAATATTTTTTGAAAATTGTGCTTTAAAAATTACTATTATTTCAAAATATGTTTTTTCGAAAATTGTCTCAAATACTCATTTTTATCCTTCGAAATGTTTCAAAATGCATTTTAAATTGTGCTTATTTCCCTTTTGATTTTTATAAACCCTATAGACACAGAGGAAGTCTTCTTTATGATCTACAAGAACTCCTAAGATGTGTCAAATTTACGGGGAGTCTAAGTCAAAAGAAAACTTTCTGATAATTATTTTATGAAATTATTAAATAATTCCATTGATCTGAATTAAACCCTAAAAACTCAGAGGAAGATTACTTGTAGTCAACAAGCTTTCGAGGACTGCGTCAAGTTTAGGGGGAGGTTAAATTAATAGAATTTTTGAACATTTCAAAATAATATGTTTTGATACACTCTATTTTCAAAATCCATTTGAAAACATAAGTATTTTCTCTGTCAAAATACTATCATTTTAAATCATTTTTTAATCACTTTATGAAAATATCATAAGATTCACTTTCAAAAACTTATCTTTTTTATTGAATCACTTTTGAAAATAATCTTACTTGAGTTTGGATAATTTTTCAGGACACTTAGGGAAATGCCCTTGTAGTTAACAAGGTTTCCTATGATTGTGTCAGACTGAAAAAGAATCCAAGTCAAGAACTTATTTTCAAAATCTTTTTGTCTTTTGGAATCAATTTGAAATAATATTTACTTGTGTTGGGAGAATTTCCAGGATACGTAGGGAATGTCCTTGTAGTTAACAAGTTTTCTAGGATTGTGTCAAACTGGAAAAGAAACCAAGTCATGTAAAATATTATGTTTTCAAAACAAAAATAATATTAAAAGATTTTTTTAATATTTGTTATGTACAAAATGTTTTTCAAAGTACTAATATTTGTTATGTACAAAATATTTTTCAAAAGTGTAAAATATTATTCAAAATTCTAATATTTTTCTAAAGTGCATAATTTTTTTAAGTGAAAATCTTTTATGAGTGCAATTTTTCTAAGGCAATATTTTTCTAAGTGCAAAATTTTCTAAGTTCAAAATATTTTCTAAAATTACAAAATATTTTTCCAAGTGCACAATAATTTTCAAAGTAAAATTTTTTTTGGTGCAGTTTTTTTTACTAGTACTTAGTCTTTTTCAAACAAAAAGGGAAGAGTTGTGAAATATTTTATCAAAAATTATATGCTTTCAAAGAATTATCCTAAGTACATTAAAAAAATCATTTTTTGTAATTTTCATTGTTGGTGCAAGTTTGTTTTGTCATTTTTTGATGTATGACAAAGGCGAAGAGTGAGCTTAAGTTAGAAATTTTTTTCTCCCAAAGGATCAAAATGTAAATCAAAATATTTTTTCCAAGGGTCAAAGTTAAAATCAAAATGTTTTTTTCAAGGATCAAAACATAGATCAATTGTTTCCAGTTTATCCCAAGAATCATAACTTAACCCTTTAATCCAATCTAACATAAGATATTGTCAAACATCAAAAAGAGGGAGATTGTTGCTGCAAAATGCATCAGTGATGTCCTGCTCTAGTGTTTCAATGTTTAATAATATGCGTATGTTAGTGATACATTGACAAGGTAAGGGTGAGTCAAGAAATCCGTATAAAAGTAAAGAAAAGTCCTAGTTAACCTAGGCAATATGTCCTGATTCGAAGAATTGGGCACTAAGTCCTGATCATGGATTGGGCAATAAGTCCTGGTCACAGGCTAGGCACCGAAGACCTAACTGAGGGTTGGGCACGAAGTCTTGATTCGAGGAATTGAGCAATAAGTCCTGGACGAGGGCTGGGCACCGAAATCCTCACATAGGGTTGGGCAATAAGTCTTGGTCATGGACTGGGCACTAAGTCCTGGTGAGTGAAGCTGGGCAAAAGTGATGGTGAGTGAAACTGAGCAAAAGTCCAACTAGATGGGTCGGGTGACATCCTTCTCCTGAGAGGAGTAGGCGAAAGGCACGTTCCCCAGGAAGGGAACATAGGCGTCAGTTCGACCTAGGGTTTCACAAAAATTCGAAGTCAGAACCAAGTCGTTAAGGCTATAAGTATATGTATGTTTGTCTTATGTTTGTGTATCTTGTAGGTACCTAAAATTGAAGGCAATACAAGCGAACAAACACAAGAGAAGTCTAGGAAACAGCTCCTAGGCGCCTGACTTGAATTAGGCGCCCAAGAGAAGCAGACGCCCCTGTTAAGGCAACCTGTTCTCAGGCACCCTGGTGTGTCAGGCGCCTGAATCTCCCAAGTGCCCTGGAGGGTCTAGGACACCCTGGATAGGAGGTTTTATCAGCTTCATGAAGATAGTGTTTCAGATGAACTTTTGACCGCAACTGAGGCGCCCCATAGCAACACAAGCACCCAATAAGAGGCTATATAAAGGGATTCGACCCCTCAACTTAGATCAACAATCACAATGAAATTCTAAGCATTATGTGTGAAGGAAAAGAGCTAGAGACGAAGCTCTACGACCAAGGAGGCTCCAGGAGGAAGTGCGCGTCACTTCGGAGATCCAGATCGGCCGAGTCTTCGACATTTCGTTTGGTTTGATTTATTTTATGCAATTAATTTCCTTATCTTTTTTATTGTAAAATGTGCACTGTAAGACGGGTTTCTCCACCTCCAGAAAGTCTGGAAAGGAGACCATTAGTGGATGGACGTTTCCCGAGCTTAGGCCTTAGACGTACTGACCCTGGGGGGTTGGGAACCAAGTAAAAAATCCGTGTGCATTCTGAGTTGTTGCTTTTTCGTTCTTTATGTTTTCCGTTGCTACTAACTCTGTATCTAGAATGAACGATCCGAAAGACAAGTTTTCGACGAGTTTTCAAAAAAACTTTATGAGTCGATATTCACCCCCCCCTCTATCGACGGCACCAGTCCCCATAGGATTTTGGCCTCGTAATGGATCAAATTCTGATCCATTAATGATGATCCAATTCGCTAAAAGATCACAATTGAATTACCTCACCAACCCCCATAAATAAATATGGGCTCCACCTATTTTGTGTACAAAATCTCCCCGTGTTTAAGATATCGAATGCCTACTAATTAATTAAATTACTGATAATTTAACTAATTAACATCTACCTCCATGAGTAGTACCACTCTCATAATATAGGACCAAGTCTACCTGTAGGATTTCCATGATGAACTTTATGAGCTCCTCAAGGAGACATCATCAACCTGACACATCAGACACGATTTTCTTCTATAATCAATGATACACCATGTAAATAATATAATTTCCCAACTTACCGGGCCTATCCATTTAACAAATAAATCTCGCCCATTGGTAAATCAAAAAAATAGATATTAAGTACATGCGCCCGTTATTATATTGAGATTAAGAGCATGTACACCATAATATCTGAGGTCTGATTCAATTATATAGTCAGTATAAATTGAATCACCTCTATATCGGTCCTGCTCAATACACACAAAGTGTACTAGTGTAATTCTATGGTCAAGATAAATCAATACCTAATTACACTACAACCATGCCACTGGTTTGTCCAAAACCATCTAGGTTGTGAGCCTCTACTTATACTCTACAAGGGACTGATAACATGATCTTTTGTGTGACATCATACACCATTTTATCTATAATATAATGTATTAGACAATAGCATGTATATATCAAATATAAAATATAAACAATGATCATGTGATTCTAATTCCAAAAAGTAGATGTTATACAAAAGCTAGGATTTTAGTATACATCCTAACACTTTCTTCACTTACCTACCAAACATCAGGTCTCCTAGACCTGTCTAGACTTCGCTTCTTGATTTGGATCAGTCCGCCCAGATTTCCACTTGCTCAGTATCGGGTTCTCCAGACCTACCGAGACTTCCTTCTCGATGTCAACCTATTTGGGCTTCCTGCCTCCATGATCTGCCAAGACTTCCTTTCCTAGTTATAACTAGGACTTCACTGAGGTACACACTAGATCAATCCATCAGATAATAACAAGACTTAACTATGAACCTTTGATGACATCAAAACACAGGTTCAACTATGGTGTGTCCTGCACCAATAATCTCCTCTTTTTTGATGTTTGGCAACCTGATTCATAGATAAGTTTATATATATATATATATATATATATATATATATGAAAAAATGAATAGCTCTCCCGCATATGATATCTCTCTCTTTTTTACTAACATAAAAATAAGTGATTATGTAACACCCAATAATTTGTGTGAATTATTAGGAATTTTTTTGAATTTTCTAACATTTTTTTGAATTAAAATAAAAAGAAAAAAAAAGGGTCGAGCAGAGGCTTGATCCCGCGACCACAAGGCAAAGCAAGCCCTTAAGGGCGTCCGGATAACCAGAAGGGCGGGGGTATCAATCAAAGAAAGGGATGAAGCCAATTAATGTTATAGGTAAGTTAGGCTTTTTCATGAAGAGGTATTTAAACTTCCGCTTAAGTTGTGTTAAGACCCCATTAGGTTTTTGGAGGCTGCGCGAACAGGGGGTTTAGGGGCTGCGAAAACAAGGGAGAAAACAAGGGTTTTCTTCCTCCTTTTTCTTCCTCTTGAGTGGAGAACCTAGGGCTTCTTCCCTAGGGCCAAGGAGTGGAGTTTCCTCGCAAGGAAGAGAAGAGGAGTCCTACGCTAGGTTTTTTCGAAATACTTAGTGAGTTTTCTTCAAGAAAAAGGATAAGTAAATCATTCACCTGCAATAGAAGTAGTTTCGTATGTAGATTCTCATTGTAGAACCGTAATTTTGTGATTTAAGTGCATACTTTGAGAATATTATCTTATTGTGTGATTTAAGTTTCTAAAGAATATATGTTCTTATCATAGAACTTGAATTTGAGTAGGTTTGTATGTGTGATCTAAGTATGATAAGACCAAGTTCTTGAAAAGTCCCAAAAATGAGTTTTGGGTTAAGGGCACGCAAGGTGCTCGGTGAAAGTTCCAAGTAAGAAAGGTAAAGTTTGTAGTGCAAAATTTATGCAAAAAGAAAGATAGCTTGATAAATATAAGCATATTGAGTAAGAAAGTATTTTACTTTTGTAAAGTGACATGTACCGGGCAAATGAGAGGCTCACAGAAAGTTAGAAGGAAGCTCTAATAGGGTGCGGTGGCTAGCTACCCCAAACCTATTAGGGATGCGCGCATTGGTACATTGATACCATGGTACAGTGTCAAGGTCTGAGAAAGTTGATTATTATTTTGAAGTATATGAGTATATGTAAGTGTTTTAATTTTCTTAAGTGCATGTTTTTGTTATGTATGTTAACATGGTTATGTTACAAGCATGTTAAAGAGCAAGAGCAAAGAAGTTAATGTTTTAAAGTATGAAAATGTATAAGTATCAAGTCTCAAAAAAAAGCATGAGCATGTTAAGTTTGCAAGTGTTTTGATGCAAGTAAATGTTTTCAAGCATGATTGAGCATGATAAGTGTATGAAAGTTCCCATGTGCAAATATTTCCAAGTGCATGTATTTTGAAGCAAACATTCTTTGAAATGAGCATGTTTATTATCGATAACATGGATTTATGAGTTAGGATTTACTTACTAAGCAATTCGCTTATTAGTTGCATTTCCTTCTATTGCAGATAAAGGTAAAGAAAAAGCATAAGCTATGGAGGCGAACGGAACTTGCATTGATGTTCAGTGGCGGCGGAACCGTGGAAGAGATCTTTAGGATAAGTCTTAGAGGCGTTTTGATTTATAGAAACTCATGGTTGATGTTTTGGATTGGTAGGATGTGATCACCTTATTTAAACTTTACATGGAGTCAAAGTTGGGTACAAAGTTAGTAGAGATTGCATGTGTTTTGATAAGTTTGTTAAATTTTGTAGAAATCCTAATTTCAGGTTATTGAATTCGTTTTGAGTTGTTAAGATGCTTATAAAACTAGTATGGAGTTTAGATTTGGAGTTGTTTCATTATATGCATTGGAAGTGTGTGAATGGTGGACCCTTGAAAGGAGTTTCCAGGTCTGAAACTGTAGTTTTCAGGCGTGCCAGTCGACTGGTTCAGATACCAGTCGACTGCCAAGAGGCCAGTCGACTGGTGCCGAGCACAGAAAGTTTCTATGGCTTACACCAGTCGACTGGCTATCTAGCAATCGACTGGTACCATTGAAAAGAATGTGTTGGAGGGCAGATGGTTAGTGCTTCAGTTTTACAACTAAGAGGTCTAGGGGTCAAATCCTTGCAAAGCAAATAAAATGAAAGTTTTTTTTTATAAAAGAAAAAAAAATTCAGAGCAAGTTAAGGGAAGTCAGGTAGTTGTAACCTAAGGCTAAGAATAAGGGAAAGTTAAGGTTAAGTAAAAGTGACGTTCGCTTTAAGGGAGAGAAGTTAAGGGGGCGTCACAGATTACAAGAGGGTTGTTTTTAAAAATATTTTAAGTTTTGAAAGTTCTATAGAAATACTTAAAATATGTTTCAAAATTGAACAATTTTCAAGTTTAAATAATTTTTTAAGTTTCAAAATTATCTTAATAATTTATGGGTTTTTATGTTTTAATGTTTTAAAATTTAGTTTAGGTTTAAATTAATTTTTTTTAAGTTTTAACTTAAGTGTAAGTTTTAAAAGTTAAAAATTTGTTTAAAGTTTAAAAATTAGTTTAAGTTTTAAAATTAGGTTAAAATTTTTAAAAATTAAGTTAAAAGTTTTAAAACTTGTTTAAAATTTTAATAATTTTTTTTTAAAGTTTAAATATTAGTTTACATTTTAAAATGAAAATGTTAGTTTAAGAAAAATATTTTAAGTATGAACTAAAATTAAATTTTATGTTGAATAAAATTAGTTTAAATTTTTTAAGATTAAAAATTGAATGAGTTTTAAAATTTGTTTAAGTATTATAAGAAGGTTTTAAATTTAAATTTTAAAAATAGAATTTAAGTTTTAAAACAAGTATGTTTTGAAAATTTTTGTGATTCCCCTTATGTTGATATTTTTATTAAAAGGTTGTCCTAAAGTCCAAGCATGGAAAGGTTCAAGAAAAGGTTCTTATATAAAATGTTCAACTTTAGTACTTTGCTTAATACCATAAGATACAAAATTGTATGACTAACAGTTGGTGAAGTTGAGAGTTGAGTTTAATACTTGTTCAAATTGATCAATTCAAGTTTAAAGCCTTTGATTTATAGCGATACACAAACATAAGTATTTGAAAATCTAGGCTAGGCCCTAAGCATCTTGCCCATTTTGAGGTTTTATCAAATATAAGGAACCCTAATATGCTTGTGAGATGCTGGTTACCTAAAACTATAGGTGCATGTTGATTACGGTAAAACCTAGACTAGTTCCATTCTAAGTTTTAAAAACCATAAGTTTTGGGAATTTGCAAAATGATAAAGAATATTTTGAAAGCTAGAATTTCAAAAACAGTTATACAAATAAATGCCTATTCTAACAAGCACATTCCTAATTGCCTTCTTAGATTACTAAATTCGGTTTCAGGTAATGGTTTGGTGAATATGCCAGCTAGGTTTGATTTAGAATCTATGTAGTTAAGTTTAATATTTCCTTTGAGATATGATCGCTAACAAATTGATGTTTGATTTCTATGTATTTTATTTTGGAGTAATATACTTGATTTTTTTGTCAAATTTATGGAACTTATGTTATCAATAAATGTTTTTATATTTTTGTAATCTAGGATGAAGTCTTTTAAGGTATGAGATATCCATAATAGTTGGGCATCACACTCATCCATTGCTATATTCTCAGCTTCTGTGGTGGATAAGGCAACATAATGTTACATTCTACTAAACCAACTAACTAAGCAATACCCTAATAGTTGACATCCTCCACTTATACTTTCTCTATCTAACTTACAACCAACATAGTTAGAATCTGATTATCCAACTAGTTCAAAATTAGTTATTCTAGGATACCATATTCCTACGTTGATTGTTCCCATAAGGTATCTAAACATTCTTTTGATATTTTTTAAGTGTGATTCTTTGGTACAAGTTTAGTATCCAACACACATACTAACTACAAATAATATATTTGATCTACTAGCAGTTAGGTATAATAAACTTCCTATTGCACTTCTATAGTATTTTAGAACTACTACTTTACCATTTAGGTCATTATCTATAATAATGTTGGTTGCCACGTGTGTTTTAAAATATTTAGCTTTTCCATTCTAAACTTTTTAATGAATTTGTTAGTATCTTTATTTTAGTGTATGAAGTTCCTTCTTTGGTTTTCTTTATTTGTAATCCTAAAAAGAAGTTAAGCTCTCCTACAAGGCTCATTTCGAATTCTTTTTCCATTAGGGTTATAAATTCTTTTAGAAATTTAGAATTGATTGAAATGAAGACTATGCCATCAACATATACTGGGACTATGAAGATATCTAAGTCAAGGGTTTTTATAAATAAGATTGGGTCAATTTATCTTTCTTTAAAACCCTTTGAACTTAGAAAGCTAGACAATCTTTAATACCAAGTCCTAGGTGTTTGTTTTAATCCACAAAGAGCATTTTTTAATCTAAAGATGTGATTAGGATTTTCTAAATCCTCAAAACTAGGGGGTTGACCTACATAGACTTTTTTTTTAATTAGGTCATTTAAGAAGGCAGATTTGACATCCATTTGGTATAACTTAAATCCATTATGTTCTGCCTAGGCTAGCCGTATCCTAACGAATTCAAGTCTGGTGACAGAGGCATAAGTCTCATCATAATCAAGTCTTTTGACTTGATTAAATCCCTTAGCAACTAATCTAGTCTTGTTTCTAATAATTTGGCCTTGATCATCTAATTTGTTTCTAAAGACTCATTTAGTATTTATAATTAATTTATGTTTAGGTGAGGGCACTAAGTCCCAAATTTGGTTTCTTTCAAATTGGGTCAATTCTTCTTGCATTGCAATTACCCAATCAGGTTGAGTTAATGCTTCTTCTATGGTTTTGGATTTAATTTTAGAGATCAATGCTATTTGACTTAAGTTACTAAAGGACGATCTAATTCGTACCCTAAGTTCTAGGTTTCTTATGATTTGGTCAATTGGATGGTTTGAATTTATGCGTAGTATTTTAATGTTAGAGTTAGTTTCATTTTGGTATTCTCTTGTTGTGCTTCATTTTTTATCTTGAGTAATGTTGTCAATATCATTATTTGATTCTTTAAAGTTAATTTTTTCTTGGTTAGAGTTTTTAGAGTTAAGATTTTTTTCAAAAGTTACATTAGTTGTTTCTTCAATTTTTTGAGTGGACTTGTTATATACCCTATATGCCCTATTAGTGGATGAATAACCTAAAAATATTCCTTTTTAAGTATTTGATGTGAATTTGCCTAAGTAATCATTAATGTTTAAAATATATACATTACATCTAAATACTTTTAAGTATTTTAAGTTGGGGTTTTTTGTTAAAATATATTTCATAGGATGTTTTATTTTGTAGTTTATTTATTAAGATTCTATTTTGAATAGAGCAGGCTGTGTTAATGACTTCAACCCAAAATAGGTTGATAGATTAATTCATTTAACATTAATCTTGCAGCTTCTTGTAGAGTTTCTACTAGGCCATTTTGTTGGGCTGTTTTTGGGCATGAGAATTCATGATGATGTACATTTTCTAGACATAGATTTGTAAAGTTATAATTTTTGAATTCTCCATCATTATCACTTCTTATTTTCTTGATTTTTAAAATTCTTTATGATTTTCAATTTGTTTGCAAAAATTTTTAATATTTCAAAAGTTTCATGTGTATGTTTTAAGAATTTTACATAATTATACCTAAAGTAGTCATCAATTATTACTTAACAATAAATATTTCCACTTTAGGTTTTAATTCCATATGAGTCAAATATATCTAGATGTAAAAGTTCAAGTATTGAATTGGTTTGATTTTGGTTAGTCAGTTTGTGTATTGATTTTATTTGTTTACGTTGTTGGCATGGGTCACAAAATTTGTTTTCTGGAATTTCTAATTTGGTTATCCCCTTAACTAATCCAGTGTTATTTGACTTTAGTATGGTTCTAATATTGGCGTATGCAAGTCTCCTATACCATAGCCAAGTTTTTTCTTATTGTGTTAGGTGACATTTGAGTTTAGGTTTTGGTAGGTTTATTGTATAAATATTATTTTGCCTAAGACCTTTTAGAAGTATATTGTTCTATTGATTTTGTTTTATTAATCATTTAGTGGATAAGAACTTAACTATTGGTGCCGGAAGCATCAAAGTCAAACTTATGTTTTGATAATGGTAAAGGTTCGGAAGTAAAGGTTATGTTATGATCTAACAATGTTAATCAAGTGTGCAGGTAAAGTCCTAGGTACACTAGGCACTAAGTCCTGGCCGCGGGTTGGGCAACTAAGTCCTGACGTAAGGTTGGGCACTATGACCTGGTGAGTGAAACTGGGCACTAAGACCTGGTGAGTGAAGCTGGGCACTAAGACCTGGTCATGGACTGGGCACCGATGACCTGGTGAGTGAAGCTGGGCACTAAGACCTGGTGAGTGAAGCTGGGCAAAAGTCCAACCGGAGGAGCCGGTTGGCAAACAGGTAAATTCTCTCGAGAGGAGTAGGTGAGGATGTGTTCCCCGTAGGAGGGAACATTAGGCGTCGATTTGACCTAGGATTCCATTTGGGAAGCCCAAAGTCAGAACCAAGACAGCTCAGGCTGTAATACATGGCTTAATCTTATCATTTATATGCTTCTTGTGCTTTGGAACTAACCCTGATTGCAGGAACAAAGGAATGAAGGTTTCTGCATTCAGGCGCCTCAATGGAGTGAGGCGCCTCACTGGGCTAGTCGCCTGTGTTGAGATAGGCGCCCCAGCAAAAGAGGGATTCTAGCCATTCGAAGTAAACTGCCACGCAAGCCTCAGGACCAAGTCATTGTGGCGCCTGTGTTAACACAGGCGCCCCAGTTGAAGGGATAAGCGCTAGCCAAGTCTACAGATTGAAGTTCTCGCATGACAGGCCATGTGTTAGGCGCCCCTTTCAACACAGGCATCCCTGTTAACACTATATAAAGGGGTTCACCCCCAAGGCTTCGATATCAATTGCTTCCGACACTTTTGTTCAAGTGCTACGCTCTGACAAGCTTCATACTCGCGACTTAAGCGCCAACAACGACCCGCTGCTCCGAACCTCCAACCTCTCTGGTCGTCGGTAAAAGTTTATTTTTTTAAGTGTTGTAATTCTTTTTAAATTCTATATTTGTACTCAATTTGTAATCACTTTTATGAAAATATAGAATTGCCCATCGTAAACGGTCAAGGACCGTGGGCCTTGGAGTAGGAGCCGACTGCGACTCTGAACCAAGTAAAAATAAAAAGTGTTAGCGATTGTTTTTGCTTTTTCCGCTGCGCAGTTACTCTCTTTATTTCCGAAAATTTAACAATCGATATTCAGCCCCCCCCTCTATCGATTCAATCCGATCCCACAAGTGGTATCAGAGCGGGTGGCTCAAACTTGGTGCATCCACCAGTTTGAGATTTTTTTTTGAATTTTCGAAATTTAAATTTATTTTTCCCTCGAAACTTTCTCATTAATTGAGGTTGGTGCAACACCACTCGATTTATTCGTTATTAATATTCTTCCCGCCCTACTAATCCAAGACTCAGTCTTGGAATGAGTTTTTTTTCTTTTTCAGTTAAAAATTTTAATGGTCATGCAAGAGGGATACTGCACCGCCAAACCCCCTCTTTTCAGTGGAGAAGATTTCTCCTACTAGAAAAGCAGGATGGAAGTCCACCTAAAAACTCAGGTGGACATGTGGATCATTATCCAGTCTGGGCTGGAAATTCCTAGGAATGCACAAGGCGTGGTGCAACACTATACCGAGTGGGACGGTCCACTAAAGAAGAAGATCGAGATTGATGCAAAAGTGACTCAAACATTGCAGTGTGGCCTAACAAAAGAGGAGCTGAACCATGTAGGACCCTTCAACAGCGCGAAGGAGCTCTAGAACAAGCTGGTCGAGCTGCACGAAGGCACATCCGACACCAGGATCATTAAAAGAGATATGTTGCTCAACAAACTCTATACAATAAAAATGCACGATGGAGAGACTGCAGCTCGACTCCACACCAGGATCCAGGAGCTAATGAACGGGTTGCACACGATAGGTCACAAGGTTGAAAGTCGTGACCTAATAAGGTATACTTTAAATTCATTTCCGAGAAACTCACTGTGAGCGTCTATGGTAGATACCTACAAGGTTTCTAGGAATCACTCAGAAATAAAATTAGATGAGTTATTTTCTGAACTAGAACTGCATGAACAGACTAATACTACTTTGGTCGAGAAAGGTATAACTTTCGTTGCAGGTAAAACTCAAGAAAAATTCCCAAGAAGAAGCCTCAACCAGCACCCGAGTTCGACTCAGACTCAAAATCAGAAGACAGTGAAGGGGATCGACCTAAATTGGTCCGGCTAACTCTTACTACAAAGAACTCAAGTACCAAACGAGCAAGAAGAAGTCGAGCCGAAGAAAGGAAGATTAGGTGGAACCGTCAACGAGCTCGAAGAGCAGAAACAACGTCACCTGCTATGAATGCATCAAAAAGGGACACTTCAAGTCAGAGTGCCCCAACCGAAAGGAATACAAGAAGGCGTGGAGAAAGAAAGCTCTTTAAGCCACCTAGGACGAGTCATCTTCCGAAGAAGAAGAAGAAGTCCCTCACGCAAACCTGCTCGCCTTGACCGCCTTGGAGGACGTCGACTACGGATCAGAATCGGAACCAGACAAAGACGTTAACACCGGAAGACTCTAAATCTCGGAGAAAGGACAAATCACTGTAAGAGGTTATTTAGAATATGAGTTATCTAAATTAATTTCTTATTTGTCCCAAAACTTGGCGAAAGCCAAAATCCGGGTTGAGTCCCTCCGACAAGAAGTAAAACTCCTGAAAGAGGAAGTTAACTCGAGGTCCTTGACCGTGCCAAGTCAAGAAGGAAAATCAACTCAAGTTCAAAAGCTTGAGGAAGAGAATTCCTCCTTGAAAAATCAAGTCAAGGAGCTCAGAGTTGCCTTAAAATGATTTACTTCGGGTTCCAAGGGTCTTGACATGATCCTTGGAAAACAGAAGTCCGTTCTCAATCGATCCGGACTAGGTTATCGAACCAAATCGAGACAATGTTCATATTATTCTGTATTGAACCAACCTAGAACCCAAGTCCAAGCATGGGTCCCCAAGCTGTGTTTAAATAAACAAGCTGGACCAAACCAGTATTGGATCCCCAAGGATAAGATTCACATCTTGCCTAACCCTTATCGAGCCTATAGTCCAGGGGGAGCCAATATAAAAACATATTTATAGTTAGATAATTTTACTGAATTGCTTGTTTGCGTGTTTATTTTTTTTTAATTTTTAATTATCATGCTTAGATTTAGGACTGGTTAGATTAAGGACGAAAGATTTAATTGAAATTTGAACAACATAGTATTAGGTGTAGGTGAGATGATAGTACGTTAGGGAAGCCCTTCTAATAAGGTCAAGTATACCCTACTTGGTCTGTTTAGTCTGGTGGAACTAGCCGAAGCTACCGATCCAAGACCTAAACTGATTAGACCAGAATTTTTCAAAAAGTAATTTTGAAAATGAAATTTCGATAAAAGGCTTTGTCAAGGAAAGGGTTGTTGCTCCAATAAGGCTACGACCAAAGAAGGCCCTGTGCCTCGCCAAGACCTGGAAGCCAATTTTCGAAATTCAAATTCAAATTACTATCTGTCAAATTTGAATCTAACACAAATTTCAATCAATCATAGATTTAACATATTTTTCAAAACCAATAAACTTTATTCAATATTTTCGAAATTAACCATTTTTTCAAAATTAAAATATTATTTTAAAAACCTGTCTCACAAAACCATAAGGTTAACATGTTTGATAACACTAGATTGGGTGAGACATACTAGGTTGTGAAATTCAATTCAAGCTATCCCTAACTCTAATGGATCCAAATCAATAAATACTTTATGTGTAGGAACATAAAGATTTGGACCAGTGGATGTTGGATAGTGGATGCTCCAGACACATGACTGGAGACAAATTGAAATTCACCAAAATCAAGTTCAAGAACCTAGGCTCAGTAGCATTTGGCAACAATGCTACACTCAAAGTAATTGGGTCAGGTAACATTGAACTTAAATCTGATTTCATTATTAAGAAAGTACTCTTGGTTGAAAATTTTAAGTTCAATTTGCTTAGTATTAGTCAACTCTGTGATACTGGTTACATAGTTACCTTCACCAACTCTGACTGCCTTATTAGAAACCTCCAAGACTCAGAAATAATGCTTAAGGGTACTAGGAAAAATAATGTTTACACTATTAATCTACCCTTAGTACCAAAATGCTTTCTGACGCAATTAGAAGAATCTAACCTTTGGCATAGGAGATTAGGTCACACTCATGTCAAGCTGATTTCTAAACTTACTCAACTTGGTTTAATTAAAGGTGTACCTAAAATCAAGAACTTTGAGAATATAATTTGTAACTCATGTAAACAAGGCAAACAAACTAAGTCTACTCACAAACCGATTCAATTAGACTTAACCGAAACCACACTTGAGCTCATGTATCTTGACCTATTTGATTCACATGGAGCCAAGTCACTAAGGGGAATCGATACTGCTTAGTAATTATTGACGATTACTCTAGGTTTACCTGGGTTAGGTTCCTGAAAACTAAGGATGAAACCTTGAACTTATTTATTGACTTATGCAAAATGATTGAAAATCAAAATGATACTAAAATTAAAAGACTTAGGAGTGATCACGGGGGAGAGTTTGAAAATCAAAGATTTGAGGAATTCTGCAAAATCAATGAGTATATTAATGAATTTTCCTGTCCTAGAACCCCCGAACAAAATGGGATAGTAGAGAGAAAAAATAGAACCCTTCAGGAAGCCGCTAGAACCATGCTCAATGAATATAACCTAGCTAATCAATTTTGGGCAGAAGTGGTAAGTACGACATGCAATATTCAAAATAGAGTCCTAATTAATATAAGACACAATAAAACCCCTTATGAACTATATTATCATAGATTGCCTAACCTACACTACCTAAGGGTCTTTGGGTGTAAAGTCCATATCTTGAACACTAAGGACTACCTAGGTAAGTTTCAATCTAAGTCAACCCCAGGGATATTCTTAGGATATTCAACAACTAGTAGAGCCTATAGGGTTTATAATAAACAAACCCACAAAATTGAAGAAACTACTAATTTAATTTTTGATGAAGAAGTTGAACCAAAAGATAATCAAAATTTAAACCAATTAAATCTTGATAAAGAAGACAGTGAACCAATAATTGAATCATCAATTAAACCACTGATTGAACCACTAAATGAACTAACACTTGAACCAACTACTGAGGTATCAACTGAACCAATAATTGAACCAAACCAAGTAGTTGAACCAAACACTGAACCGAACCGTCCAGCTGGACCTGAGGCTGAACCTAGTTCAAGAAGGACAAAAAAACCCAGACTCAATCATCCTTCTGATCAAATTATGGGTGATCCAACCTTAGGAGTCAGAACTAGGTCCTCCTATAGAAATCTTAGTCATATAGCACTCATTTCAAAAATTGAACCTAAGACTATAGATGAAACCCTACCTGACCCTGATTGGATCATAGCTATGCAAGAGGAGTTAGCCCAATTTGAAAGAAACCAAGTCTGGGAACTAGTACCTAAACCTGAGGGCAAATCTATTATAGATACTAAGTGGGTTTTTAGAAACAAACTAAATGATCAAGGAGAAATTGTTAGAAATAAAGCCCGCATAGTATCTAAAGGGTTCAATCAGGTTGAAGGATTAGACTATGATGAAACATATACCCCAGTAGCCAGACTTGAGTCAATTAGAATGTTATTAGCTTTTGCAGCCCATAGAGGGTTTAAGCTATATCAAATGGATGTCAAGTCTGCTTTTCTAAATTGGTTTATTAAAGAAAAAGTTTATGTAGGGCAACCCCCAGGATTTGAGGAACTAGAAAAACCTGAATATGTTTTTAAACTTAGAAAAACACTTTATGGGTTGAAACAAGCACCTAGGGCTTGGTATGAATGTTTATCAACTTATCTAATTTCTAAGAAATTTAACCAAGGCCAAATTGACTCCACATTATTTGTTAAAACCTTAGAAAAAGATGTTTTTATTGCACAAATATATGTTGATGATATAATATTTGGATCCACTAACTCTAATTTTCTAAAAGAATTTGTAAAAATAATGGAAAGTGAATTCGAAATGAGCTTGGTGAGTGAGCTCAACTTTTTCTTAGGGTTAAAAATTAAGCAAACTAGAGATGGCAATTATGTTCACCAATCCAAATATGCCAAAGAGTTAATAAAGAAATTCAAAATTGACAATTCTAAAAGCTTAAGTACCCCTATGGATACTAATGTTAAAATTGATAATGACCCTAAGGGTAAACCTGTAGATCTAAAGTTATACCGAAGCATGATTGGTAGCATACTGTACTTAACTGTTAGTAAACCTGATATCCTATTTTCTGTAGGAATGTGCGCTAGATAGCAAACTTGTGCTAAGGAATCCCACTTAGCAACACTAAAAAGAGTTCTAAGGTACATTAAGGTACCCTAAATGTAGGGATTTGGTATATCCTAAGACTTCCACTTTTGAATTATTAGGATATTCTGACTCTGATTATGTTGGGTGTAAGTTAGATAGAAAGAGTATAAGTGGAAGTTGTCAATTATTAGGACATAGTCTAGTCAGCTGGTGTAGTAGAAAGCAACACTACGTAGCCTTATCCACAACCGAAGTAGAATATGTTGCCCTAGGAGAGTGTGTGGCACAACTTTTATGGAAATCCTTAAGTGTGCACACTCTTAAGGATTTCCAACTTGACTACACCCAAACCCAAGTTTTTATTGATAACATTAGTTCAATCAATTTGACTAAAAATCCAATTCAACATTCCAAAACAAAACATATAGAAGTTAAAGATCATTTTGTAAGGGATCATGTAGCCAGGGGTGAAATAGTACTTAAGCATTGGACTCAAAATCCAATTTAGCTGACATTTTTACCAAACCCTTACCTGAATCTGAGTTTAGCTCACTAAGAAGGCAACTAGGGTTGTGCTTAGTAGAATAGGATTGTTCTATATTTTTCCAAAAAAATTCCTATTTGTTTAAATTTGTTTCGAAAATTAGCAATTTGAAAAATTATTTCTTTTATTAAGTTTTTGAAATTTAAAATGATTTTCTGACTTAGTTTTTTAAAAAACTACCCCCTTCAAAACTAGGGTTTTTGTGCAAAATGGACTTAGCTTAGGCCCTAACCCTAGAACTGCATGCACCTATAGATCTAGAAGCCAGCATCTTACAAGCACCTTAGGGTACTTTGAGTGATAACCTAGACTGGGTTGAGATGCTTAGGTCTATGCTTTGATTCAAGATGTTTTAAGTCAGTGTATCTGCAGTAATTGGGGCAATAAATACAAGTTGAACAGCAATTAGGTTAAAGTGTCAAGCTTAGCAACTCTAACTTGATCAGATTACTTAACTTAACTAACCCTAGTGAAAACTACTATTTCATATCAGTTAGTAAGTAGCTAACTGGGTTAAACAGGACCCGAACAAGATTGGTTTAATTTGGTTTGGTTTTTTCTTCTTGAATTCATTAGAGTTTGTTCAATATAGACTTCCAATTTTTTAAAACTAGCTCTAATTCAAAATTTGCTTGCAATAATTGTTATCATCTTTTTTGATATATGGCAAAGGGGGAGAGAAAGGAGAAAAGAGAGAGAAAATTTTTTTTACAATTTTTTTTAAAAAAATTCTTCTTCAAAAAGTAAAGTAAAATATCTAAGTGCTTCAAAATTTTGTTTAAGTGATTCAAAATTGTTATCTAAGTGTCTCAAATTTTTTAAGTGCTTCAAATCTTTTATGTACTTCGAAATTTTCTTCTGAGTTTTTAAGTGATTTCAAAAAAATTTTAAGTGTTTCAAAACTTTTGAAGAGTATTTCTTTCTAAGTAAAATTTTCCTTGGGAAACAAAGATTGTCTGAGCAAAAACCTTTTGAAATTTTTGACAAATGTTTCTAAGTAAAGTTTTTACTAGAGAACAAATTTTGGCAAAAACTTGTTTAAGAAATTCCTTAAAGAATTTTTCAAATAAAAATGTTTTTTTTTTGCATAAAGTGTTTTCAAGCAAATTTTTAAGTGTGCAAAAAGTTTTCCCAAGTAAAAATTCTCAAAAAAAAGAGAAATTTAGTGTCAAATTTCTTTTTACAAAGTTTTCTAAGTAAAAAGTTTTCTTAAACAAAATTTAGGCTTACAAAACTTTTCTAAAAAATTGTTGTTTGAGTGCAAATGTTGTTGCTCATTGTTGAAAAACGCTTAGTCAAACTTAAAGCACTTAGAAGGGTTACACAAATGCCGCATATCATTGAATGGTTCAGGGGGAGAATGTTTATTTCAGGGGGAGATAATTGAAATTTCATAAGATGCTTTTTGTTGTTAGATATACTATAAAATTCTTTTTAACTTAACTTTTTGTACCATGTTGCCATAAATCAAAAAGGGGGAGATTGTTGGTGCCGGAAGCACCAAAGTCAAACCTATGTATTGATAATGGCAAAGGGTTCAGAAGTTAGGGTTATGTTATGATCTAACAATACTAATCAAGTGTGCAGGTAATGTCCTAGGTACACTAGGCACTAAGTCCTGGCCGCGGGTTGGGCAACTATGTCCTGACATAAGGTTGGGCACTAAAACCTGGTGAGTGAAGCTAGGCACTAGGACCTAGTGAGTGAAGCTGAGCACTAAGACCTGGTCGGGGACTGGGCACCGAAGACCTAGTGAGTGAAGCTGGGCACTAAGACCTGGTGAGTGAAGCTGGGAAAAAGACCAACCGAAGGAGCCGATTGGCAAACAGGTAAATTCTCCCGAGAGGAGTAGGTGAGTATGCATTCCCCGTAGGATGGAACATTAGGCGGCGGTTCGACCTAGGGTACCATTTGGGAAGCCCAAAGACAGAATCAAGACAGCTCAGGCTGTAAACACATGGTTTAATCTTATCATTTATATGCTTTTTGTGTTTTGGAACTAACCCTGATTGTAGGAACGAAGGAATGAAGGTTTCTGCATTCAGGCACCTCAATGGAGTGAGGCGCCTCACTGGGCTAGGCGCCTGTGTTGAGATAGGCACCCCAGCAAAAGAGGGATTCTAGCCATTCGAAGCAAACTGCCACACAAGCCTCAGGACCATGTCATTGTGGCGCCTGTGTTAACACAAGCCCCCAGTTAACTCAGGCGCCCCTATTGAAGGGATAAGTGCTGGCCAAGTATGCGGATTGAAGTTCTCGCAGGATAGGCCACGTGGCACCCTTGTTAACACTATATAAAGGGGTTCACCCCCAAGGCTTCGATATCAATTGCTTCCGACACTTTCGTTCAAGCGCTACGCTCCGACAAGCTTCGTACTCGTGACTTAAGCGCCAACGATGACCCGCTACTCCGAACTTCCAACCTCTTCGGTCGTCCGTAAAAGTTGATTTGATTTTTAGTTTGATTTGGTTTAAATTTGATTTAATTTAAGTTGACTTGAATTGATTTGGTTTTAGTTTGATTTAGTTTGATTTGATTTGAGTTGAGTTGATTTTAGTTTGATTTCATCTCACTCAGGGGTTGTCAAAACAGAATAGTTTTATGATTTTATGAGATGAAATATTATTTGATTGTCAAGAGTAGTCTTAACTTGTGTTTGATTTATGTGTAGCTATGGGTCACTCATGGAAGTGTCCTTGAGTAAGCTCCCAGATTATGGCGAGTCACATGGACATCATTAAGGCAACCATAATTCTAGACAAAGCTTCCACACTGTTCTCACCTAGTTGACTTAGTACTTAACTTAGAGCCATAATAAGTTTGGTCTAATCTTGATTTAACTAATCCTAAATGCCCATATGAGTAGGTTGAGTTATTAAGGTGACAACTAGCTTGTTGCCTACTATTTGAAATTTAAGTTTATTATTTAGAAAATAGATTTAGTATTTAGGTACAAAATATTGGTTTGGTGCTACATGCTTTGTTAAGAAAGCTTTCGAAACCCATGCTTGGACTTGGTTACTATGGTTTTGACTAACTAATGAAAGATAAGATCATTTAGTTGACAGGTTTATATCTGAGTCTAAATTTGTTGTACACAACCCTTTGGGACCCAATCATTATCTTTAGATATTTGGTGCCTAAGTTAAACTTACCCAACATTGTCTTGAGTCCCTCAACTTGTCCTTTCAAAGAGGAATTTTCTTCCTTAAGTTTAACTACTTAAGTTGAAGTTCCTTTATGAACTTGACTGATTGAGGAGTTCAAGTTAGCTTTGTACTTAAGGTAGCTAACCTACTCAAGGAATGAGATAATCTGATCCTTGGAATTAGTCAACTTTCTAATTAAATATTTAACTAATTTGCGTAATTGAAATTTTGAAAGAAAGTAAATATACCTCTTGTTCTTCATATTTTGACTCAGACTTCGGTTCAAACTTGAGTTCAGATCTTTCCATTAGTGCTAGGTGACTTGAATGCTTTGGTTCATCCAGATATGACTCATCCGAGGATGACTCATCCCAAGTCTCTTTGTGAGCCTTCCTTCTTCTTAACTTGGGCTTCACCTCCTTTAGATTTGGGCACTCATGCTTGAAGTGACCATTTTTGTTGCACACGAAGCGTGTGATCTCCAACTTGGGTATGTTTAATGTGCTTGGAAACTTCTTTATGTTTTTCTTGGTTCTTCTCTTAGCAAACATTCATCAAACCATGTTTGCTAGTTCTTCTTCAATGGATGAGTCTGAATCTAACTCGATTTCAGACTCAAACTTTGGTTTCTCCTTGGATTCCTTGCTTTTGCTTTGTCCTGCATACAATGCAATACATTTCTCAATTGGACCAAGGTTAGTTTGATCATGTAACTCAAACTTACAAACAAGTTCATCTAGTTTGATAATCGAAAGGTCCTTCGAAACCTTATAAAAATCTACCATTGATACCCATAAAGTGTTTTAAGGGAACCAGTTTAGAGTGTATCTATATCTCGATTTTCGAGATGGTGGTCGATTAGGTGGAGACCGTTGATGATGCCCTTTATTCTAATGTGGAGTTGGGTAGAACTTTCTCCGGGCAACATCTTAATATTGAATAGTTGGTTTAAAAGTAAATCAAGCATCATTACCTTAGAGTCATCTATCCCATTGTGGAGCTTAACTAATCTGTCTTATAATTCATTGGCATTATTGAATATACCAACTCAGTTGAGCACTTGTTTTGTTACGACGCATTGTAGTGTGTTCATTGCTTTGTAGTCGATCTAGGCCCGTCTCTTCATTTCTAGTATCCACTTTTTGTTGGTGTTAGAAGCATGAGATCCATCCTGATTTTTGATAATGGAAAAGATTTTAAAGTTAAGTATGTTTTATGATTTAACATGTTTTACTAAGTGTATAGGAAAGTCCTAATTTACCTAAGAACAAAGTCTTGACCTGCAGGGTTAAGCATGAAGTGCTAGTCAAGGACTGGGCATGAAGTCCTGGCCGAGGGCTAGGCACCGAAGACCTAACCGGGGGTCGGGCACCGAAGACCTAATCTGGAAGATTAGGCAAAAGTCTTAGAGTAGCGAGAATAACAGACAGAAGTAGGGATGGGTCGAGGTACAGACATCTCGAGATTCGAAAGCTTCGGAGGTTTTGCAAAAGTCAAACTGGAGGTGCCTGGTTGGCAAAAGGTAACTTCTCCAGAGTGGAGTAGGTGAGGACACTGATGGTTGCGGATTTCCTAAGAGAATACCGGGTCGCTCATGGGAAACCTCTCCATGTCCACGGATTAAAATTTTCAATCCGAATGGAGACCTATTTCCCAAACAACCGTCTCATCGTCATGGTAACCGATTTGATCGATCGCTTGAACAACCAAGTTGTTCTAGCGATCAATCTCGTCCAACCGATTAGCCGCGGAATAGACGACGAGTAGATCACCGATTTTTATGTTTATCATCGGGGTCCATAATAATTAATTATCTCAATTAATTAACAAATAATTAATGACAAGATAATTAATTAAACCACATATGAAATAATAGAAATCAAAGAGCCATGGAGAAGGTTATACCTTTCTTTTTACCTCGCGATCTTCTATTGTATGACCCTCCCCTCTTGGGCATCGTGTGGGCGACAATCTACCAAGAACCAAAGTCACCAAGGCCACCAACCAATCCCTTCTTCTTCCTTCTTCCTTGCGTCAAACAAACCCTAGGTTCTAGGGTTTTCACCGGCAACCACCACCACCTCCTTGTTCCCGTCGGCCCTTCTCCTTGCTCCAAAGGATCGCCGGCCACAAGAGGGTGAAAGGAAGATGAAGAAGATGAATAAGAAGAACACTTCTCCTTCCTAGCAAAACCTAACCGTCGGTCTCCTTCACTTCTCTTCCTCACTACCGGCCACTTCCAATGAAAGCGGTGCCGCCTCCTCCCTGTTCCAAGTGCTGCCGGGGCTGTTGAGGAAGAAGAGAGGAGAAGGGAGAGGAGAAGAAGAAGAAGTGACGAGTTTCTCCTCTTCCCAAGCCCTTGCGCCACCTCCTTCTTCCACCTTTTCCGCCGATCACTTGAAGCCCTAGGAGAGAGAGGGGAGGAGAGGATAGAATAGAGAGACTTAGGTTTCTCTTGGATGAATTGGATGCTTGGTTTCATGACTTCATGGGGTATTTATAGGGCTACAATAGGGACTATGAAGAGGAGTTGGGTCTTGGCAACCTAATGGGTCAAGGCCCGATCCATTAATGAACACCCATTCCACTAAAGGCTTTTCATTGAACTACCTCACCAATCCCCATATTTAAATATGGGCTCCACCTATTATGAATACAAATATCTCCCCGTGTTTAAGATATCGAATGTCCGTTGATTAATTTAAATTACTGACAATTTTAATTAATTAACATCTAACTCCTTGATTAGTACCACTCATCCTTATCATCATGTTGGACCAAGTCCACCTGCAGGATTTAACATGATAAACATTATGAGCTCATCAAGGGGGCATCATCAACTCGGCTCACCAGGACACGGTTTCTGTCTATAATCATGACACACCATGTAAATAATATTATTTCCCAACTTACCGAGCCTATCAATTTAACAGAATAAATCTCACCCATTGATAAATCAAAGAAATAACTATCAAATACATGTGTCCATTATTATATCGAGATTAAGAGCATGTACTCCATAATAAACTAAGATCTGATTCAATTATAAAGTCAGTATAAATTGAATCACCTCTATGTCGGTCCTGCTGAATACACACAAAGTGTACTAGTGTAATTCTATGGTCAAGATAAACCAACACCAAATTATACTACAATCATCCCGATGGTTTGTCCAAATTCATCTCGGTTGTGTGCCTCTATTTATACTCCACAAGGAGTTGATAACATCATCTTCTATGTGAAACCACACGCCATGTTATCTACAATGCAAAGTATTAGATAAAATGCATATACTAATATAAACATGCAAACAGTGATCTTGTGATTCTCTTTCAAAATGTAGATGCCCATACAGAAAGCAAGGCTTTTAGTATACATCCTAACAATCTCCCACTTATACTCAAAGACTCTACTATCCTCACAATGTCATACATCTGACTCCTATATTCTCCACATGCCTATCGGAAAGCTCTCGCTTGAAATGCCTTAGTGAAAGGATCTACCAGGTTGTCCTCTGATGCAATCTTGGCGACAACAACTCCTCGCTTAGGTGGTACTTGCGCTCTATGAGTTTACTCGCCTTATGGGGTCGTGGTTCCTTCGAGTTTGCAACTATACCACTGTTATCACAATAAATTGTGATAGCTCTGGGCAAATCAGGAATCACATCCAAGTCCATCATGATGTTCCTGAGCCATACAGCTTCCTTGGCTGCCTTAGAGGCTGCAACATATTCAGCTTCCATGGTGGAGTCCGCCACGCATTTCGGCTTGACACTCCTCCAAACTATGACTCCACCTCCTAAAGTAAATACAAAACCCCTAGGTAGACTTACTTTTGTCCTTATCTGATTGGAAGTCTGAATCCGTATAACCCATAGGGAGTAATTGGTCTGCCTGGTAAACCAACATATAATCCCTAGTCCTTCTAAGGTACTCCAGTATATGCTTTACTGCAGTCCCATTTCCCTGACCTGGGTTACTCTGATATCTGCTAACCATGCCCACGGTAAAACAGATATCCGGTCTCGTACACAACATAGCATACATGAGCCTTCCTACAGCCGAAGCATAAGGAACCGCCTTCATCTCCTCTATCTCCTTTGATGTTTTAGGACATATCTCCTTAGATAGAGAAACTCTATGTTTGAAAGGTAGAAAAGCTTTCTTGGAGTTTTCCATGATAAAACGTGTCTATGTATGAAGTTTGGAATAAGCACAACATCCTTTTCTAGCGATCCCTTCTAACCTTGATCCCAAGGATGTACCCTGCTTCTCCCAAGTCCTTCATATCAAACTGTTTGGACAACCGTACCCTTACGTCTGATAATACTTTGACATTGTTGCCAATGAGCAATATATCATCTACTTATACTACAAGAAATACCACCACATTTCAGTCACATCTTTTATATACACAAGACTCATCCGGACTTTGAATAAATCCATATGACTGGATTGCCTTATCAAAGCGGATGTTCCTCGTCATAGGTCCAGGGATCTGATTTATGTTCGCTAGGGACCAAGTTCGAAGACTCTCCCAAGAACATGAATATTTCAGGTTGTCTAACAACCCTCGCACTACGACGAGATACTACTTGTGTATCTTCTGTGACACGCGGAGCAGCAACTTGTGGTATGTCCTCTTGTACTGTTGGTACTAAGGTCGGAACGTCCTCTCTTAATTCCTCAAGAATAATTCTACTCATGGGCTTGTGGTTCATCACATAGTCTTCCTCTAAGAATCGTACATTCGTGCTAATGATCACCCTCTGATCCTTTGGACTATAGAATAAACCACCTTTCGCCCCTCTAGGATAGCCTACGAACAAGCATACTTTTGTACGAGATTCTAACTTATCAGTATCTCTCTTCAGCACATGTGCTAGACTACCCCAAATTCGAATATGTCTTAGACTTGGGTTTCACCCAGTCCATAATTCTGTGGGAGAAGAGGATACTGACTTAGATGGTATCAAGTTCAGTATGTACCTGCCGGTTCTAGAGCATATCCCCAGAATGAATCCGGCAACTTGGAGTAACTCATCATTGATCTAACCATCTCCATAAGAGTCCTATTCCAGTACAACTGTTTTCCAACTCAAGCACTCAAACACGCTCCATCATTCTTCCGTGCTCGATTTTTCCGCTCCGACAACGATTAAGATCGACGACACGCTGCACGAGAGTCTTCGCCATTTCCTTAGTGTCATCGGTATAATTGTATTTTATTATTTAATTTTGTTTTCAATGCTATCACTTGTATACCATTTTCGAAATATAGAATTGCCCATCGAAAATGGTCAAGGATTGTGGGCCTTGGAGTAGGAGCCATTACAGACTCTAAACCAAGTACGCTGCGTATTCTATCTATTTTCGAAAAATTTAAGTCATCGATATTCACCCCTACCCCTCTATCGATTACAACGATCCCACAAGTGGTATCACAGCAGGTGGCTCAATCTTGGTGAAACCACCAACTGAGCAACTTTTTCAGATTTAATCATTATTTTCATTCGTAAAATTTTCATTTTTCGAGGTAGGTGCAAAACCACTCAAAATTTCTTTTATTATTCTCATTTTTATTATGCTGCACTATTAATCCAAGACCAAGTCTTGGAACATATTTCTGTTTGTGAACATTTTCAGGTTTTTCCATGGTCATGCAAGAAGGCTACAACACTGCACGACCACCTCTATTCTCAGGAGAAGATTTCTCCTACTGGAAGAACAGAATGGAGGTCCACCTAAAAACTCAGGTGGATATTGGATCATAATCCAGTCTAGACTGGAAACCCCTAAGAATTCACAAGGTGAAGTTCAGGGATATTCAGAGTGGGATGCCCCACTTAAGAAGAAAATAGAAGTGGACGCTAAAGCTACACAGACACTTTAGTGTGGCATGACGAAAGAAAAACTCAACCACGTCAGCCCTTTTAGCAGCACAAAGGAGTTATAGAACAAACTGATCAAGCTACACGAAGGGACATCTAATACAAGGATCAACAAGCATGATCATCTCCTCAACAAGCTATACACTATCAAAATACAAGACGGCGAGACAACTGCACAATTCCACACACGGATCTAGGAGTTAATGAATGGTCTACACACAATAGGTCACAAGATAGAAAATCGTGACCTAATCAAGTACACTCAAAAATCGTTCCCTAGAAACTCTTTGTGGGCATCTATGGTAGATGCGTATAAGGTTTCAAGGAACCTGTCTGATATCAAGCTTGATGAATTATTTTCTGAATTAGAGTTGCATGAATAGACTAACGTTGCACAGGTTGAGAAAGGTATAGCTCTTTTTGCAGGCAAAGTCCCTGGGAAGCAGAAGAAAAAGAAGTTGCAACCGATACCCGAGTCAGATTCCGACTTAGAATCTGACGATGATGAAATCGATCATCCGGAGCTAGTCCAGATGGCCTGGAATTACTACAAACTGATCAAGGGCCAAAGAAAGAAGAAGAAGGTGGTTCAACAAAAGGATAATCTAGCCAAACCTACTACCAGTCAGAAGGCGAAGAGTGAGGTAACCTGTTATGGGTGCAACAAGAAGGGTCACTACAAATCGGAGTGTCCCAACTTGAAAGAGAACAAGAAGACTCGGAGGAAGAAGGCCCTCCAAGCTACGTGGGACGAGTCATCTTCAAAGAATGAAGAAGAAGTTCCACACTCTAACCTCCTTGTGTTGACAGCCTCGAACGATCTTGACATCGAATCAGAATCGAAATCGGAAGAAAGCGTCGGAATGGGAAAGCATTTAATTTCAGAAGACGGACAAATAACGGTAACAAGCTATCCTGAATCACAACTTTACGATTTGATTTCATATTTGTCTCATAAGTTGGCCAAAGCCAACATTCGGGTTGAATCCCTCTGACAGGAAGTTAAAACCCTGAAAGAGGAAGCCAACTCAAGCTCCTTAACTGGACCAATTCAGGAAGGAACCTCAACTCAAGTCCAAAAACTTGAGGAAGAGAATTCCTCCTTAAAAACTCAGGTAAAGGAACTTAGAGTTACACTAAAATGATTTACCTCGGGTTCCAAGAATCTTGACATGATTCTTGGATAAGAAAAATCAGTTCTAAATCAATCCGGACTTGATTATTGAACCAACTCACGCTACAGATCATATTACTCAGTATTGAACCAAACTAGAACCCGAGTCCAAGCATGGGTCCCAAAGTTAAGCTTGACTAATCAAGCTGGACCAAATCAATATTGGATCCCCAAGGACAAGATTCACATCTTACATAGCCCATATTGAGGCTTTAGTTCAGGGGAGCCAATAGGAATACCATCTTCATACTTAGATAAGTTTCTTGTTTTTGTGTTTTTTTATAATTGTTGCTTGATGCCTATCTATTTCCTTTCTACAAAAATGTTATGTTTAGGATTAGAAATGATTAGATAAGGATCTGACTTGATTAAAACTTGCACAACCTAGTATTAGGGTGGGGTGAGATGATAGTACGTTAGGGAAGCTTGTCTAAAAAGTCAGGTAGGGTAAGGCGTACCCTATTTGGTCTTTTTAGTCCTAGTGGAACTAACCGAAGCTACCTCGCCAAATCCTTAACTAGTTAGACCAGGGTTTCTCAAAAGGTAATTTGAGAATAAAATTTCTTTAAAAGGCTTTGTCTAGGAAAGGGTTGTTGATCTAGTAAGGCTACGGCCAAAGAAGACCCCTATGCCTCGCCAAGACCTGGAAGTCAATTATCGAAATTTATTTTCAATTTACAAGGTTCAATCAAATCATAGTGTCAACATAAAATCAAAGATAAAATTAATGTATCTCACAAAACAAATAAAGTTCCCTGTTTTGTCACTTAGAAATGGGTGAGATGCACAAGCCCTAAAAGTTTAGTCCAACCCAACCAACCCTATCAACTGAATTAATTTTACCTTTAATATACTAAACCTAATTTACAATTTTAATACAACTTAATTAAGTTTTAACATTCAACTTAATATTTTTCAAAATTTAACTTAACAATTTTCAAAATTTAACAATAATTTTCAAAATCCAACATAATAATTTTCAAAATTTAACTTAATAATTTTCAAAATCCAACTTAATAATTTTCAAATTTTAACTTAATAATTTTTAAAATCCAACTTAATATTTTTCAAAATTTAATTTAATTATTTTCAAAATCAAACTTAATAATTTTCAAAATTCAATTTAATAATTTTTAAAATCCAACTTAATAATTGTCAAAATTTAACTTAATAATTTTCAAAATTCAACTTAATAATTTAAAAAATTGAACTTAATAATCTTTCAAAATCTAACTTAATATTTTTCAAAATTTAACTTAATAATTTTTCAAAATGTAACTTAATATTTTTCATTATACAACTTAACATTTTTTTTACTTAAGCAACTTAATTTTTTATTCAATTTAATATTCTTTTAACTAACTAAGCCTGGTCAAAAGTGAGTCAATCAAGCGCCCGATAGTCTATTGGGTGCCTGAAACTTTTTCTGACAGTTCATGTTCCCAAGGCAATCAAACTACCAAAAACTATGATAGGCGCCCGAGTATCATCTCGAGCGCCCAACCTACTTGACCCGGGCGCCTGCGAAGGCTCCCGGGTGCCTGCGAAGGCTCCCGGGTGCCCAGGAAGGGTTATAAAAACCCTTGCCTATAGCTCACATTCCACACCAAATCATCCTCTCTATACTCCTCCTTTTCACTTCTAAGGCATCCCCAAGCAACCCCAATCAACCGAGAGTCTTCCATCTTCCTTAATCTTCAACGATGCCTCCTCGGTATGATTTCTTTATCTTAAACCTATTCTCAAATTTTAGATTATTTATTAGTGATTCCATTTATTGATTATTAGCAAACGTCGTGTTATCGAGACTGACCCCATACCGAGCTTAGCCCCAATCCTAGGTTCCCTTCACTAACCTTCTTTAACAAATTTGCGACTACTACATATAAACCTCTCAAAACTAGCTATCCCAGTAGAAGTTTCTTTACCCAGTCCCGTCCCATAGCCATGGATGTCATTAACTTCTACCAACTTGACAGATTAGTATACTGTAATAGCTCTATAAACACAACCTTGTGTGTCGAGTTTTATAATAACTTGGTCAAACTTGATCACTTCTACTATTCTACCACAGTTCAGACCCTTCCCTTCACCATCACTCCTACTTTATTGACTAGGTTTCTTGGACTACGACCTTCCCAGTCCACGTTTGTTTGCTACCCTCCTACGGACCTTCCTTTTTCTGCCCCTACTCGCACATCACCCTCGACACACTTTACTCCTAGTTTTTTGGGGATGTGAGAGATCCGACAGTGCAGAACTTTTGATCTGTTGATCGGCGCATCCAGGACTACGCACTCTATCGAGTCCTGGTCCGCTGCATTCTTCCCCTGGCCTCACAAGATGTAGCGGTCATGCGACCATTCCATACATTCCTACTCTATGCCATGATCCACCACCAAGACATAGACATCAGACATCACATGTTCCAGACTATTATTTATGCATCCAGCATCTCTACCCATTTGAGAGTGAGGACACCTTACTGTCACATCTTGACCCCACTCTTCCACTATTATGGACGTGATATTTCTGTCGAAGAGATTGTTAGGATGACGAAGTTTGATGAAATAGGATATAGGAACTTTTCCCTAGCAGTAGTAGATATCTCAGCTACCGGGGTTATTTCCTAGAGACGACGAGATGCTCGACCACAGGATGACTTGGACGACGACGTGGATGTCAATATCGCAGATGTCGCGGTCGAGATCATGGAGCATCTGTAGTAGTCTCCACTATGCCCTCCTCCGATGACTACGGACCAGCACCTTACACGGATCGAGTTGGAGGTTCATAATCTTCGAGAGGAGATGGAGGCCCATCA